>OZ020195.1:2138538-2738538 GCA_963971165.1 Philopedon plagiatum
GTTCTATTAGTTCTTGGATGCCCCCTTACTTTAATGCAAGAGCCGAACACACTGTCGTTTTTGTCCGCTATACCACAAACATTTTTTCTTTTCTTATATGCATTACGGACACTAAACTCTTCTCTTTAAAAATAATCTTGTTTATAAATAATAGGTAATTATCACTAACCTTGATCAATTTTAGGACAATTTTTCCTGTAACAAGTCAAATTATTACTTTGAAGTTTCACCAGCTATACCTCCGAGTCACCGTTCGAAGGTCTTTAATGACCAGAATGACTATATTCAATTTCCAGATTTGCTATCTAATACAGATTATAGGCTTATTGGAACTCATGTGAAAAATACAAGTTATAACTTGTATATAAGCTTTCGCACCGATTTAGAAAAAAGTAAGTAAACTAAATATTTTCGAATAAAGATTGATAAAAACACAATACTACTATCCATTTCTAAAGTTTTGACCCCTCAGTCTGAGGGTCAATAACAAAAAAACCACGGGGCAGAATAAACTGAAAAAATTACAGCTTGTTAGGACGTTATCCAAGAGTTTCTGCCAAAAAATGTATTATTGTAGTGTAAACGATATTGAACTTATTCATAATCAAGTAGAAAAAAACAACGATTTTACTGCGTTAATACTGATAAACGATTTTCTCATGTCTATATATTGGTTAATTTCTTCCCTATTTAAATGCAATTTTGAAGGTAGATAGAAAAATATCTATACTTTCGCAAGAGATTGGTAGTATGTGTCTAAAATTGTATTTTTTTTATTTTTAATGATGTTTGTGTATCAGCTGTAGTGTGGACAATTTAAAACCTTATAAAAAATCTTTACACTCGTAGACGTAGTTATTATTATACAAATGTATTTTATTACACAAAATTAAAAAAAGCACCTTTAGTTCTTGTAAAAATTGCAATAAATATTAAAAGCCACATAAGAAAGAGATGCAAAGTGTCAAACGCCTTTACCGACATATTCACAGTACGGTGGCGTCGTCGTTAAGGTCGTCTGTAGTCCGTAGGTCCATGTATTTTTATTTGTTTAGAATTTAATCTATTTGTTATGTATTGAAAAGATTTGTAAAATAATATTATTTAATTGATTGTGGTTGTTTATATCTACTTATTGTTGATTTAAATTTTTGGTTTTAGTGGTAGATAGTAATTTGAAATTATTATTGTTTTCACACGATTTTAAAGATTATCTTGTTCGAATTTATATAAATACCTGATGTAATCTGAACCAAAAATACGGTATCAAACTACAGTCTAATACGTTAAAATGTCTCGTCAGTGCATCGAACAAATGAATAAATATTATATTAAAAGTCAGAGCGTACTTTCAATAAGAGAAAGCCAACGGTTTGGAAAATATTTTGATTGAGCAAGTGGTTAAAAGAACAGCAGATTGCCTGGGTATTAGTGAAAACACCGTTAAACGTGTTACTGCGGAAGAAAAAAGTTCCGGTATTATACCATCAAAAGGGAGAAGTGGAAGGCCCCGACTGGAATGTGATGAGATTTTGCAGGGCGTCATAAGGAGAACAATATTAAATGTTTACCTGGAGCGTCGGTTTCCTTCTATAAAACAAGTTTAACAGAAATTGAAAGATGTCGATTATTTACCAGAATTTTCAAAAATGACTTTGTACCGATGGATTAAAGAACTTGGGTTTTCCTAGAAAAAACTAATTAATAAACCAATTTTAATGGAACAAAACACAATTGCTGCCAGAAAAGCGGAATTCTTATACGCCATAAAGAGATATCGTGAAGATTCTTGGCAAATATTTTATACAGATGAAACATGGTGCGGTGCAAATCATTCAGGGAAGTTTGGCTGGGTTGAAAGAGTTAATCCCACAAAACGGGATAATTTTGATGAACACAGAGGTGGTATACAGGAAATTAATGGCTTTAGAGGTGGAATAAAACGGCCATCAGGATCAGGACAACGGGTTATTTATTATCTTACATATTGGTAGTAAAAATGGGTTTTTGGATGGCTGCCTGAAGTGTTTCGTTGGGAAAAAAAGTGCGGCGTCAGTGGATTACCATAACGAGATGAATAAACAACATTACGAAGAATGGTTTAGAACAGTGCTTTCCGTAATACCTGACAAATCAGTAATCGTAATTGACCAAGCACCGTATCATACAATGTTGGATCCTAATTTTCGAAATCCTACAACTGCCTGGACAAAACAAAAAATAATAGAATGGATGTCCCAGCGAAAAGCAACATTGCCCAATGGATTTACAACGTTTAGTGAATTAACCAAACCAATGCTTTTAGACCTATGCAAGAACTATCACTTTCCAAAAACGTATCTTTTAGATACAATTGCAAAGGAGTTACGTAATGATAATGTAAAGCTTCTATGGTTGCCAGTTGCACACTGTGAATTCAACGCAATTGAATTAATTTGGGCATATGTGAAAAATAAAGTGGCAAAATTGAATACTACGTTTAAAATCACAAATGTACTAAATTTGTGTCTTGAAACGATGCAGAACGTGCCAAATTCTGTTTGGGAAAATTGCGTTGGACACGCTAATAAAATTGAGGAATCCTACAGAGAAAAAGACCACTCAGTTGATGTTGTTGTAGAACCATTAATTATAAATTTAGATGAAGGTGATGATTCAAATGAAGACTTTATTAATGATGAAGAAGGAGAAAACGACCCATAAGTGTAGGTATTCTTCGGTAAAAAAGAGTGGTGTAATCCAACCAGGTTATTTTTAGTTTTAGGTTTAACTAAATTTTATCAGGGCTTTGTACCTTAAAAGTTAAATCGGATGTGATTCTACGTAAACAGGCCACTTTCACATATTTCTTTTATTATTAAGCAAAAGCAAATGCAGACAAACTTACCACAGCATTTGTTACAATTTTCCAAATATGCGAATCATAAAAATAAGGGAACATCAAAAATATTGTTTTTCTTTTAGGTGAATTATAAATAAATAAAGCTAATTGGCCTATTTACGTTACTCACTTTGACGTAATATTTTTAAATTACTATTGTTCGACTACACACGTTTTGCCTATTTTAGAGATCTTAATGAAACAATCGAAAATCGTTAAATAGAAATAAATGTAAATATTTACCAATGCATATACTTATTTTTTCTTAATTTTACCAGTTACCTAATTTATCATATAGAGCACAAAAAAAAACCGTCACTATATTGCATTACTTTAATGATTATTACCTTAACACCCATACTATTGCACCTTCGACGCCCCGCTCCATCCCGCAAGCACAATGCTGCTATCCTTTACACAAATTAATTGTTTGTATTTACGTTTATGACAACTGCCAAAACAAAATTTTCGTTAAACGTAAAGTTACATCTCTTTATATGTAATACAAAAAAACAAAAATGTTTGCTGTAAGATTACTGGTAGTAATTACATAACCACAATCATTTTTTGAATATTACTACCAAACCTAAGAAAAAAAAATATAACTAATATTTTTTGGGACTAAAGTAAGGTTCACTTTATCGCCTGTAAAAAATTAGTTAGGCCTGGGAGTACCAGTAAGTCACAATAAATTTTTACAATAGAGTAATTGATGAACTAGGGAAAAAATGGTGACAATTTTACACTTACCTTCCCATTAGAAAAGCACCAAGGCATCTACGGTTACAAAGTTTTACATGTGTAATAGAGACAAGTAACTTGACCGAAATATGTGAAAATTATATTTTTTAAAATTGTACTTTTTACTTTACAAGCTTCCAAACTGAGGGGTCAAAACTTTAGAAATGGATAGTAGTCACTAAATCCTTGGGGAAGGGGATAGCACCTGTAACCCCCTCGTCATAAATCATAGAAATAAAGGGATAAATACATACATTGATTACATTGATTGATTGATTGATTGTCCACATCACAACCATACACAGCACATCTCATTTTTACTTTTAAACTCTTAAAAGTGATATAAAAATACCAAAAAATAGTTGAAAACACAACGCGATCTTAAGAAACACGTGTTTCGTTTACAAAATATCGCGGAATTGGTCACGGCGTGACGTAAATGGCCGCGCCTACCTGCGCGGTATCATATCTTCTTTTATTTGTATCATGGGACTCTGAAGCCTAAACTCAGACTCAGAATTTTTTTTTTCATAACTTGTTTTCTTAAGTACCCGTGACTATATTTTTATATTTAATATAACCCAGAAAGAAAAAAAAATTTCGACCTCAAAGGGTTAAAAGTCGAATAACCTTTGTATTTTCACTTTGACGTCTCAACTGACAAGCAACAAATAATAAAGTCCTATAAGATAAACACAAATATTTTATAATTTACCACTGTCAAAGTAGAGCGTAAGATTAATAAAAAAAACTTATTTGGAGCGTATTAGCATACGACAGTTAATATTTCCTAAAGAAATACCTTTAAGTTTTGCTCTTTTAATTTCTGCAGATGTAGGTAAAGTCAGGATTTGTAGCAAGATAAGCAGTCATCATAAATGTATCAACTGTGCGCAACTAAGAGAATAGACTTGGTTTGTTTACCCGACATTAGATATCCGATTGTCCTTGTGGTCATTGTTGAATAGTTCCTTTAATCAAATGAAACGTTTCTTATCGATGACAGCTCTTCGGGAAACAATAAAGAAAATAAATTTACACTTGAATTTACAGTAGACCAGCCATAATAGCACTTTTATTTACATGGCATTCGCGTTTTGCAAGTTTCGAATTCAGTGTGAAAGTTTGTAAAAGAAAATCCTTATATTCCTAATGTAGACTACAGAGAATACAATTTTTTTAAATATATTTAGATTACATGCATATTGCTTATTACGAAGCAGCAGACGTAAAAATTGTTGTTTCAAAATTTATAGTTCCTACAATTTTTCGATGGAACCCTAATTAACATAAACATAAAACCGTCCACATAAGCAATCCTCGTTGTGAAATATACTGTATGTATTTGTTGGTACATTGTTGTTTTAATTAAATTATTCATATTTTTATGCAGAGCCCGCACCAAAGAACAACCCAAGAATAACGTTTAACCGCCTGGAAGAAGTACTACCGAATAATACTCATATTTTGACCTGGCACCTCATTGGTTTTAGTGATATAAATTCCCCTTATTTGAATTGGGTATGTATTATGTATTGTAATTTAAGGCCTGGCGCTCATACAATCGGTTGTCCTTATCGGATGTTATACATACAAGCAGCTAGTCATACGAGTCATACCAACTGTACTGTGAATCCGCCACTGACGTTGCGTTTCAAATACGGTTTAAAAACTGCCTTGAATACTAGCTTTGGTCCGTTGTTGTTTTTATATCGCTGGCCTGGACTTCTTACTTTCATTTTCCAATATTATTTTTCTTTGTTACAGACAGTTTATCTTAAAGAATGCCAGAGCGCTCAGACTAGTGGTACACAAGTGTCGTCTCATCTCAACGAAGCTAAACTACAGTTATACTGGTACGCCAACTATGATTTTCACTTAACGGTTACCGACAGTCAAAGCCGCTCGTCTAGTAGTTCACTGAGGGTTTCGACGAAAATTAATCGTAAGTATATTTTTTACTGCAAGCATGATGACTGATGACCGAGGGCACTACTTTTGCTGTTTTTTTTTTATCTTCTGACAGTCCACGAAGACCGAAGTCTAAGTATTATGTACCGTGGGTGGACTGGGGAATCGACTCACACATCTAGAGCTGGAAACATCCGTAGGGATTTCACCAGCCCTTTAAGAGGATGTATGGGGCGGTACCACCTCGGTCGAGGAAGAATTCCTCTACCATCTTCCAACAGTTAACAATCACAAGATGTCTATGGTCGGAGCGGGATTCGAACCCGCGCCTCTCGGTTGCAAAGCTGACGCCGTACCAACTCGGTCACCGGAGACACCATGCTGTGGAGTTAACTGAAGCATATTTAGGAAGTAAATGTAAAGTCAATTATTCAAATAAATCAAACTGACAGCTGTCACAAGTAGTGTAAGAAGAGGGACTGTGCCCCACCCGCCACCCGGGTGGATCTTATCTTGTGATCTATGACGTCATAGCTCGGCCACCTTTGCGCAGGTGCAAATTTCAAGTACGTCATCGAAGTCTACGTCACTGGATCTTACGTCAGCAAACCCAACCTGCGCGCGCAGCTGTCAAATGTCACCTGTCAACTGTCACCTGTCACTTGTCAAATGTCAAAATTAAAATTTGACATACGTCACGTATGAAGGATGACGTCATAAGACATGTGTAAAAGCATGTCAGCTGTCACCTGTCATTTAAGATCTGTCAACTGTCACCTGTCACTTATGAAACGTTAAAATAAAAAACTGACATACGTCACGTGTTCAAAATGGCGTCAGAAGACATGCGTAAAAGTATGGCGGCTGTCACCTGTCATTTAAGATCTGTCAACTGTCACCTGTCACTTTTGAAACGCCAAAATTAAAATTTAACGTAGGTCACATGTTCAAAATGGCGTCAGAAGACATGTGTAAAAGTATGGCGGCTGTCACCTGTCATTGAAGACCTGTCAACTGTCACCAGTCACGTGTTAAACGTCAGAATAAAAATTTAAGATACGTCACGTATTCAGGGCGGTGTCCGAAGACGTTTAAAAAAAGAATGGCGTCGATCGGCCTTAGGGTTCCGGAGATATAGTTTTTTGCGATTAGCGACCTAACGGCTGATGGCGGAGAGCCGAAATTCGCATGGGGGATAGTGACGGAGCAGATCTTTCGATTTGTCAAATTAGTTTTCAAAAATCTCGACTTTGAGGAAAAAATTAGATTTCAAAATTTTTACATCACCCTGTATAGTAAATTTTGGATTAATTATATAAGTTATGAATATTAGGGGATTTGGCAATAGAAAAATAGGTATTAGATCATCGGAACTAGTAAAAAATTAGATCTCAAAATTTTTATATCACCGGACATAGGAAATTTTTTAATTTAATTATAGAAACTATGAATATTATTTGATTGAATTTTATGGACTAATAACAGCAAAAATATGTATTAGTGCCGCGTGAAACATAGGAAGCTGCGGTTAGCAGTTTCCGGTGATAAGGCTGGCTTTGTGGTTACCATTTCCGGTCGATAAGGTTAACACTTGTTTTAATTTATGCATGGTAACCGCATCATAGATAGCAGATGTAGATAAATAAAACCTTGAATAGGAAAAAATCGGTTTTAATTAATAATGTTGTCGAATTGTCTTACAAATATTAAATATTACATTACTTAACAATAATGAACAAGCTATAGTTATAAATATAAGTAAATTCAAAACTGTGTTTGATGATGATGATGATGATGGTGTGCTAGTTAATGTATCCCCACGAAGTATTGTCTTCCAATCGGTTTCGCCAACGGTGTTATCTCGAAAGATGAACTTTACTTTGTAGCGAAGAAGGTTGCTTGATGATGCTGCTGCTGCTGTCGTAGGAATCTTCATAGAGAAAACAGGCGTTTGCTGATGGTCTATTCTTTCGTAAACCATATGCAGCCACGTATTATTGGAGGGAAAATCCTCGGTTTCCATCATGATGGCGGCATCCTTAACATTATTTGGCATGTATACGTAGAATACGTTTTGCACTACCGCAACGAGCAGAATGTAGGTCGAACTTAACGCTGCCATGACTGATGTCAAAATGATTTAAAACTTGGACTGATAGATATTTATAAGGTCGTATATGTGTATCAGTCCGCTGTACGATAGTACCAAAAGCGGTATTAAGAACAGAGAACTAACATGGAGAGTTGGGAGCGGCTCCTGCTGTTGTATCTTCGTCTTCTTCTTCAAGCTTTGGGGTGATGATGATGGTGGAACTGCCATTTTCAGTTGGCGACACTTCCACAATACTTGAGCTAACGGACAATGTTGGGAGTACTTGTAGTGGTCGGCCAGCGGATCATCTCCCTCTTTCCAATCAGTAAACTCACAGCGGCAAAAGACACATTGAACGATATCCAAACGCTGGGTGTAATAAAAACCAGCCTGTGCTAGGTCTTTAGGACTAACTTTATTGGTCCAATTTGCAAACGTGATCAGTCGTTCTTCAAAAGTACGAATAAAGCTAAGACCGTCGTCTAAGCAATCAGTACAATCTACACTGCGACCAGCCATTTTACAACGGCTTTCTACTTAGACTAATCGAGCTATACTAAGAAATAAAACAAGCAAAATCTGTTATATACTTTTATTCCAGATCATTTAAAAAACAATGTCGGAAATTATACAATAACTTAGCATTATTACAGGCACAATGCCAAACATTAAAGTCCTTATGGTGGAAACATTCCACAACTTTCTTATATTTACTTAATTTAGGTTCGGTCTTTAAAGGAATACTAAATATAAGGGAAGAATCAAAAATCTGCTTTAAACAAGCTGCCTTTAAATCGCCCTTAACCAGAAATTTCGGAGAGTCATACTGAAGCCATATGTTACGTAAAACACTTTCAAATTGATTCAAGTCCAAACAGCCAGACTCCCACATTAGTCCATGGTAGTTTTCCTCCAAATATTCGACAATCTTGAGATCTTCAGGCTTTAAAAATTTCCCGCTATACGGAGGTTTGAAGAGAAAGCTGCAAAATCGTACGCCATCATACACAGCCAACTCCTTCGGTATAAACCCACTGGCTAAGGGGTAACCTTGAAGATCGATGCAAACTTCCTGACGTTCTTTTGACATCTTGCACAGACACGCTTATGAGACTCAAAGACGTGTGTTTAAGGTTATGTAACAAGTCGCGACAGGTCTGAACAGGTTACAACTGACTGCAAGGAACGTCGGAACAACTATGAAAACTCTGCCGGAAATCGAGTGGTTTTATGAGTAACAGTAGGATAAGGGTGAGAGGAAAAAAATAAAGGAACCGAGAGTTGTAAAAGATTTATTATTATAAGTCATCAGAATACATATACAGTTTATCAAAGTCATCTAACAATTTTTGCAGGTTGTAATGCAATAATTCCAACATGTAATAACTTTGTTCAGATGGGTTTAAATTACAGAGATTGGTTACAATTTCAAAAAAGGTGTCCTTAATATTAACAAAACATTTTGCATACTGCAAAGTATCGTCATAATAGCTTCTAAATTGTAAACGTTCGACTAACTTTAATCTATAGTTAATTAAATGCCTAATGCTAACAATAGAATTTATATCATTGTAAGAAAATGTTAAAGTTACATCATCATTACTCTTGAGTCTAAATAATCGATCGTTCAAAAGAATAGCACTGGATACGGTAAAATTTTCCGATGAAGACATCAGCGTTGTTGACACACTTCCATCAGTATCGGCAATCATCTTGTCGAGAATCTCCAAAAACTCGATCCAATCAGAATGGCAGAGGGAGAGCTGATGTTGTTCGGGTGTTGTTGTTGTTGTGGTTAGTTTTACACTTGGCATCATCCCCCTGGCAATACTAAGGCCCACAATTACTGTAACATTGCCAGTAGGATAGCAAAATTCACCCAAGAGTTTCTTCTCGTTGCGAATTTCTCGGTTACTTCGGAGAATCATACTGTCCAGATATGTCCAATAGGGCGATGAGCTTCGGGAACTGTCGTCGTTGTCTTCCATCACCTCAGAAGCAGCAGCAGGAGCGGTACAACGTTTACTGGCCATGGTTCGCACTAAAATAATGACGTCAGCCAACGTATTAGGATTAGTATGAGTTTAGAGGAAACTATACCCCCACTCCACATTTATTGATGTTAAGTTCGAGAAACAGTAGTTTGGATAACGCCCATCCGCTTCCCATCTCGGTGAATTCGGAAGCTTTTTTCACTAGAGAGATCTGATATTCGCTGTAAAAGTCGTCCAAATTAGTGTTGGGAGAAATAACACTAAATTTTGTATTAAACGATTTTATGTTTTGTTCCTGTGTTGATGCCAACAGATAACGTCCATATAGCTCCATATTAACTTTAAGCTGGGGAAAAGTCTTTAAAGGATCAGTGAGTAAAGTCATAACCGTATCTTTGAGATCTTCTAAATATTGCTTAACATCGGTCGGATGTAAGTCACTTGTCAGATGGTAAGTTAGTATCCGTTGTTTAAAAGCAGTTCGAACTAATTTTACCTGAGAGTACAAGTTCTCACTACATTGCTGCTTATGTTTTAGAGTGCGGTTATGAGCACTATGAGATAAAATTTCACTATCACACTCTTTGCAATACGGCATAGTTTTAACTGATCGAAAGCAGGAAAATTCTGTCTATTTATACAAAGAACGAGCGTTTAAACCACATCCTTCACTATATCTATCCAACTGTTATGAGACTTATCAAACCCAAGCCATTTTACATACATCTTTTTGCCCTTTTTACGCAAAATTTGTTCAATAAGAAATACATCAGATTGTTTGGTTTTTTGCAATTCCTCTTCATAGAATCCCCCACTAATGGGTTGACCACTCGAATCCTCTAGCAAATAAGTCGTTGGATTTGTAATCTTAACCTGAGATACTTTAAACAGCTCAGTGGTCCAATTAGGTACATAACCCTTTTCAAACACGTGCTTGGCCTTACTGATGCGAACAATGTCGCCAACTTTGAATTTTTGCTTTCCCACAACCTTTAAACGACTATAAACCGAGTCCAAGATTTTCTTCTCATTACTCTTGCTACACGGAAAAAATTCCTTTATAAAATTTTTACACAATATTGCGTATTCGATTTGTAAGGTTTTTACCTACAAATTGTGAAAACATATACTACAGAAATCTAACATTTGTGCTATCAAATTGTAGGGGTGTATTGTTGACTAATTATTTACAATGCATATGCTTTTATACTCTATCCTGTCGAATTTAAAATAACACATTTTTGTTGAAGAAGTTACAAGCTTGTTATGTAAAATGTTGTTAAATGTTGTGTGAAAAGGCTCTACAATTTGGAGGAAACTCTCTTTCGTATTAGCAGAAACAAACAGAGTTGCCGTTCTAAATCCGTTGTTTGAATTTTGGCTCAACAGTTAAATTAGTGTAAACTTCTTTAAGTACTGAACTTAAAAATAAAAATGGTAAACGGCGGACAAAATCGATTTCCTAACCAGCCCAATAAACTTAAACTTACATTTGCTTTTCACAACAATATACCTACTTATTATTTATTAATTATTAACAACAATTTAAAATAAGTTCCCTTATGGATAAATTTGGCTACTACGCCAGACGCCTACCGCCCGACAAGAAGAATTCCCATTCCCTTATTGGTCACTATTGAAATGACGAAAAAGCCGACAAGATCTCCTTGTTCTTGCTTGTTAGTTGTAATGTGTAGCCTGAACCTGAACCGTGATTATTTAAATGAAAGAACAGAGAGTTCAGAGCGTTTATGGTGGTGTTTACAGGAAATACAGTGAGAATATAGGTAAGGAATTATGTGTTTATATTTTAATGTATGCTAGGTACCTAGTTAGTTTAGATTTATAAAGGGTATCATTATTATTCTTTAAACACTGCGAATATTTCCCTTAGAACATTCAGGACCACCAAAAATGGAGGAATTATTGAATGATTGGGGATTTGCCGAGTACATTGAAGTTTTTCTCGGTAAGTTTGATTTATTTTATAAGAATTGTATTTGGTTGGTACTATTACGAAAAATTTTAGCTATAATTTTGTTTACGAAAACGTTTTAATCAAAGATGGCGAATATTGCATTAAGGCCTATAATATGCGGCGACAGGCCGGAACCGTAGCCTACTATGATATATAGGTATATAAAAATAAAAACAAATATGAATAAGTTTGTTTGTTACAGTGCCTATTTTAAAAATATTGTTTATAATGAACCTGAAGCTAGCGGTCAGCGGCTGTCTGACGAAATCTTTGATTTTAAAATATAAAAATTTGTTTTTATTATAATTCAGTTCTTTATTTTAGATGGTGATGTAGTATTCATTTTGACAAATTGCCTGCCGTTATTATTCTCCAGTGCCCTAATAAAAGCGTCACGAAGCCAGAGATGGAGACCACAAAATTAGAAATCAAGCAGGGATTTCCTCTTCATGCAAAGGTAATATTTAGTGCAAACTGATCTGTTTTAACGATGATAGTTTTACCCTTGTTTATAATTTTGCAAATTTTATGTAAATTAGCTTTTTCTAACCTGACTTATTTCTTAATGGTCAGTCCATTTAACCAGGGTCACCTGCATTCTGAAAATTCCTATTTACAGTATTGCTATTTCTTTGTTAGGTATAGGTAAAATCTATCTACCTATACACTTGACTCTAAGAAACAATCATATAATTCTTTACATACAAAAAGCTTAAGCCATGTACGCTTCAACTGTAGTAGGTACATCTCGATTTGGTTTGGTAATTTGAATATTTTTTAACAGGACGCTGCTGATGGAAGTGAAGCTGGAACAAAGGAAACAGAAATATCTGCTTCATGGGCTTACTAAATGTGCGAGCTGTTAATTCAAACTTCTAAGTCTTCAAATAATGTACTGATATATAATATCGTTTTGTTATTTACATGGGCGGATCCAGAAATTTTGAAGTTGTATATTATCTATGTTGCTTCTTACGGGACCCATGCCAAGTTTAGGGTTTTTAATAGTGAGCCTATTAGGAACGATTTAGTGAAGAAAAGAATATTTTGTAATTTGCGAAAAATGTTGAATTTTTGCGTGACCCCCCCCCCTCGAAAAAAATAAACCCTTTTAGGTATTTAGTTATAATTTTTTCCAAACACATTTTACATCATTTTGTCGACAATTCTTAAATTTTAAGAGAAAAAAATGTGTTAGTAGAAAGATATAGTCATTTGATTTTCTTTTAACCTAAAATACGTATACTTAAAATATTCAAATGACTATAACTTTCTACTAACATATTTTTTTTCTCTTAAAATTTAGGAATTGTCGACAAAATGATGGAAAATTTGTTTAGAAAAAATAATACATAAATACCTAAACAGGTTCATTTTTTTTCCAGGGGGTCACGCAAAAATTCAGTTTTTTTTTCGCAGATAAAATATTTTTTTTCTTCACCAGAACATTCCTAGTAAGCTCACTATTAAAAACCCTAAACTTGGCATTGGTCCCGTAAGTAGCAACAGAGATATACAACTTCAAAATTTCTAGATCCGCCCTTGGTTATTTATAGTATATTTTTGTACTTAATACGTTAGATAAATAAATGTATTATATATATTTTGGTGTTTCAATACATTAAAACAAACCCACAAAATATTTAAAAATGAATTCCACAATAAATAGTAATTAAAAGTACATCTTTTACGTGGAAAATTTGCACAATTTTGTGTAGAAGAAGTCAATTCTTTCGCTAAAAAAATACGCAATACAGTTATGGGAAAAAATACCACAAATAGTAACTAAAGTAGCTATAAACTTGTTTGTACTTTTTATAGCCTTTGTAGGAAAATATTTTCCCTATACTTGGTTTAAAAAAAATTACACAATATGCTGGGAAATCGTCTCCTTACTGCACCGTAAAGTCACAGAGTTTGTAATGATTTGGCTTGCAATAAAATATAAATAAATGCTGTAATTTAATGTAACTATTTTACACAATTTGTAGTCGTCCCTATACGCGCCCCAGATTGTAGAGAAACTTTCTACAATTGTAGAGATATTTGCTACAGTTTTTTTTCCGTGTAACATCCTTCGGCTTCATGCGGATTGTGTGATGTTTGGTGTTATTGTAAGTATTTGTAACTTGTTCCAACAAGTCGATCCATTTATGATTACCATTCAAGGTAAACAACTTAAACAGGTGTTCTTTGAGCGTTCGAATTACTCGTTCAGCAATAGAAGCCTTTAAAATACTAAAGGTACTGTAATGATGTATCCCATGCTTCTTCATAAGACTTTGAAAGCTAGCGTTGTAATATTCTTTCCCATTATCTGTCACCAGCTTTTTCGGAATCCTCCGAGACTGTTTGAGTATATGATCCATGGCATTAGTCACATCCTGAGCATTTTTCGACTTTAGAGGTCTGGTCCAGAGAAATTTTGAAAAGCAATCAATTACAACCAAGATGTATTTAAATCCCTTGTTTTCACGAGCGTACTGATCGAGCTGCGCAAGATCGGAGGCAAACGTATCGTCTAAACCATACTGGATAAATCTGCGACGTTTAAATTTGATTCTAGCGGGTTTATGTAGTTCCTTAACAACTTGTTCTCTCGCCTTCGTAATGCCCTTGGCCATTATTTCTCAAAGAATGAGGTTCTGCAGCAAGATATCGAATTATATACGTCTACATTTTAAACAGTTGGTGGACGGGAAGATCCTTTCTTTAGCAAATCAACTGTTTGTAATAATTTGGAGAGTTCTTCACGAATCTTTCCCACATCCGTCCTAACTGGTCTGAGAGCATTTTGAATAGCCTGATTGGTGTAAACTTTTAGGCGTTTTTCGAGATCCTTGAATTGGGTAGATAGGCGATCCAGGTTTTTATTCAAAACTAAAGTCTCGCTCTTTAATTTGTTGTCAAGCAGCTTAAGTTGGTTGGATACCGAGTCTACAGAACCCTTATTAGTTTTTGTAAAGGTCTCCATTTGTTTTACAATACTACCGTTAGAGTTGTTTACTTTTTGTTCCAACCCCGTTACTTGTCTCAACATCTCCAAGTGGGATACTTGTATTTTATCATTCAGCGATCTATCAATGGTAGTAGAAAGTGAAGTTAGCATACGCTCTACAAACTTTTTATTTACTGCATCAGCGATATCTGCTGGCGATTTGACGTTACAAAGCCGATGATCTCGAATATCATAATCGCCATCTTTTGTAAGAGTGATCAAGTTGGGTGCTTGCAACACTCTCACTCTCTTCTGATTAGACGACGTGGGCAAGGAACGTCCAAACTTATTCATGATTACTGCGGTACTAAGGCATAACAGCTTTAACAAACTTATTTATAGAATTCAATTACTCCAAGGTGTTCCAATTCATGCAAAATGCTCCAAATCTCGTTCATGTTATTATTGTTGCCAACCTGATTGGAAGCGTCTAGCTTTTTTAACCTGTCAACCAGCTCATTTACGTCATCATAGTAGACATATTCTTTGGGTTTTTCGTTGTATTCCATTAAGGCAGATCCGGATTTCACAGATCCAGATTTCTCAGACTTCGATCTGGTCGCTATTCTAACCCCGGGCGAAGGAATTTTACTGGTAGAACCTTTCGAAATTAGTGGTTTCACAATGGCATTGTATTTGTGGGATCTATTACCTTTCAACTGACCATTGTCTTTCAAGTATAAATCTGATCGCTTTAAAATATCTTTGTATTGTTCTTCATCGGCAGCGGTATTAAATTGAGGAACCTTGAGAAACAATAAATCGTATAGTCCCAGAGTTCCTTTATACGTAAGGGGGCCAACTTGAATATCACCATTCTTTAAGAAATTAACCGGTTCTGAACCTAAGCTCCAAGAATCAGTCACCAAATCCTATTTCAGGCTGTTAGCATCTATTTCGGTAGAGTCCGTCCAATATAGTTTCAGATAGTCTTGAGCAATCTTCGGATACTGCTCGATAAAAGTCTCAAAGACATCAGATTTTCGAAGAGAATCTTCAAAATTCTGTCTTATGTGTTCCGCAGGATTCTGAGCTGGTTCTTCAAACACAGCATCATCATCATCATCAGCAGCAGCAGCAACATCCCCGTAGTGAGTTTCCTCGGTTAAAAATTTTACAGGAGGTTTGGACGGTTTAACTTTGGGTTTTACACCAACACTCTCTTCCACTTTAATCTTACGTTTCTTAGCTTTTGCAGTGGTGGTGGCGGAAGCGCTCACAAGCTTAATCAGAGGATCGGTAATCGGCATTAATAATTTATTAAGAGCTTCATCTTCTTCGCCTCGCTCCAACTTTAATGCTAAATACTTCTTTCTTATTGTTCGTGCAGCTTGGATAATCCTACGTTTAACGTCTTTATCGAGCTGGCTCATGGGGGTAGACATACTAAAAAAACAGACCCCGTTCTGGAAAAACAGCTAAAAAACAGACCCTGTTTCGGGAAAAACAGCTAAAAAACAGGTCCGGTTCTGGAAAAAACAGCTAAAAACAGACTCTGTTCTAGAAAAACAGCTAAAAAACAGACCCTGTTCTGGAAAAACAGCTAAAAAACAGACCCTGTTCGGGGAAAAACAGCTAAAAAACAGACCCTGTTCTGGAAAAACAGCTAAAAACAGACCCTGTTCTGGAAAAAACAGCTAAAAAACAGGGTCTGTTTAGTAGTTGTTTTAGCTGTTTCCTAGCTGTTTTTCCCGAACAGGGTCTGTTTTTTAGCTGTTTTTTCCAGAACAGGGTCTGTTTTTTAGCTGTTTTTTCCAGAACAGGGTCTGTTTTTAGCTGTTTTTCCAGAACAGGGTCTGTTTTTTAGCTGTTTTTCCCCGAACAGGGTCTGTTTTTTAGCTGTTTTTCCAGAACAGGGTCTGTTTTTTAGCTGTTTTTCTAGAACAGAGTCTGTTTTTAGCTGTTTTTTCCAGAACCGGACCTGTTTTTTAGCTGTTTTTCCCGAAACAGGGTCTGTTTTTTAGCTGTTTTTCCAGAACGGGGTCTGTTTTTTTAGTATGTCTACCCCCATGAGCCAGCTCGATAAAGACGTTAAACGTAGGATTATCCAAGCTGCACGAACAATAAGAAAGAAGTATTTAGCATTAAAGTTGGAGCGAGGCGAAGAAGATGAAGCTCTTAATAAATTATTAATGCCGATTACCGATCCTCTGATTAAGCTTGTGAGCGCTTCCGCCACCACCACTGCAAAAGCTAAGAAACGTAAGATTAAAGTGGAAGAGAGTGTTGGTGTAAAACCCAAAGTTAAACCGTCCAAACCTCCTGTAAAATTTTTAACCGAGGAAACTCACTACGGGGATGTTGCTGCTGCTGCTGATGATGATGATGATGCTGTGTTTGAAGAACCAGCTCAGAATCCTGCGGAACACATAAGACAGAATTTTGAAGATTCTCTTCGAAAATCTGATGTCTTTGAGACTTTTATCGAGCAGTATCCGAAGATTGCTCAAGACTATCTGAAACTATATTGGACGGACTCTACCGAAATAGATGCTAACAGCCTGAAATAGGATTTGGTGACTGATTCTTGGAGCTTAGGTTCAGAACCGGTTAATTTCTTAAAGAATGGTGATATTCAAGTTGGCCCCCTTACGTATAAAGGAACTCTGGGACTATACGATTTATTGTTTCTCAAGGTTCCTCAATTTAATACCGCTGCCGATGAAGAACAATACAAAGATATTTTAAAGCGATCAGATTTATACTTGAAAGACAATGGTCAGTTGAAAGGTAATAGATCCCACAAATACAATGCCATTGTGAAACCACTAATTTCGAAAGGTTCTACCAGTAAAATTCCTTCGCCCGGGGTTAGAATAGCGACCAGATCGAAGTCTGAGAAATCTGGATCTGTGAAATCCGGATCTGCCTTAATGGAATACAACGAAAAACCCAAAGAATATGTCTACTATGATGACGTAAATGAGCTGGTTGACAGGTTAAAAAAGCTAGACGCTTCCAATCAGGTTGGCAACAATAATAACATGAACGAGATTTGGAGCATTTTGCATGAATTGGAACACCTTGGAGTAATTGAATTCTATAAATAAGTTTGTTAAAGCTGTTATGCCTTAGTACCGCAGTAATCATGAATAAGTTTGGACGTTCCTTGCCCACGTCGTCTAATCAGAAGAGAGTGAGAGTGTTGCAAGCACCCAACTTGATCACTCTTACAAAAGATGGCGATTATGATATTCGAGATCATCGGCTTTGTAACGTCAAATCGCCAGCAGATATCGCTGATGCAGTAAATAAAAAGTTTGTAGAGCGTATGCTAACTTCACTTTCTACTACCATTGATAGATCGCTGAATGATAAAATGCAAGTATCCCACTTGGAGATGTTGAGACAAGTAACGGGGTTGGAACAAAAAGTAAACAACTCTAACGGTAGTATTGTAAAACAAATGGAGACCTTTACAAAAACTAATAAGGGTTCTGTAGACTCGGTATCCAACCAACTTAAGCTGCTTGACAACAAATTAAAGAGCGAGACTTTAGTTTTGAATAAAAACCTGGATCGCCTATCTACCCAATTCAAGGATCTCGAAAAACGCCTAAAAGTTTACACCAATCAGGCTATTCAAAATGCTCTCAGACCAGTTAGGACGGATGTGGGAAAGATTCGTGAAGAACTCTCCAAATTATTACAAACAGTTGATTTGCTAAAGAAAGGATCTTCCCGTCCACCAACTGTTTAAAATGTAGACGTATATAATTCGATATCTTGCTGCAGAACCTCATTCTTTGAGAAATAATGGCCAAGGGCATTACGAAGGCGAGAGAACAAGTTGTTAAGGAACTACATAAACCCGCTAGAATCAAATTTAAACGTCGCAGATTTATCCAGTATGGTTTAGACGATACGTTTGCCTCCGATCTTGCGCAGCTCGATCAGTACGCTCGTGAAAACAAGGGATTTAAATACATCTTGGTTGTAATTGATTGCTTTTCAAAATTTCTCTGGACCAGACCTCTAAAGTCGAAAAATGCTCAGGATGTGACTAATGCCATGGATCATATACTCAAACAGTCTCGGAGGATTCCGAAAAAGCTGGTGACAGATAATGGGAAAGAATATTACAACGCTAGCTTTCAAAGTCTTATGAAGAAGCATGGGATACATCATTACAGTACCTTTAGTATTTTAAAGGCTTCTATTGCTGAACGAGTAATTCGAACGCTCAAAGAACACCTGTTTAAGTTGTTTACCTTGAATGGTAATCATAAATGGATCGACTTGTTGGAACAAGTTACAAATACTTACAATAACACCAAACATCACACAATCCGCATGAAGCCGAAGGATGTTAGCAAGAGTAATGAGAAGAAAATCTTGGACTCGGTTTATAGTCGTTTAAAGGTTGTGGGAAAGCAAAAATTCAAAGTTGGCGACATTGTTCGCATCAGTAAGGCCAAGCACGTGTTTGAAAAGGGTTATGTACCTAATTGGACCACTGAGCTGTTTAAAGTATCTCAGGTTAAGATTACAAATCCAACGACTTATTTGCTAGAGGATTCGAGTGGTCAACCCATTAGTGGGGGATTCTATGAAGAGGAATTGCAAAAAACCAAACAATCTGATGTATTTCTTATTGAACAAATTTTGCGTAAAAAGGGCAAAAAGATGTATGTAAAATGGCTTGGGTTTGATAAGTCTCATAACAGTTGGATAGATATAGTGAAGGATGTGGTTTAAACGCTCGTTCTTTGTATAAATAGACAGAATTTTCCTGCTTTCGATCAGTTA
This sequence comes from Philopedon plagiatum, assembly GCA_963971165.1. NCBI lineage: Eukaryota > Metazoa > Arthropoda > Insecta > Coleoptera > Curculionidae > Philopedon > Philopedon plagiatum. The sequence goes on from OZ020195.1 coordinate 2,157,883, forward strand.
AAACTATGTGTTGGAGAACTCTCCAACTAGATTTACGTTTTTCTTAGATATTTGGACCACTCTGTATAAAAATAGAATGGAATTCTCTTTCATAAGATTCGCTCTCTAAAAGCATAAAAATGTTTTATTCTGCTGCATAAATTTTCCGTTGAGACTCGCATAACAAGGGATACCGCGTCGTTAAAATGCTAAAAATAGATATTTTATTACACTGCCTGAGTTACCAAGCAGCTTAAATTCCTAGAATTGCTGTGAAGTCTGCCGCGCTAGATCGTGGTTCCGCGGCCATGAGTTTTCGCTGACGTGATCTAGTTGAACCAATGAGATGCATGATATGCAAACACCCCGCGCCCTTAACGTCTAAGACCTCGTCGTCGACAACGTACGGGACTCTGAATCACTTTGTGTTCAACAGGCAGCAAAGTCGCTGCACCTCGCTCTCGCACCGTAATCCGCGTATTATCTCGCGCCCCCTAGTAAATTGCTCTACGTTTAACAAGCAGCAAAAGTTGCTGCAAGTTCTCTGAAAGCGGAAACCTCTCACTACAAAAGCCGTAAATGCAGGAAGTTGCTTTACGGGCTTTCTATGATTGAAATTTTACCGTTGTTTTTATTCGTGTTGAATACTCGTGTTTGTACTCATGTTTTTTACTCTTGTTTGAAACTCATATTGAATTCCGTTTATTCTCTAACGGTATTAGTCGCATACTCTATTGTCACAACCCAAGTTAAATTAACTGCTTCACTCTAGCAGTTAAGCAAAAGCTAATTCAACAGTGCAACGGTGAACTACGAAAGTTATTATTCTCTGAAGTCTCTAATCCGCCTATGTTCTGGCAGTCCTCAAGTGTTAAGTAATGGAAAATAGTTGTGATTTCCTCTGAAGGCCTTAAAGAAAAGACACCACCAGTTGGCTGAAATTAAGGTAGGATAAACCCAGTTATAATGTGCAGAAAGTTTATGCAAGTAACTTCTCTTATGTAAAAACATTTTTTACTCTTGTGTTTGAGCAAACAAATCAAACTGCTTCTCTTTTTTTAATATAAAAAATGGTCCTTCGAACCCAACACAGACTAGTGAGTAAAAGTTGAAATATCAACATAACTCTTTTGATTCAAATTGAAGTTAAATGAAATAAACACCCACTGACTTACAACCAGTGCAGTGCGCTTAAAATTGTCATTGAATTATTTCCGTAAATTAAAAACATTGCTACGAATTTTTGACTGATTTATTACAGTGCGTCCGCTTTTTTATTATTGTCGGGCAAGGTACTTAGGTACTTGTATTTTCTTTTATTTGGTAATATTTGTGCAACATGTTTAATGTAGTAGTTAGATACTAACCCACAGTAATCATTTTAATTTATTTATATATTTAAAGGTAAATATTTTCTTTGTTTTTTAAAGTATAATAAAGATACTTTATATTGTTGTTTTGTTAGAAAACATACTTGTATTTTTGAACCACCCTCATACAGTCTAAATTCTCGGTTGCTTATTCAAATAAGTAACCACCCCAAGTTTGTGTTTGTGAAGTCTTCATAGGTTTCCCAAATATAAAAATGGTCCTTCGAGCCGGATTCAAAATGGCGGCCAATAATTGCCATTTTTTGTAAAATTTTGATGTAAAAATTTCTCTCTATTTAGTGTGTGGGTGTGTACAGATATTTTGCTCTCTGAATAAATTGTCTAATAATTTATAGATCTCTTCTCTGTTGTAAAGGCTGCTTGCATAAACACTTGTGTTTCTTTAAAGAAAAAACTCTCACAAATTTTTTTAATTTTGATATTTTTATTTAATTTAAAATGACTGAAAAGGAGGAACTTGTTCGCCAACGCGGTGGTTATAAAGGCATTATAACCAGAGTCAGCAACTGGTTTGATTCTAACCAGGACACGGAAGAAAATGATTGTCAATTTAAAGTTAGATTTGAAATGTTATCAAAAGCCTTTTCAGATTATGAAAGGGTACAAGGGGAAATCGAAAGGTTTGATCCGACGGATGATGATCGACAAACAATCGAGGATAAATATTGCACTTTATATGCAAATTTAGAAAACAAAATTAGGTCTCTTTTAGAAGTACGAAACGCACGCCCAGTTAGCCCTACATCTAGTGTACGGTCTCTCTCTCCGCCTAACGTAAGGCTACCTGAATTGAATATAAAACATTTTAAGGGTGATATCACAGAATGGGTATCATTTTATCAGTTATTCTCAGCTCTTGTAATGGACAACTCTTCTCTAAGCGATATTCAAAAGTTTATGTATTTAAAGTCGTTTTTAAAGGACGAGCCTTTAAAATTAATTGACACTCTCTCTGTAACAAATGAAAATTTCTCCACTGCTATAAACATTTTAAAAGAAAGGTACGAAAATAAAGTTTCTATAATAAATAATCTCTTAATCGGTTTGGTAGATGCGCCTCCACTTACAAAAGGTAATGTTCAAAATTTACGTGACTTTGTAACAAACTGTAAACGAAATTTAGAATCGCTAAAAAATTTAAATTTAACTTTTGAAGACCTCTGGAATATTTTGATCATTTATTTACTAGAGAAAAAATTGGATTTTGTAGCTCGAAAAGCATTTGAATCAGAGCGTGATTTAAACACTATTCCGACGGTAGAAAACTTCTTAAAATTTTTGGATAGACGATGTTTAGTGTTGGAAAATTTGTCTAGTTTAGAAGGCGCCGCGCCGAAGGCAACACAACGAACACAATGTCATCTCAATAATAATAATAACTTTGGTAGCGATCATTGCACATTTTGTAACGAATCTCACAAAATTTATAGTTGTGATAAATTTAAAAATTTAAAATTCTTTGAAAAGCAAAATTTTGTTAAGTCAAAAAGATTGTGTTATAATTGCTTAGGTTCGCATCATAGTGTAGCACAGTGTTCATCAACTCGAACATGCTCTGTCTGTGCCCAAAGACATCATACGCTCTTACATGCTCCCAATAATAATAATAATAATAATTCTCCACAACAGACTTTCTCGCCTAACCAAAATAGGCAAAATAATCAAAATAACTTTTATCGCTCAAATGAAACCTCGCCGCCCCAAAGAGGCAATACCTTCCATGCACAGAATAGCGCTCAAAATTCTGGAAACGCGTCAAACCCAAATTCTAGAACATTTCATAATAATAATGGACAGGGCCGCACTCAGCCCCAAAACTCATCCGCAAATTCAGGTCAGCATACTTTGCAAAACAATAGTCAACAAAGAAATGCACAAACAGGTGCACACGTTACTCATTCTCTTTCTGCTGTGTCTGTCAATTCCCATGTTCTCTTAGCCACTGCTCAAGTTTTTATTTATAGTGCTCAAGGTCTCCGCGTCTCTGCTCGCGTTTTGCTTGACAGTGGATCACAAAACTCTTTTATAACTCAAAATCTTGTGGACAAGCTCCAAGCTCACACTTATGATAGAAATCTCAACATTTCGGGAATCTCCCAGACAGGATCCACTACAAATAAAATGATTGATTTTACTCTTCACTCTTATGTCCATCCTCAGAAAAAATTCCGATTATCTTGCGCTGTACTCCCCAATATCACATGTAAGCTTCCCCAAATTGGCATAAATGCTGCCAGACTTAACATTCCCCGACACATGCGGTTAGCAGACCCTAATTTTTCTCAACCTTTGGACATCGACATCTTGATAGGTGCTGACCTGTACTATGACCTTTTGCTACAAGGTATCTTCCACTTAGGAAGAAATCTCCCCGTTCTTCAAGAAACTCACTTAGGTTGGGTAATTGCTGGTTGCATACCCTCTCGTATGACGGTTGCTCGCCGTAGCACTCAGCTGTGTACTACGTCACCTCTCTCTTACCCCGCACTTCACAATGTGCAAGAAAATGTCTCTCTCTTTTTGCAAACGGAAAACTCTGACTCTAGTTTGAATAATTTAGTTGAAAAATTTTGGACAGTCGAGGAACTGCCGCAAAAAACGCCTCTTAGCCCTGAAGATGAACAGGCTGAAAATCTCTTTGTAAGCACTACAAAAGTTTTGCCCGATGGTACATATCAAGTAGATATGCCATTAAAATCTCCCGCAGAAAATGAAAAACTAGGTGATTCATTTTACATAGCCAAGAAACGATTCTTAAATCTCGAAAATAAACTCAAAAATAACCCCATTTTGAAAAAAGATTATACGAAATTTATCGACGACTACACAGATCTAAACCACGGCAAATATGTACCTCTCTCTCTACATAAGGACACTACAGAAAACAAACAAGTTAATAAATATTTTTTACCTCATCACGCAGTCCTCCGCGAAAATAGTATAAGTACAAAAATTCGAGTAGTGTTTGATGCCAGCTGCAAAACAAGTTCTGGCAACTCTCTTAATGACGTAACCCTCAAAGGTTCTCAGGTGCAGCCTGACCTTTATGACATTTTGTGCAGATTTCGATCTTTTAATTTTGTATTAACAACGGACATAGAAAAAATGTACCGCCAGATAAAAATTAATCCTGAACATCGGTTTTTACTAAATATTCTCTGGAGAAGTAACCCTGATGAAGAACTTAAGTGTATCGAGCTCTCTACCGTTACTTATGGTACCAACTGTGCCCCTTATTTAGCCACGCGCGTGCTGAATGACTTGGCAATAAAAAATCGTGAAAACTTTCCCTTGGCATCCGATGCTTTATTAACGCAAACTTATGTCGATGACATAATTTGTGGTTGTGACAATATTGAAGATTTAAATAAGTTATATCTCGAACTCAATAAGCTTGTAAACTCTGCCGGTTTTCATTTACACAAGTGGTGTTCCAACTCTCAGAATTTTTTGGAAAAAATTTCACAAGAAAAAATAATTGAATATGATTTAAATTTTGACGAATCCCCAAGCGCTGTTTTAGGTTTAAAGTGGAACCCTATTTCAGATAATTTTGTTTTTTCTGCCCCTGATAGCTTAAGTGAAACCTCTCTAACAAAACGAAAGATTTTGTCTCTTATCGCGAAAATGTATGACCCCCTTGGCTTAGTTTCATGCGTGGTAGTGGTAGGAAAGTTAATCATGCAAAAATTATGGCTCCTAAAAATAGATTGGGACACAGAAATCACAGACCCTCAGATTATCACACTTTGGAAAAATTTTATAAACAATATTAGTAATTTGTCTCAAATCAAATTTTCTAGAAATTTATTTTTTAATAAAAGTAAAGTTAAAATTCAATTACATGGATTTGCTGACGCCAGTATGTCCGCATATGCCGCATGCGCATACTTTCGCACTCTTTATTCTGATGGAACGGTCTCAGTCAATTTAATTTCATCCAAGTCTCGTGTCGCACCGCTTAAAACGATATCCCTTCCCCGACTGGAGTTATGTGCCATGGTTTTGTTGTCAAAACTTATTCAAAATTTACTCTCAATTTATGAACCAAGAATCTCCATAGATACCGTGCATTTATGGACTGACTCAACCATTGCCTTATGCTGGATTCAATCCCACGCATCAAGATGGTCAGTTTTTGTCTCAAACAGGGTGGCACAAATTCAAGAATTGACTTCCAGTTTCACGTGGCGACATATAGACACTAAAAGTAACCCTGCAGATTTACCCTCGCGTGGCTGTATGCCACAAGATTTAGTTAATTGTTCACTTTGGTTCCATGGCCCTAATATCCTCTTAAGTAAAGAAAATTTTGATTCGCCCAATGTGCAAAACCATACAGACATAGAGTCAAACTCGGAAATTCAAAATGCAATTCTCACTGAAGAAAGAAAAGTATCTCTTCTCGCTCTCGATGATTTCACAGACCAGAATAATTTCTGGGATCGACTTCTTTCGAAATTTTCTAGTTTTTTGAAACTTCAACGCGTAATCGCATATTGTCTTCGATTTGCCACTAATACTCGAAACCCAATTAAAAAATTGTCCGATAACTTATCAGTTGCAGAACTAGAAAACTCTCTAAATATAATTATCAAGGTTTTGCAAAATAAATATTTTTCGAAAGAAATATTTGAACTCAAAAACGGTAGACCCTTCTCAAATAAAAACCTACTGCCTTTTAAACCCTTCTTTTGTGAAGCTGACGGTTTCTTGCGCGTGGGAGGTAGGTTAGAATATGCAGACATCCCCTTTGATCAGAAGCATCCCATTTTGTTACCCGCTCACAACAATGTTGTTACTCTCATGCTTACCTTAGAACATAACCGTTTGGGACACGCAGGAGCTCAGACTGTTCTCTCCAATTTTAGACTTCGTTTTTGGCCTTTAAATGGGTTGAAAGAAGTAAAACGAGTAATTAGAAATTGCGTAACATGCTATCGGTTTAGTGCCCAACCTGCGCAACAAATTATGGCTGATTTACCCAAAGATAGAGTCCAGATTTGTAAACCCTTTCAAAAGGTAGGTGTCGACTTTGGTGGTCCTTTCCTCATTAAGTCATCTCGACTACGTAAGGCCCCTGTAACAAAGTGTTACATTTCTATGTTTGTATGCATGACCACCAAGGCAGTTCATATAGAGCTCGTTTCAAGTTTATCTACAGAGGCTTTTATTGCCTGTCTTAAACGTTTCATTGCCAGACGAGGCAATCCCTCAATCATCTATAGTGACAATGCCTCAAATTTCTCCGGAGCTAAAAATATGCTCTATGACCTTTATGAGTTTTTTCAGCTAAAGGCAAATTCCGACACCATTGAAAATTTTCTCGCAACAAACAAAACTGAATGGAAATTTATCCCTCCCAGATCTCCACATTGGGGTGGAATTTGGGAATCCGCTATCAAAAGCGCAAAATATCACATGCGCAGACTTATAGGCAACGCTCAACTCACATTCGAAGAACTTAGCACGGTGCTAACGCAAATAGAAGCAATCTTGAATTCCAGACCTCTGTGTGCGTTGTCAAACGATCCCTCTGATTTGCAAAGCTTAACGCCCGGCCATTTTCTGATAGGCACTAGCCTAACAGCTTACCCTGAAAAAGATCTTTCTCAAACCCCTGAAAACAGATTAACCTTTTGGAATAGGTGTAGTCAAATCCAGCAAGTTTTCTGGAAACGCTGGTCAGTTGAATACTTGAATCGATTGCAGAATCGTCCGAAGTGGCTTCACCCCACGGAGGATGTAAAGGAAAATGACATTGTTCTGTTGAAAGATGACGACAGCCCTCCTCTAAAATGGCCGCTAGCAAGAATCGTAGAAACAACCCCCGGACGTGACGGAAAAGTAAGAATGGTAACCGTTAAAACTCTTGATGGGATTTATAAAAGATCCATTGCTAAAATTTGCCCCTTACCCAAAAATGTTAACTCTTGTTAAGCTTCGCCTTCCCTCCTTGTAAATTGTAGTAGCAAAAACTCACATTTAGTATTTTCTCTTGTCAAGGTCATTACAATGACTTCTCTTCTCTTTGTTTATTTTTTGAAGTTAGGTAACTTCAAGGGGGGGAGTATGTTGGAGAACTCTCCAACTAGATTTACGTTTTTCTTAGATATTTGGACCACTCTGTATAAAAATAGAATGGAATTCTCTTTCATAAGATTCGCTCTCTAAAAGCATAAAAATGTTTTATTCTGCTGCATAAATTTTCCGTTGAGACTCGCATAACAAGGGATACCGCGTCGTTAAAATGCTAAAAATAGATATTTTATTACACTGCCTGAGTTACCAAGCAGCTTAAATTCCTAGAATTGCTGTGAAGTCTGCCGCGCTAGATCGTGGTTCCGCGGCCATGAGTTTTCGCTGACGTGATCTAGTTGAACCAATGAGATGCATGATATGCAAACACCCCGCGCCCTTAACGTCTAAGACCTCGTCGTCGACAACGTACGGGACTCTGAATCACTTTGTGTTCAACAGGCAGCAAAGTCGCTGCACCTCGCTCTCGCACCGTAATCCGCGTATTATCTCGCGCCCCCTAGTAAATTGCTCTACGTTTAACAAGCAGCAAAAGTTGCTGCAAGTTCTCTGAAAGCGGAAACCTCTCACTACAAAAGCCGTAAATGCAGGAAGTTGCTTTACGGGCTTTCTATGATTGAAATTTTACCGTTGTTTTTATTCGTGTTGAATACTCGTGTTTGTACTCATGTTTTTTACTCTTGTTTGAAACTCATATTGAATTCCGTTTATTCTCTAACGGTATTAGTCGCATACTCTATTGTCACAACCCAAGTTAAATTAACTGCTTCACTCTAGCAGTTAAGCAAAAGCTAATTCAACAGTGCAACGGTGAACTACGAAAGTTATTATTCTCTGAAGTCTCTAATCCGCCTATGTTCTGGCAGTCCTCAAGTGTTAAGTAATGGAAAATAGTTGTGATTTCCTCTGAAGGCCTTAAAGAAAAGACACCACCAGTTGGCTGAAATTAAGGTAGGATAAACCCAGTTATAATGTGCAGAAAGTTTATGCAAGTAACTTCTCTTATGTAAAAACATTTTTTACTCTTGTGTTTGAGCAAACAAATCAAACTGCTTCTCTTTTTTTAATATAAAAAATGGTCCTTCGAACCCAACACAGACTAGTGAGTAAAAGTTGAAATATCAACATAACTCTTTTGATTCAAATTGAAGTTAAATGAAATAAACACCCACTGACTTACAACCAGTGCAGTGCGCTTAAAATTGTCATTGAATTATTTCCGTAAATTAAAAACATTGCTACGAATTTTTGACTGATTTATTACAGTGCGTCCGCTTTTTTATTATTGTCGGGCAAGGTACTTAGGTACTTGTATTTTCTTTTATTTGGTAATATTTGTGCAACATGTTTAATGTAGTAGTTAGATACTAACCCACAGTAATCATTTTAATTTATTTATATATTTAAAGGTAAATATTTTCTTTGTTTTTTAAAGTATAATAAAGATACTTTATATTGTTGTTTTGTTAGAAAACATACTTGTATTTTTGAACCACCCTCATACAGTCTAAATTCTCGGTTGCTTATTCAAATAAGTAACCACCCCAAGTTTGTGTTTGTGAAGTCTTCATAGGTTTCCCAAATACTATGCCGTATTGCAAAGAGTGTGATAGTGAAATTTTATCTCATAGTGCTCATAACCGCACTCTAAAACATAAGCAGCAATGTAGTGAGAACTTGTACTCTCAGGTAAAATTAGTTCGAACTGCTTTTAAACAACGGATACTAACTTACCATCTGACAAGTGACTTACATCCGACCGATGTTAAGCAATATTTAGAAGATCTCAAAGATACGGTTATGACTTTACTCACTGATCCTTTAAAGACTTTTCCCCAGCTTAAAGTTAATATGGAGCTATATGGACGTTATCTGTTGGCATCAACACAGGAACAAAACATAAAATCGTTTAATACAAAATTTAGTGTTATTTCTCCCAACACTAATTTGGACGACTTTTACAGCGAATATCAGATCTCTCTAGTGAAAAAAGCTTCCGAATTCACCGAGATGGGAAGCGGATGGGCGTTATCCAAACTACTGTTTCTCGAACTTAACATCAATAAATGTGGAGTGGGGGTATAGTTTCCTCTAAACTCATACTAATCCTAATACGTTGGCTGACGTCATTATTTTAGTGCGAACCATGGCCAGTAAACGTTGTACCGCTCCTGCTGCTGCTTCTGAGGTGATGGAAGACAACGACGACAGTTCCCGAAGCTCATCGCCCTATTGGACATATCTGGACAGTATGATTCTCCGAAGTAACCGAGAAATTCGCAACGAGAAGAAACTCTTGGGTGAATTTTGCTATCCTACTGGCAATGTTACAGTAATTGTGGGCCTTAGTATTGCCAGGGGGATGATGCCAAGTGTAAAACTAACCACAACAACAACAACACCCGAACAACATCAGCTCTCCCTCTGCCATTCTGATTGGATCGAGTTTTTGGAGATTCTCGACAAGATGATTGCCGATACTGATGGAAGTGTGTCAACAACGCTGATGTCTTCATCGGAAAATTTTACCGTATCCAGTGCTATTCTTTTGAACGATCGATTATTTAGACTCAAGAGTAATGATGATGTAACTTTAACATTTTCTTACAATGATATAAATTCTATTGTTAGCATTAGGCATTTAATTAACTATAGATTAAAGTTAGTCGAACGTTTACAATTTAGAAGCTATTATGACGATACTTTGCAGTATGCAAAATGTTTTGTTAATATTAAGGACACCTTTTTTGAAATTGTAACCAATCTCTGTAATTTAAACCCATCTGAACAAAGTTATTACATGTTGGAATTATTGCATTACAACCTGCAAAAATTGTTAGATGACTTTGATAAACTGTATATGTATTCTGATGACTTATAATAATAAATCTTTTACAACTCTCGGTTCCTTTATTTTTTTCCTCTCACCCTTATCCTACTGTTACTCATAAAACCACTCGATTTCCGGCAGAGTTTTCATAGTTGTTCCGACGTTCCTTGCAGTCAGTTGTAACCTGTTCAGACCTGTCGCGACTTGTTACATAACCTTAAACACACGTCTTTGAGTCTCATAAGCGTGTCTGTGCAAGATGTCAAAAGAACGTCAGGAAGTTTGCATCGATCTTCAAGGTTACCCCTTAGCCAGTGGGTTTATACCGAAGGAGTTGGCTGTGTATGATGGCGTACGATTTTGCAGCTTTCTCTTCAAACCTCCGTATAGCGGGAAATTTTTAAAGCCTGAAGATCTCAAGATTGTCGAATATTTGGAGGAAAACTACCATGGACTAATGTGGGAGTCTGGCTGTTTGGACTTGAATCAATTTGAAAGTGTTTTACGTAACATATGGCTTCAGTATGACTCTCCGAAATTTCTGGTTAAGGGCGATTTAAAGGCAGCTTGTTTAAAGCAGATTTTTGATTCTTCCCTTATATTTAGTATTCCTTTAAAGACCGAACCTAAATTAAGTAAATATAAGAAAGTTGTGGAATGTTTCCACCATAAGGACTTTAATGTTTGGCATTGTGCCTGTAATAATGCTAAGTTATTGTATAATTTCCGACATTGTTTTTTAAATGATCTGGAATAAAAGTATATAACAGATTTTGCTTGTTTTATTTCTTAGTATAGCTCGATTAGTCTAAGTAGAAAGCCGTTGTAAAATGGCTGGTCGCAGTGTAGATTGTACTGATTGCTTAGACGACGGTCTTAGCTTTATTCGTACTTTTGAAGAACGACTGATCACGTTTGCAAATTGGACCAATAAAGTTAGTCCTAAAGACCTAGCACAGGCTGGTTTTTATTACACCCAGCGTTTGGATATCGTTCAATGTGTCTTTTGCCGCTGTGAGTTTACTGATTGGAAAGAGGGAGATGATCCGCTGGCCGACCACTACAAGTACTCCCAACATTGTCCGTTAGCTCAAGTATTGTGGAAGTGTCGCCAACTGAAAATGGCAGTTCCACCATCATCATCACCCCAAAGCTTGAAGAAGAAGACGAAGATACAACAGCAGGAGCCGCTCCCAACTCTCCATGTTAGTTCTCTGTTCTTAATACCGCTTTTGGTACTATCGTACAGCGGACTGATACACATATACGACCTTATAAATATCTATCAGTCCAAGTTTTAAATCATTTTGACATCAGTCATGGCAGCGTTAAGTTCGACCTACATTCTGCTCGTTGCGGTAGTGCAAAACGTATTCTACGTATACATGCCAAATAATGTTAAGGATGCCGCCATCATGATGGAAACCGAGGATTTTCCCTCCAATAATACGTGGCTGCATATGGTTTACGAAAGAATAGACCATCAGCAAACGCCTGTTTTCTCTATGAAGATTCCTACGACAGCAGCAGCAGCATCATCAAGCAACCTTCTTCGCTACAAAGTAAAGTTCATCTTTCGAGATAACACCGTTGGCGAAACCGATTGGAAGACAATACTTCGTGGGGATACATTAACTAGCACACCATCATCATCATCATCATCAAACACAGTTTTGAATTTACTTATATTTATAACTATAGCTTGTTCATTATTGTTAAGTAATGTAATATTTAATATTTGTAAGACAATTCGACAACATTATTAATTAAAACCGATTTTTTCCTATTCAAGGTTTTATTTATCTACATCTGCTATCTATGATGCGGTTACCATGCATAAATTAAAACAAGTGTTAACCTTATCGACCGGAAATGGTAACCACAAAGCCAGCCTTATCACCGGAAACTGCTAACCGCAGCTTCCTATGTTTCACGCGGCACTAATACATATTTTTGCTGTTATTAGTCCATAAAATTCAATCAAATAATATTCATAGTTTCTATAATTAAATTAAAAAATTTCCTATGTCCAGTGATATAAAAATTTTGAGATCTAATTTTTTACTAGTTCCGATGATCTAATACCTATTTTTCTATTGCCAAATCCCCTAATATTCATAACTTATATAATTAATCCAAAATTTACTATACAGGGTGATGTAAAAATTTTGAAATCTAATTTTTTCCTCAAAGTCGAGATTTTTGAAAACTAATTTGACAAATCGAAAGATCTGCTCCGTCACTATCCCCCATGCGAATTTCGGCTCTCCGCCATCAGCCGTTAGGTCGCTAATCGCAAAAAACTATATCTCCGGAACCCTAAGGCCGATCGACGCCATTCTTTTTTTAAACGTCTTCGGACACCGCCCTGAATACGTGACGTATCTTAAATTTTTATTCTGACGTTTAACACGTGACTGGTGACAGTTGACAGGTCTTCAATGACAGGTGACAGCCGCCATACTTTTACACATGTCTTCTGACGCCATTTTGAACATGTGACCTACGTTAAATTTTAATTTTGGCGTTTCAAAAGTGACAGGTGACAGTTGACAGATCTTAAATGACAGGTGACAGCCGCCATACTTTTACGCATGTCTTCTGACGCCATTTTGAACACGTGACGTATGTCAGTTTTTTATTTTAACGTTTCATAAGTGACAGGTGACAGTTGACAGATCTTAAATGACAGGTGACAGCTGACATGCTTTTACACATGTCTTATGACGTCATCCTTCATACGTGACGTATGTCAAATTTTAATTTTGACATTTGACAAGTGACAGGTGACAGTTGACAGGTGACATTTGACAGCTGCGCGCGCAGGTTGGGTTTGCTGACGTAAGATCCAGTGACGTAGACTTCGATGACGTACTTGAAATTTGCACCTGCGCAAAGGTGGCCGAGCTATGACGTCATAGATCACAAGATAAGATCCACCCGGGTGGCGGGTGGGGCACAGTCCCTCTTCTTACACTACTGTCACATGATACCTGTATGGGGTTCGACCGAAGGTAATACGTAATAGTCTAGGAGATCACAGTAAATTTCAGTAAATTTTGTTGTCCTAGTTTTTTTTGGCCCAATGGTACATGTATTGTCCAAATTAATCCCAAATCGTGAACTGAATAACATGGTACATATCTCTTTCGCAAGATTCATTAAGCAACAAGAAGGAAAACCAATAAATAAACCTTTTGTCATTTCTGTAATTTCGTAAATTAGTGACAAAATATAATTTTTTTAGCGAACTTTATTGATGCAGAAAAACCAGTTATAGAAAGTGTTGAACCCGCAACAACAGGCTTTAATATATCTTTTAAAAACGTGAGTTGTGCAAGTTTTGGAGGACCTGTGTATTTGAACTATAAAGCTGTTGGACATGAAGATTGGTGTGAGTCGTTTCCATTGACAGATAATTCAGCAAGAAAATTTCCATTCCAAAACAAATTGATAGTTATACCTTTTCTAACGCCTTACTGCACGTACAACATATCACTATATATTTCTAGAACTACTAACGACTGGCAAAATGCCATGACTGTGGCACACTTTACAAGAGAAACCAAATCAGAGAGTAAGGTTCATATTTTTAATTATTAATATATCGCTAACTTTCCTTACCTGGATTATAAATGCGGAAAATTAGTGTGTTACTCAATCATATATTGACGGAGCAGCGGATCGTGATAAAACTTGATAAAGAGGAAGCTGTCGTCACATAAAAGAATATAGACTACTTTTCATCCCCCCTTGATAGTCAGTCCGATTATATTTTTGCAATTCCCTGTCATCGAAGTTTAATATCATTGAGTGAAGATGTAGAGTCGAGCTCGTCTCTGCAGAGATGGTTGTGGTAGAGTACTTTATATTTAAATAGAATATCAAATAGATGAAATATATTTCGATTTTAAAAAGGCGTTTGATAGAGTCGACCGTCATATTTTATTTTAGAAACTTAAAACCTACAGAGTCGGAAAACCTTTACTTCCTTAGATCAATAGTTATCTTTCTGTGCGTTCTCAAATCATACGATTCCGTAACTACGAATCAAGAGAAATCAAAGTAAATTCGGGGGTTCCACACGGTTCTCACCTCGGACCTAATTTTTGCTTTTCATAAACGACTTACATATGTCAGATTTTCAGACATTCTCGTTATCTCTTTTTTGCTGACGACCTAAAACTTTTCCGAACTATTGTATCCGTTACCGATTGCCAACTGTTGTAGAGTCACATAAATTCTCTAATTGAATGGTGTAATCAAAACAGAATGAAGTTAAACAAATCCAAGTGTCAAGTAATCTCATTTACCAGGGAAAAAGGCATCAGTTAGACCACGAGTATTTTGTTGATGATTTTCGGCTGACGAGAGTGACTCTTATCCGAGTCCTATTCGACTGTGAGCTTCGATTTGTCAAACATATTGATAACATATTCTCCAAAGCATTCAGAATGTAGATTGCGCCAAAATTATCAGGATTGAAAAATTCTAGCGCTATCAATTGTTATAAACAATGTAATTGTTTATTTCCTTATAGCTGCTGAACTATTGATTTTAGAGAAAAAGTTTTTCCCAAAAAATATTTCTCACGATGTAAGGAACAACTTTTGTCCTTAGGGGTCGTCCATAAACCAGATAAGGCTGTTGAGAGGGTGGGAAGGGTGGCCACTAACGTCTATATGGCGTTACCAGGAGGGGGGTGGGTTAAGTATTATTGTCACGTAACACTTTTTCTCTCTCTGTCTTAAATATTAAATAGGAGTTGATTGTCGTCATTTTTCTGTGACACGAATTGGGAAACCGGTCAGAGTTATAGCCAGAACAGCGATCTTCTTGCCGCCTTTAGCGGAATTTAGTTTGTTCGGACGAGTTCGCTGGGAAAGCTTTGCATATTGTAACTATTTACGGATTTTTGTATATTTCTGTTTTATTTTAGCAATGTAGGGACCATCTTATGCGAGTGTGGACAGTAATTTAGATTGTGCATTTAATTATGAGAATTTTTTAGTTATTGCCTTACCAGTAGAAGATCTGATGGTTGTATCAAAAGGACCCGATCATGTTGATTTGCGTTGGAAGTTGTCACCTAAACCCAACGGTGCCATTAAAGAATACTTTATCGGTGGCCCTAAAGAATATTTTGTTTCAGTAAACCAAACTGTAACAGCATGTAGATTATGGCCTGAATATTTGTGTCTCTATATTGATAAGGAACATATGCCCGATTCAACCGATTTTGAACTTTCGGTAAGCGAACTTGTATATTTTAATTTTTAGAATAATTTTGTAGCTTAGGACGGTCCAACTATACTGATAATATTCTATCTTACAAATAACCTATTTTGATGTTAGTAATATTTAATAGTACATACACAATACAAGGTGTTATGAAACTTGAAGCCCATGATTCTTAGTTAGAACATATTTTTTGGCTTTTACGCAAAACCTACTACATATAATGTAACAATTAGAAAAGACAAAGAAAAAATTCTATGTCGTTAGTCAGAGATAAGATGGATAGTTTTTGCCTAGGGAAAGTGGAAGCGCTTATCGTAAGAGTTGTCTGATGGGGAACGGTAGATGCAACTGTCGTAGGCCACTTTCCTAATAATTATTTTATCCAATGTGTCGAAAATATTTATGACCGGTGTATGTATGTATGTGCATATGACACCATATATTTCAAAAACGAAGCATTTGCAAATCCCCATTGATAATATTATTTTCTTATTTTTATGAGAGGAATCATAGGTTTCAATAAATTTCATAACGTCCTGTATATTCCCACTTGTTTATAATTGGTTTCATAATTACCTGATTTTGTTGCAGATTATAGGTATTAACGAAAATGATTTAAGTAAATCTGAGCTTAATGAAACTATTGAGGCAAAAAAACACTCTGGAAATATAATAATCGTACATGCGGAGGAATCGCGTAAGTATATTATTTTATGAGGTATAAAAAAATCGTAACTTCTTTATACTAAGGCTAATGCAACGCACAGCGAGAGCTGGCCAAAACAGGTTTGATTAGGTTTCAATATTTTTATGTCATCAAAGATATATGCAGTCATTAACACAAGAGTGTTGTCTCGAGTTATTGGAAAGTTCGAGAGGCATTAGGCTAATCCCTTCATAAATTAATAGAGGGTGTTAAAAGCTAATACGCAGTAACGGTAAAGAGCCAATCTACTTATAACCGGAGAGCTACTAAACCCTATTAATAACGGTATTCATCAGCAGCCCTATTCTTGAGTTTAGGAGAACGTTCCCTCGGTGGTGTTGCCAAGGTATGAAGATTACGATTGGCTGTTGCCTAGCAACATCACCAGTGCACGCGTTCCCCGATTTCGTGAATAAGGGCACATGAAAATGCCAAACCAAGTCCCCATCGTACAAGGGAAAAATAATTTGCTGGTTCCGAAGATGGTTGGGTTCCAAAAAGTGAAAAACGTTGATGACTTTCAGGATAGAGGTAAAACTCGAGGGACTACTAACAAGCAAGATTCAGTCATTTGTAAATTATCTGAAAAAATCCGACATTACAACTGCATCAAGCACAAAAAATTCTTAAGAAAAAAGGAATAGACAGTGTAATAGTAATGAAAATAAAACGGGAAATAAGTGAAAGCAAGATTGTTTACAGAAGCACACTAAAACAACTTTTACTGTCTGCAAAACACATTGAAAAGCTGCCGAGTTGGGCCACGAGACAGTATTGATCGCGACTGGAACAACATAATTTTTTCTGATGAAGCGTCATTTTGGGATTGTGGTCATTAGGCTACTAAAGAGCAAAAGCTAAGAAAGCGTGTATTAATACTGAAGCACTTAAGTTGCCAACGCTCTTGTGGTAACTACTGTATATTCTTAAAAAAAAAGTTTAATAATTAGGTAGCTCTAAAATGAGCATTATTTGATGTTTGATATTTATGTAAATGCTAATTTTACTCTTACATGACTTATTTCAGAACCTCAAAATCCATATAATGTAATGTATAACTGGACAAATAATAGTTTTATTAGTGTTTCATGGAAACATCCAAATCAAACTAACGGCGTTTTAAAGACTTTCCAAATATGGACTACTGTCGAGTATAAAGACGGTACACCCCCCAGTGATAGTAAGGTCCCTTATCAAATAAGAAACGGCAGAGCTGATTACAAATTGGAGTATAAACAAGCCATAAAAGTACCGGTAAGTGTAATAAACAATATCGCGCGTGCAAAAGTAGTGTCAGTCACCTAAGAACTGCATAAACCCGAGCATTGCTGGTCTGATTCGAAACATGTAGTTAAATAACATACTGACATGTGCGGTTCATGTTATCTTAGCTTAACAGAAAAGGAAAAGCCGCAATGAAACAAAACTGCTATTATTTTTCAATATAGTAGGTATCCCTTTACTTCTACGCATTTTTTACAACGTTTAACTGAAACCTGAATACCACTGTAGAAGTACCTACTCTTTATTTTTAGAGTCAAAATGGTCATTAGTGGCCTATTTAATTTCATCATCGGTTTTAAATTTTTTACACCTTGATTCTGATTTCAATTTGGAAAATAAAGTAATCAGAAGGAGCCAGGTCCGGGCAGTAAGACGGATAATTGATTTCTCTGAAGCTACACGTTTCAACAGTGACCCTAGAAAGGGCAGCTGTGTGAACAGGTGCGTTGTCATAAAACAGGTGGACCTCTCGACTGTGTTTCCCTCTTTGACCTGCAGCAAGAGGAAAAATGAAAAAACCATTATTTTGAATTGCAATTATCTACAAAGGAGTCGCTGCAAAATGTTTAATTTTATCAATTTAAAGGAAACCCCCAAAAAATACAAATTTGAGAAGAAATTGTTAAAAACCGTGAAAGCCTATTAACATTGGTGTATATTTAAGTCTACTGCTAAATAAGCCTTCAAAATATCAGATAAAAGCACGAGGTTATTGTTATACAAAATTCTGGAAGCCTGCTTCGGCTTTAAAAAATTTAGATGAAAAAGTACTGTTCATTTTAGATGGATCCTAAGCGGAAGTATAACTTAGTTAAAGTCTCTGTGAGGGCTCTCAATAGCGCTGGTATGTCACAAGATGGCTACATCCTAGAAATATATGATCCACCACCACCTAAGGATTGTAATAAAGAAATTAGAATGGTAGGTTCAATATTGAAAATTCCCTTGCCCGATAGAGATGCCTTTTTTGAGAAAATGTGGATTTTTAAAGCAGACACTCAACAGCAGGTAAACGTACTTATAATAATTTTTTTATAATTATTAATTTGACAATGTTTTTGTTGAATCCAAGCAATATCAACTGGCTTCAATCACTCCTATTCTACGTCTTCAAAAATTGGTTTAAATGTTTTCTTCTAAACAGTACCTACGTTCACTTGAAAAGTTTTTCATATTTTAAGTATATTTACGGATTTTTCGGGATGTATTTCTATTATTTTGCAATGGAGGGATTACCTTTTGTGAGTGTCGACAATAATTTAGACTGTGTTTGTGTCTTTCGTATGTAGTTTATTAAAAAAAAGAATTATGTAGTTGAAACAATGTTTTTTTAATCATATTTATCGGACGCCCCCCTTTATAATTGTCACTGGACGCCACTGGTCTAAATCTGTCTATTTTGACTCGAGGAAGCTACCAATGAAATGTGACTCATTCGTTCCTGGACTCCCTGTATACTTTTTAGGTTGAAAGTGACGAGTACAAAAATGAAATAATAGACATAAAAAGCTTACTGGCAACCTCGATTAGTGAATCTGAAATAAAAGGAAAAATTAAATTTAACCAATTCATAGAAGCCTACACAGATCCGGATGGAATTAAAAAAGAAGAACATGAGATTGACGTTTCACAAAATGGGTTATTTCAAAACAAATCGCATTATAAAATTGTAGTTTTTATTGTAAACGAACTGAATAACAAGAGAAAAGTAAAACACGCAGTTATAAAAGGTAAAGCTAAAGCTAAATAATATAAAAAAATCACTAAAATCATTTACATCCATTTTAAAAATAAGGATTTAACGAAATTTAGTTTGTAAAAGTACTTGTAATTTTTTTGTACTTAGTACAATACATTAAAATTACTGTTTAATTCTTCATTTTCACAGGCCAAAGTGTCACTTTTAATCCCTGAAAGATTAAAAATACTTTTAATCCCTGAAGGATTAAATGAAATATAAACATGCATGTCACTGAAACCAGTAACAGCTAAGTCATTAATCATTATACAGGGTGAGTTTTTTAAAGTAGTACAAGGCGATATCTCGAAAATGGTTTAAAATATTTACATGAAATGTAGGTGAGTTAATAGGGACATGGGGGACAGATTTAAACATATCTTTGACATTTATCGCTCCTCGCCATTTTGAGAGAGGGGTAATTTTGGAATTTTAGGAAGATGTACTTTTGTTTATAAAATTGAAATCTGCGTTAAAAACTACGTATATGTACAATTTTTCTTCCTTTTTCAGTTACGGTAAATTTTGATTGAATTTAAAAATTAAATTTTACCAATAAAACAAGTTCACTTATTTCAGAATTATTATTCGTTTCCATGGAAATGCGTTATTTGTACTTACGTCAGTTAAGAATTTTCACGTTTTAACGATTAATTCTCAGTTTGTTGGTCAATTAAATATGGAAGCGAATTTTAATGTGCAAGTTGATGCATTGTCAATTTTGGGGTTTGATCCGGTTGGGTACAAAAACAAAAGTACATCATGCCCATGTAAAATTCCAACTCTACCCCCACCCCTCAAAATAGAGAGAGGAGGTAAATGTCAAAAAAATGTTTAAATATGTCCTCCGATCTCCCTATTAACGCATGAAAATATTTTAAACCGTTTTCGAAATATCGCATTGTAACGCTTTAAAAAACTCACCAGATACAATTTTTTTTATTTACATCAATACAAAGCAGTAAATAAAACGGTAACGCCACTGGCAAATGTATTGTCCAGTGTTGCCAACTCATGGGCAATTTCCTGATTCATGGGAAAATTAAAGAAAATCAAGAGTATTAGGTATATTGGCGCAACCTTTTTTTACTTATTACATTGATATAATATATAGTTATAGTTATTGCTAAAGCGGTATAGCTGTTCCCGCGCGGAACTGGCGTGCACGTCATAGTAAGTTTGGCTGCCGCTTGCCGTCCACCTGTGCCGAGCAGTGTTGTTAATTTATTGGGGGATAAAAGTCCGATTTGCGGACTTTTTTCAAGTTTCGGATGGTTTGCGGATCCTAAATGTTTCGGATATTTGTCAAAACCAGAAGTTTCCATATTATGGGCAGCACTGACTGCGCTAACATTTTAAATGTCAAAAATCTCATTTCATCCAACTTAATTTTTGATTAATGATTATGTTCATTTTTGTACAAAAAAAAAATCCTATCCTGTCACGTATATTAAAATGCTAGTATTACTGGTTACAATTTTTACTCAATTTCAGCGGGCGGATAATATTGAATAAGATTTTTTTCAGAACACAGGCGGATCTTAAGAATTGGTCAGTCGATTAAATAAATAAATAAATAAATAAATAAATGTTTATTGATCTGTGGACATTATTACAATGTATAGATTTCGTCAATAGCATTAATATGATTTACAGAGTGTCAAAAAGGTAAATTTTTTTTTTTTATAAATCAGGTACAAAGAAATTCATCCAAACTATAGATAGTCCTATTGGTTAGAAAATGTTTCAAACCTTTTCTAAAACTTAATATACTATTAGAATTTTTTAAGTGTAGTGGTAGATTGTTGTATAATTTAAGACCTAGAACATTTGGAGAGTCTCTGGTTACCTTTAGATTACAGTATGGTATACAAAAGTCCGATTTATGTCTCGTATCAAAATTATGCACCATAGAATTTTGCCTAAACTTAGCTTTATTTAAAAGCACATATACACACATTTCGAAAATGAATACAGACGTCACAGTTAAAATGTTATACAATTTAAAAAGAGGTCTACAGGAATAAGTAGATGGCACATTCGCAATATTCCTCAAAATTTTCTTTTGACATAAAAGCACATCGCTGGCCATAGATGACCTACCCCAGAAACAGACGCCATATGAAACTCGACTACCCACCTGAGCGTGATAGAGGGCTAAAAGTTGTTGCGTAGTCAACACTGAATACAACATCCTAAACTGGTCAGATATTGAATTCAGTTTCGCACAAACAGCCCGGCAATGAGGTCTCCAGGAAAGATACCTGTCGACACTTACCCCCAAGAAATTGGCGACATCGCCAAACTCAATCGGACTGCCGTCAATATTTAAGCCTGGCGGCGCCTGGCAGGCCCTTTGGCGGGACTGAAAAAGAAGAGCCTGGGTTTTACTTGCATTTACATAAAGGTCATTGCTACTAAACCACTCGTGTAATCGCTCCAAATCCCTATTACGATCCATTTGCAAGATGTCCAGAGACCTGTTTGAGACGACAATGGAAGTATCGTCTGCGTATAATGTGAAATGGATATTGGGAGCAACATTAACTAGATCATTAACATACAGAACAAAAAACAACGGACCCAGAACGGAACCCTGCGGTATGCCCACGTCTACCTCGCGCATTCCAGACTCGAACCTGCTACTCCCACGGCTGGACGCATGTTCAATACTGACATACTGCATGCGATTGTTCAAAAAGGACTTGATCCAACTCAGAGGATTGCCCCTGATACCATACCTAGATAGTTTGTCACATAGTTTAGAGTGGCTGACGCAGTCGAAAGCCCTGCTAAGATCAAAGAAGATCCCAACAGGGCACTCGCCGACGTCCAGCCTCTCCAGTACTTTCTCATAAAAGTTGTGAATTGCAGTATTCGTAGATCTTCCACCAAGAAAGCCGTGTTGCTTGTCTGTAATGATGTTATGGGTTGTCAGAAACGGCAAAAGACAATCCAAAATTGCATACTCGAAAATTTTTGAGAATGAAGGGGACACACACACAGGTCTATAATTCTCCACTAAATGGGGATCGCCCTTCTTAAAAATTGGAACCACTTTTCCGGTCTTAAGGCCACTCGGAAATCTACCTGCCAAAAAACTTAAATTATAAGATAAACGAGGGGCTCCGCTATCGCCGCTCCTATTCTCTTTAACAAAGAAACAGGCACGTCGTCGTTACCGGCAGACCATTTATTTTTCAGTTTACGATCTATAATGCGAAGTACATCGGCCTTGCACAAAGGCTTTAGAAAAAATGAAGATTCATTATCGACAATTCCGCATTGATAGCTCCCAGAATGATTTATGTTATTAAGAATTCCCGAACCGACGGTTATGTGTTACGGGGACAGTTATACAGCTGTAGTTATTGCACACAAAAATATCTTAATTTTTATTTCTTTTTTTAAGTTTTAAGAGAAAACTCTCCTGAAGTTAAGAGCTCCCCGAACGTCATAGTTATTTTGCTGTTGTGCAGTTTATTTTTATTGCTATCTATTCTGACTTTTCTCGTCTACAGGTAGGTTAGGTTACTATTATTAAAATTTGTTATTTGTGTTATCCCGAAAGTAAAAAAGATAAATGAATGTTGATGTTTCAGGTACAGAAATATAATTTTACTGCTAAAAAGATCTTCCAGTAGAAGTAAGTACCTCATTTATAATTCTTGTTATTTTTAACATTTGTCGATTTCTGTTTTTGTCTAATAAAGGGCGCCAGCGCGAATCCAGGGGGGGGGTCATGACGGTCATGACTATGACCCCCCTCCAAATTATCAGTAATACATATCGTCGCTGGAAAAACAAAGGGGCGTAACTCCATTTAACATATTTTTCAGGAGAAGCGATTGAAAGTTAAGTTAGTATTACATTGTGTTACTGAACCTTCTTCTTCTTATTTAATATAATGAAGAATTTCTATTACATCAATTATACTTATATTTGAAACAAATGAAACACGCTTTATTATTTTAAAATAATGTTTATTTATTATTAATAAACATACATTGTTTAGACATTCTGTAAACATTTAAATATAAAAAACAAATTTTATTAACACCACACTAACGCAAGCACCGTAAAATTTTTATATTTCTTTCACTCCAAATATAGGATCTGCTTTTTTGCAAAACTCTCTACTTTTGGCTGGTATGGGTACAGGATGCAAGATGGAACAAATTTGACGCATAACACTGCATTCGACTCTCCTAAATTTACAGCTAGATTTGGTGCAAACCATGTCTAAAAAATACAAATTCAATAATAAACTTTCGATCATATTTAATGTTAATAGTTTTTTAACAATACGTATCGGCTGAGTTAACAGACTAGCCAAGAGAGATTTGCAAATAAAAAAACAAACTGATCCTTGCAAGCCGTTTAGATTGGTTGTACTTACCATTAAACAATGATGAGTTGCCCAGTCCCAAAAATCTATTTTTGGCGTATAACGCAATAAACAAACAGGCTGCAAGATTAAACGACGATTGAACGAACAAACACCAACAGCACAATTTTAACCCCTCCCTCCGCGAGTAATAGAACTAATATTTCAGCCAACAATAGAACCCATTGAATTAATATTTCAATTTTCTCTAATAACTTATATATTTTATAACCGTGTTTATTTTAATTGAAATGATATAAGGATAATTCACTTAATTTTTAGATTTTATTATTTAAACTGTAGTTCTTAGTAGATAGAGATAGGACATTCTTTACAAAACGTGAACAGTTTTTGACGAGCTATAAAATGGCAGAAAAATATATAGGGTGTTCCATTTAATAAAAATTACATTTTTAATTGTAAGTTTTCTGATTTTGGACATAGAAATAAAATACCCTGTAAATGAGATGTCAGATATTTCATAGTAGATATGTTTTTTGACTTAATTTTTTTTTAATAAAACCCAAGCACTCATGTTTATGTCATTGAAGGTGACTCTAAACTAAACGTCTGTTAAATTTATTACCTGATTAAAAGTTTTGAGGCCATAAAAGGCGATCGTAAAATCCTTTGATAGTCTAAGGTAAAATCACTGTGCTCAGAAAACCAAAGAACCAAAAAAAGGTAATAATTGTTTAATGTATGATATACTTGTTTATTAATCGGTTTTGTTTTTGCTGAAATAAAATTCACCATTGTAGTCAAAAATAATAATTTTTAAGCAGGGGCAAGTCTACCCGTTCATATTATTAAACCGATTGTTGTTTGCCAAATTCTGTGTCACAATTCTTAATTATATGATATACATTTTTTCGTAATTTTCTTTCCTCGCATAATTGTTTAATGTATGATATACTTGTTTATTAATCGGTTTTGTTTTTGTTGAAATAAAATTTACCATTGTAGTCAAAAATAATAATTTTTATGCAGGGGCAAGCCTACCCGTCCATCTTATTAAACCGATTGTTGTTTGCCAAATTCTGTGTCACAATTCTTAATTATATGATATACATTTTTTCGTAATTTTCTTTCCTCGCATAATTGTTTAATGTATGATATACTTGTTTATTAATCGGTTTTGTTTTTGTTGAAATAAAATTTACCATTGTAGTCAAAAATAATAATTTTTAAGCAGGGGCAAGCCTACCCGTCCATATTATTAAACCGATTGTTGTTTGCCAAATTCTGTCACAATTCTTAATTATATGATATACATTTTTTCGTAATTTTCTTTCCTCGCATAATTGTTTAATGTATGATATACGTGTTTATAAATCGGTTTTGTTTTTGTTGAAATAAAATTTACCATTGTAGTCAAAAATAATAATTTTTAAGCAGGGGCAAGCCTACCCGTCCATATTATTAAACCGATTGTTGTTTGCCAAATTCTGTCACAATTCTTAATTATATGATATACATTTTTTCGTAATTTTCTTTCCTCGCATAATTGTTTAATGTATGATATACGTGTTTATAAATCGGTTTTGTTTTTGTTGAAATAAAATTTACCATTGTAGTCAAAAATAATACTTTTTAAGCAGGGGCAAGCCTACCCGTCCATATTATTAAAGTTAGACGAAGATTTAATTTGTAAAGGATAATCTGTTTTATTATAGATCTACTACACGGGGACAGTATAGCATTAACTGATAACATTAATGGTAATGAGGAATACATATATTTAGGTGACGAATCTAACGACAAGTATGAAGTAAGTATGAACATCACTCACTGGTGTTGCCTGTTACAGGTGTTAACTTTTAACGCGCACAAAAGGCTGAGCACAAAAATATCTATATTTATTTTTAAACTGCCTATTAGTTGATACTAATTGCTCCGTATTCTGTCATTAAGTACTAGTTTTCTTTTATTTTTTAGAATGTTTCTGGTTTCTTGGAAAACCCAGTTAACACTAAGCCAGTGCATATTAATAAACTTGGAAAATACATAAAAAAATGTTTGGAGACAGGTGAATTTAAACAGCAACACGAAGTAAGTACCTATAATTTAATATTTGTCCTTATAGGTACACTACCGACATAAACACAAAAGTACACCGCCACGTAATACAAGCTGCATTAATTATATAGGTTGCGTAGAACACGTTAGGTTTGTTCGTTTGTGTTGCACGAAACTGCACTAACCTAAACGTTTTTTTTTTATTTATGCAAGACACTCTGTGATGACGTGGCCTATAAGTACTTATTTAAGGTTATAAAGCAGTATAAGTAAACAAATGAAGAAAGGTAAATTTTGGAAAATATTTTAAAAAGTAGGTAATTATATTTAAAAAATACCAGGAGGAATATAGGGAATTCTCAAAAACAAATTTGCAACTCAAAATGAAATGATTAAGAATGGATTACGTTGGCGTTCAAAGAATTTTTGAAATATTTATTGAAATGAGAAAATATTCAAAATATTAAAATAAATAGTTTGTATAAAATTTATTGGAGAACTTGAAACCGAGGGAAAAGTTAAAGTAGTTTTATGAATAATAATTCATATGGAAAAAATTTTTAAACACCTAAGTTGCCAGATAATTAATTATTAAAAATGATATAAATAATCTACAAAATATTATACAAGTTAACTCACATAATTAGAGAATAACCAGGTATTCCAAATACATTATACATTCTCCAAATTTCGAAACTTTGTTTGCACCCAGTATTGAAATATAGATAGTATACAAATATATTCTATTTTAGTTATTTCCTAAATCAGATGAACTTATGCAAAAAGACAACAGAATCACGTGCTATATCGGAAACTTGCCGAACAACATGCCGAAAAACCGATATCGCCAAATCATTGCGTGTAAGTGTGTTATTTAAAAAATCTGGTGTGGTCACCACATAACTTCCCGAACGCTCAGCCAGTCTGTTGATTAGCAGCAAAAGCGAAAACAGTGAATATCTTATATCATTCAATACCTTGCGTAGCATATAATCAGTTGTTATTTAAGGTATTTATGCGTTTTGTGTTACTAAATAATGAAAATGTTAATTTAAATTTGACTTTACTCATAGATTCAGAAACACGGATGAGATGCCATTATTTACATTTTAGGGGGGTCAGTGATTCCAAAGTTTCTTAATCTGGCCAACTATATGGACCCCCACCCACTTTTTGAGAAGACTGTTGCGTGGCAGAAAATGCAAGGAGCAATAATAAGCTACCCACTCGACAAACAAAATTGTAAATGTCTATAAATACACAGATTTTCCTTCATTTGCCTCCTAAACGAGGTCTTCATCCATAGAATTCGCTGAAATCGAAGGGGAAATAGAATTTAGTAGGGTGGTAAATGCCATGGTGTCACATTAATTTTGTTGAATGGTTGTTAACAAGGGAAATTAATGGGAATTTTCTCTATATAAGCGGGAAGACTTTGGCTAGAGAGGTAGTTGAAGGATGCTCACCGATGTAAGGTGTTACTCTGTCCGATCTTGAACCAAGATTCTGTCTACGGAGAAATCCGAAAGTCTGCTTTAAAGTACGGTGCATAGTAGGAAATTTGGAAGCTCGTCGTAATTTCTTGCCAATTTGCCGATTTTTACCAATTTTTTGCCGGTTTAAAATTAGGTTGGAAACCCTCGTGCCAAAAGTCACATTATCTGTTTAGCATCTGGAGTGTTCGGAAAGTTGTGAGGTGACTATTCAAGATTTTTTAGTTGAAGTATTTGCCTGTTATCTTACTTAATTCTTTTCTTAGATGATCATACACGGGTTAAGCTCAATAACCTTCCAGGAGATCCATGTTCGAACTATATTAACGCGAATTACATAAATGTAAGTAATATTTTTATATGGTTATCGCTACAGTAATCATGTAATGGTATATTATACATTCTGCAAGCACCAATAAACATTAAATAAAATCTGTTGTTGGTTTTGCACGGAACTTCCTTCCATATCCATTTGGTTTTTCGGCTTAATGGTAATAATTTTGGATTTTTGCGATAAAACGAAACGCCGAAGTAGTTATTACTTTGGTGTTTGATTATTATATATTATCGAAATCTTTTTTTCGTTCCTGGCAGTGTATATTCACCCTATAAAGTAAAAATGATGCATTCTTTTTAGGGATATAAGCAGCCAAGAGTATACATTGCCACTCAGGGTCCCAAAAAAAATACTTTGAACGATTTTTGGAGAATGATTTGGGAACGGAATGTCAATCATATTATTATGATTAGCAATGTGTATTCAGGAGATAAGGTAAGATATCCTGGAAAAAGGTATTCTCAATAGACATGTAAATATCTTACTTCTTAAATCCATGGACGAAATATTGGATGGAAATGACATGTTGCGTCCGCGCTATTTAGTTGTAGGTCTTAGGTAAACTGTAAGCGGTATTTCTCAAATAAAACATGGCATCGATAGAGAGGTACAGAAATTAGAAGTAACGTTATACGTAAGAGCTTATTACCGTTTTCGATATTTTGATTAGGATACCCAATAGGTCTATTGTCACAACTCACAACAATAAATGTTTAAACACGTGTTTTACAGTTTTTAATAAATTAACCCCTAAGGGAGTGAATTGGGGGTTCAAAGTTTGTGATGCGAAAAATTGTTATACAGTTCTATTACCTTAAAACTACGTGAAAGTACTTTAAAAAATAAACACATGTTTTATAACTTTTAGGAATTCAACCCCCAAGGGAGTGAAAGGGGTGTTCCAGGTTTGTAATTTAATTATGGATATAGCTAACCTAACCTACCATAACTCATGTTTTCATAATCACGACACCAAAACTACACTATTATCATGTATACTACGCAGACGAAGTCGCGGGCGGAAGCGAGTGTAGATTGTAGATATATTGCGATTATTAGCCATGGAACGCTACACGGAAAAACAACGCGTTCTTATTGTGAAAAATGTGCTGTGGCAAAACGAGTACATGTATTAAAATATTAGGAATAACTTTGAACTTAACATATATTTTAAGAAAAGCCATAAATTTAAGGGCAAAAGGTTTACTTTAAAATCATTTTGGGATTAACTTACATTTAAATTTACGAGGACCACATGTTTGCTTTAAAATTATTTTAGCGAGATTAGTTAAAAACTCTTTCCCAAGAACTTGACCCATATGTTTGTCATCATAGATACTATAAAGCTAAAAAGGGCAGAAGGCGGAGCTTGGGAACTGAGAACGTTTGAAAGCATAAAATTTACGCGAGAGATAGTAACAAAAGTACCTACTTTTATTTCTGTATGAGTTAGAAAAAGACAGAAGTTATTAACGACCAGTGTCGTACCTAGAAACTTTTTGGAGATTTACTAATTATCGCGAGATAACGAATATTCATCTTTATAGAAAGGATGGAATGACAATACAGATATAAGTAACTGTCACATCTAAAAATTCAAATTCCATATGTAAAGGGTTTTGAATGTGATTTTTTCTTTGCCTTTGGAAAGTACCTAACTAATAAAGGTATTTTTTTCGATCACGTATTCAAGGGCCTTAGCGTAAGTTAGTATAGTGTTTTAACCTTTATATAATGGATAGACCATCCATTAAACAAAGAACACTTCATTTGAATATTAGTCTGTGGCCGCAACAAGGCGTCTTTGTCAAATGTATAGTTTAATCTAGATTAATTTATAAGAACCCGAAACCGGAATATTGTTACAGGTTCATTTGGCTTAATCTGACATAGATAAAAAAATGATTCAATCTGTGACAGTGCATTCATTTTGGAACAGCCTTTATAATAATTAATGCTCAACTTAATCGCCTACTTTGGACCCAGAATATTAATGGTTTTCTGCTTTGGATTCTCTTTATATGTTTGTCTCCGTTTTTTAGAAAGAGTGCGAAGTTTACTGGCCTGATCAAAACGAAGAATTGAATTATAATGGAATCATGGTTCAGTTAGACGAGATAGAGCATTACCATACTTACGATGTCAGGATTTTACGAGTACGTTGTGAAGGAATCACTAGACTGGTAAGTCATTTCAAAGGCATAAATAATAATAATAAGAATATAATAATAATATTAAAGTTTATTTAAATCTTTTTTAAAGATGATTATATAAATACATTTGATACAACCATTGATTTGTTGGGGGCAAATCAAATTTTATATTTAACATTAAATTATTTAATTATATAAATGATTCAATTGAAAAATATAATATATTCTACTTGCTACGAAGCAAAATTCTCGTGATGGTCTTGCATAAGTTACTTTGTACTGTGTTATGTGTTTTAGATAAATCAGATACAGTTTAAGTCTTGGCCTGGCCTGGGAGAACCATTATACCCTGAAACATTGGTACCCCTATTGAAAAAAATGTTGACTTTGCCTTATACTTCAAGATCTCCCATCGTAATTCATTGCAGGTAAATACTTTAATCTTAAAAGGTAATTTTAGGAAATGCAGTATACTCATCCAAAAAAGTACATATGCAACAAATGGGAAACGTTTTTATTATTTATTTCTCAACAAATTTTATTCTTGCTACTTATCGTCAAAGTAAAGATTAACAAATCACATTAAATTTGGATAGGTAACGAACAACCAATAGCCTGTCTACAATCAGTCGAAAAATATAATATTTTAAATTGGCGATCAACAAGCTGCGTGATTAAAAGGCTAGCACAGCCACGAATTTTAAACAATGGTGCTAAAATTCTTCTGCAATAAATGCCTACCCAAGTAACATTTTCTAGTAATTCTCAGATTTGCGACTAATTTTTGACAAAATTTAACGTTGTTCTGCTTCCAAAAATGGTTGCCAAAAAGGACCTACGCTCCATTTTATTGGGCGTTCTTTACCTTTCCAAATTCAATGTTCTTATTAAGGGTTTTCTCTAGCTAAGAGGTATTATTTTTCCCCTAAAATATATCTTATCTTAAAATTTTAGTGCCGGTATTGGTAGGACAGGAACTGTCATTTTATGTGACATTTGTCTCAGAATGGCCGCGTCTGAATTCGCCGTTGATGTATTAGGAACGCTGGAACTTTTAAGAAATCAAAGACCAAACATGGTAGACAACGTGGAGCAGTATAAGTTGGCCCATCTCGTTATATTGGCTGTTTTAACATGTAAGTATTACTCGTCGTATATAAAGTAATCTATTGACACGGGATTTAAAGGTTTGGAGGTTGGGAGGGGAAGGGAAAACATCTGCAGGCAATTTATTTTAGTCAGGGGAGAATTATAGCGGCTAGTTCATCGGAGCAAAATCCGTGGAAATACCGGTAGAAAAGAGATAAGTCCCCAACAGCGCGGCGATTGACGAGAGAAGGGAATTTTCTTGTAAGGACTGGGTCATTAATGGGTCTAATTGCTGCATATCCTGAAATTATTCGTGAAGCCTTCTTCTTGTGTAAAAAATATCTTGTCAACTTTTTTATAGACTGGGACACCACCATACCGTGTGATGGAAGCTTTGCAGCGACAATTGAGGGACAGTTGGAAGAAGGGATCGTATCAAGGACACAGAAATACCTCAAAAAAAGCGAGTGGCAAGATGACGCGATGAAGATTGTAGTGGTAGAGAAAGAGATGCCCGATGTCCCCGAAAAAAATAGATATCCTGATATAGTACCAGGTTAGGTTATTGTCATTGACCATCAGCAAGAGAGGACGACAACATTCATTCATAACAAGCCTCTTTTTGTTTCATATTATATTGTTCCTGTGTAGGACAAAGAAAGAGAAGAGCGAGAGAGCGCTTCGCGCGCCACTGTCGCCGCCTCTTGGTGAAGGTCAATGTATACAACTCGCATGAACATGTTTCATACTATCATTACAAAATTTCTTTTTTCTTCACAGAGGAATCCTACCAAGTAGTCCTAGAAGCTTTAAATAATCAAGATCTGACGTCAGCATACATCAACGCTATCAGAGTGAACAGTTTCAGCTTCTCAGATCGGTACATAGTGACGCAACAACCTCTCCCCAACACCTTGAGCGATTTTTGGCGGATGGTAGTCGAACAACAGTGCACCGTCGTTGTCAGCCTAAATGAAATTGATTTGAATGATGCGGTAAGTAATCTGGTTAATCTTTGTTTGTGTGTACAATATGATAGTTAAACCTTTCTTCTTCCAGACAAGTGTCCGCTTTTGGCCTGAAGAGGCATCTAACATGGAGTTAGGGGATGGCATAGAGATTCATCACATTAAAACACACGATGCTAAAGTATTTTCTATCATTACTGTTGGAATATTGTATCGCCCTAAGGAATACGAGGTAGGTTTCCTCTTGTAGAGGTTTTTTCCGTATTGCTTTGTTTAGACGATCGAATTTGTAAATAGAGAATATGCATCATGTATTTTCTTTATTGCGTAAATTGTTCAAGCACGTCATTATACTAGCCCAAACATGCTATTAATTTGAAAAATACTCACCGATGTAAGGTGTTACGCTGCCCGATCGCGAACCGAGATTCTGTCTAAGGAAAAGTCCAAAAGTCTGGATTCAATAAGTACGGTGTATAGTCAGGAGTTTTGGAGCTAGAAGTAATTTCTTGATAAATTGCAATAAAAAAAATAAGGGAAAAAGTAAGTGCATTCGAAACCCAAGAAATTGTCTAGGATTATTGTAAAATTTGTGAAAATAATACGTAAGTGAAAAAATAAGAAATTGTGAAAAAGTGTATTTTGGGTGTAGCTGATCCAGAATTTTGTATTATTATGTTAGGGATAGGGAAGCATAGAAAAATAATTTAAATATATAAATATTAGTCAAAATTTCGCAGAAAATTGAAGTTAGTGCAGGAAGTGTCATACCTACTGTTAGGAAGTCAATTGCACGGCTAGAGCCGGTTTAATAGCAGTTGACGCAGGAATCTTCCGGCCCTGTGCGAAAATCTATCTTGTCACCGCCAGCTATATTCCTAGGTTACTGTGACGGCCAATTAGAAAAGGTAAAGGAAAAGAAAGGACGCGTCGCTATTTCGTGCTACGTTCTGAAATTCAATCCTGTTTATCCATTTGCTCGGAATTTTTAAAACCCCTGAACTTGGCATGGGTCCCGAAGTAGCAACAGAGATATACAATTGTAAAATTTCAAAAGCCGCCGCTGCCTATTCATTATGTCATTGACGTCGTCGATTAAGACAAGGCATGTCAGAAGAGCAAGATTTAAGAACGGACCGATGGGTCGTCCCGTGTTGAATAAAATATTATTTTCTACTAACTAGATTATTTATACTCCCATTTATTTTCTGTCGCTGTTATTTTTAGCAAACCAAACTAACGGTAGAGATTTTCAATTTCAAAGCGTGGCTCCACCCGCAGACCGTTCCCGACAGCCTCGACAACTTCGTCTCTTTCGTTGCCGATTCGACTATTATTTGTAGGAAATCTCACCCGGTGGTTGTAGCCTGTCACAATGGCGCCACTGCGTGTGGACTTTTTGTAGCGGCGTCAAATATTATTGAGCAAATGAAGTTAACAAGGGAATGTGATGTTGCTAAGATTGTCAGAACTATAAGACACTGTAGAAAGCAGTTTGTGGACAAAGAGGTGAGTTGATATAATTTATAAGTTGATATAATTTATATTATTTTATATCGCCTCTTAGGCGATTTGTAAAGCTCGTTTTAAGCTCTTTCGTTGACCTCTATTGCCTGCAATAAACTATTATCGACACCATGCTATAATAAAATCCGGTAAATTTGCAAGAACTGTAAACAGGGCTTGCCCTAATAAAATAACAGGTAAAAGATGATCTCTACTTCTCTAACATCACATAATACATTAGTTACCATTTATTTTGTTTCAGGTCCAGCTAGGTTTTCTGTACAATACAGCCATATTTTACCTTAATCATTTTGGAGTCTACCATGATGTGAATTCATCTTGTACTTAATTTAGTATTTTATTAGTATAGTAACAACAAAGAGGATAATCCATTAATTGGTTGCTCTTTGGTAATAGACGCAGAGGCAACTGTAAAATTACTATGTTCATTTTTGAAAGGATGAAACTTTCTGATCAGGATTTGTCAAGGCGACCGTGACGTCTCTGCATTGTCATAATAAGTACTACCTATGCTAAAAGTTGCATCCTTTCAAAAATTAGCATAGTATTATTACGGTCGTCTTTCCGTCCATAAATATACTGAGTTTAACGCTGCCACGCTTTGCAACTGTCAGTATTTAAAAGGTTGTACACCAAAATGTCGGATTGCGCATATCCTTGTGCAACGAGGGAGTTTCCTGCCTTTTCTCAGAGGTGTGTTAGGTGGTGATTTAATGGAACATATGTATTATATTGTATTTTATTATTAACCCTTCTGTAATCACTAAAGTTGCATAACTGTTCCCGCAACACATAACCGCCGTCTCGGTAATCGACTGGGCCTAAATGTTGATGGCAAGCGGCGAATCAGCGATGCTTTAAATGATGACGCGAAAGCCTATGCCGCGCGGGAACAGTTATACCGCTCTAGTAATAACTAATAACTACATACAATACCAACTATAATAAATAGCTTTTTAATCATGTTGATGCGTTTATTCCCAAAATCCCAAGGAATTTTGATATTAAAGAATTATTGAAAACCAATAATTGGAAGATATATGTTTCTGGTATTTGTGTACCTTATCTTTCATTAAAAGTCTGGTTTTTAGGGCTAGGAATTCATATTCGTTAGAATTAATACAATCCTACTTCCATGTACCTAAAACAAGCATATAAATGGATACTGATGACAAAAGGATAGTGTTTAAGGAAGCTGAAAAGCAGCAAATTTTTTATGCAAAGCATTTTCGGAAGCAAAGCAAAGCAATTCGGAATTTTCGAGAGTACATACCCGACAATTCGGAGGTTTTAAATACTACTCAAAAAGCCATCCCTACGTATAGCTGGGGCTCTGGTTAACAGCCAGACCAGGTGGTGAGCTGGCCAACCTGTCCAATGGATAAGGGCCAATAACAGAAAAGAAAGAAAAAAGAATTCTTAATGTATACATAACCTTACTTTTTATGCGATGATTGTCGTTGTTTAAAAATGTTTACCTAACAAACCCTTTATTGTTCTGTGTGTTTACCAACATTGCTAGGTAAAAAACGAGGCATAAGCAGTCGTTTCCTTCCTTGACTTTCGATTTACACAATTTTACACCACAACAAAACGATTTTTACATTAAATTAGTGGAATTTGTTCAGGTAAGTTACACACAACTTTTTTCACATTTGTAAATACAGTCAACTTCGGATATAACGAACCACCAAGGGGATCTTTAAACAGTTCGTTATAGCAGGGCGTTCGTTATATCCGAAGTGCAGACAATAAAACAAATATGTACTATGTACATACATATGTATAGGTACTTTTTGTGAGTCGTTTATTATAATCAATACATAATAGTATTTTTAAATTATGTACTTATTAAACATACATATTTGTATAATTTATACAAAATCAGTAATTTGAAATTTTTTCTTTTTTCAAGTACATGTTTTTCAATTTTAATTTGTAAGTAATCACCAGACTCAATCAACACTCTTGTTGTCAAAATTATTATTATTAAAATTTACGAATATTAATAGTCTTTGACTTTTGTAACTGATAGTCCCTACAGATTTAGGCATTTACAACCCCATTTTGCAGTTTTGTAATTATGTCAACTTTTTCTGCAAGTGTTTATAAACTTTCGCTTGCTGAATTTTGGCGCGCTCTGCTCCATGCTAGAACAATATTCCCTCGCCTATTGCCGAAATTAAACTACAAATTGAAATGGCGCCTGACAGGTCGCTTCTCGACCCGTTATCCGAGAATACCAACCATAGAGAAGCGACAAAACGTGTCGGTGCCTTTGATATTTAGCGACTTTGTCGCTGCGACGAAAACGCTGCGACTCAGTCGCAGCTTGACAACAAATGTAACTAAACAGGCCTGGCCAAATCTAGCGTTTCATGTGCACCGACAGCAGCACTGTCGCGAACGAGAGCGACTTTCTGCGGCGGCGACAAAAACGCTCTCCGTTGCTTTTAATGCAAGTGGCCAGATTAGCGTCGGGCTACACGTTGCGACCAGCTCAGATATTCAGTAATGGATTGTATTTTAAGCAGCAAAGATGTTTGCCACATATTCACACAACTCCTCGAATGTTTTGGGATACATCCGAAAATAAGCGAAAAATTTTGCATCGTCCTTTAGTAACAAATTGTATAAAGTGTGAAACTAGCCGTGTTTCTTTCTCTTCATATTTATAGGATGAACTGCAAATCTTTTGTTTTTCAATTTCTTTCGCCTGAGATATCTAGAAACTGCAATCGCTAACAATGCCTCTTCTTCCGCGTCCATTGTAAAACTAACTGAAAGTCGTTTAATTTGGCCAGACTTAAATATTCCTGCGACATAAAAATTTGTCGCAGCGACAAAGTCGCTGATTTGGCCGTACCCTTAGGGTAACCAGTTTTGCTGACCTTGGGCAGACACGTATCCACAATATTGAACGGAGAAAGATATTTCGTCACACTAATGATGCGGTATAGACAGAAGTCCACATTATCGTCGCACATGCCCTGTGAAATCTTCTATTGTCTTTGTCGCTTCTCTATGGTTGCTATTCTCGGCCGTTACTGTACGAATATGGAAGTGATACGTACATGAAATTTCGACAGTTCGTTATAACCGAACTTCCACAAGCAAAAACTAATCAAAATAGGGTTCGCTATAGCCGATAGTTCGTTATAGCCGGGTTCGTTATAAACGAACAAAAAATACATACATTCTTATGGCGTTTTGGCCGGACCATAATTTTTGTTCGTAATAACCGGTGGTTCGTTATATGCGGAGGTCGTTATATCCGAAGTTCACTGTATTTCATAATCTTACAACAAATATCATTTTAATTTTAATTTACAGCATTATGGGCGATAGATACAACATCCACAGTCAACTAGAACATCTCCAATCTAAGTATATCGGTACAGGCCATGCTGATACCACAAAATTTGAATGGCTTGTAAACCAACATCGAGATAGCTATTCGAGTTACTTGGGGCATCCGGATTTACTTGCTTACTTCGCTATCGCCGAAAACGAGACCAAGGCTCGAGTAAGATTCAATTTGATGGAGAAAATGCTTCAGCCTTGTGGCCCACCCCCTGATAAACCAGAAGACTAAGGTTTTTTATGCGTTTTTCAGTATTAATAAGGTTTATTTTTAATATTTTATAAAAAAAAAACAGCTAGGGTAATGATTCCTGGAGATGGAGAACTCTATATGATAATAAATAATTTGTTGTGCAGTAATTTTATCAAGTTGATTTTTTGCAAAAGTTCTGTTGGCAATATATCGATGCCTCAATCAAATACTGCCACATTTCAAAAATTATGGTTTTGAGAAAAACGATAATGAAAGTTTGATGTTCTCTAAAATATATTTTTTTTATGGAATATAGTCAGAAATGTTTTAAAATGTAGATGTTAATGTGGGTTATTAACAAAAGTGCCGAACTTGCACTTATTAATTGCATTTTTGTGATAAATCACATAAATGGCGGTTATAACTGCCAAATTTTGAAGGAGAAAATGTACTTTTTTAAATCAACACTGCCACATTTAAAAATATGGCAGGGTTTTGTAACTAATTTGATCTAGTTTTTACAATATACTGCCATATTTGCACTTGTGGCAATTTAACATGACGAAATATTTTGACGGTCTAAAAATATTAGGTTATGTAGAGGCGCCATAAGTCGAAATAAGTTTAAATGTCCATGAAATACTGAAGTGCTTTTTAATTAAATATTGCCACATCTCGAAATGTGGCATTTGCTAAATATATTTGTTGAACGGTAAGTGCCATATTATCAATTGTGGCACCTAAGAAAAAGATGTTAACTAATTTTTAGAGAAGTATGTAAAATTATGGCAGTATTGTACTGAATTTTGAGTTGTGGCGAAAATATTGATGTGTTTTTTTTAATTTTGGGATATATTTCGAGTTGTGGCTGTATTTCATTTAAAAGAAAACATTATTTCCTTTCGGTCTACATAAAAATGTAATTTTTTGTATTTTTTGACTTGTGGCGGTATTGGATTGAGGCATCGATATGTATGTTTATATATTTCCTCACAGCCAGTAAACTACTAAACTGATTCTAACCAATGAGAATGAGGTGTCAATCAATTTGCCCAGCCAGTAAACTACTATCAATCAATTTGTCTAATGCACGAGTGTAATGGGATACTTTAAATTTAAATAGAGGCAAAATTATTTTTGTAGTAGATAAAAATTTGTAATACAAATATGAATCCAATTTGCAGACACAGCTTGTTCCTAACTTTTCAGTTGTTATTTTGCGCAGCCGGTTTTAGTTTTGTAAATGTATTTTTATCAGAATAGGATGGCTATTTAAAGATACACCACAATAATAATGTGTAAAAAAATGTATTTTGCATTATCACAGCTCAGTCTTAATACAGTAATTTACAAAATTACTAACATACCAAAAACATATTTCTATAAACAAAAAAGCAGTATGAACACTTTCTATAAACAATTTCGGAGCAAAAACAGACCAAATGAAAAGGTGGTGCCTAAAAACTATCATCATTATGCTGGTGAACATAACTACTGAGGTACGAAGTGCTAACAGTGTCACCCAAAATTCCTTTTTCTCCTCATTTTTGGAAATACTCGATAATACTGTCAAATGGAATAATACTTGGAAGCTAAATGTATGTATTAGTATTTGTGAGACCACTAAAATCGGATAATAATCATTCAGCCCTATATAACCTATGGATATATCTACACTCGCTAGGCTGTTTCGGTGACCCTGTAGGAAGTAAAAGCAGTTAGAGAGCATGTAACTCACAACAGTCAAAGCTGATATATTTTTAAAATTGTCTAGTTTACATATTTGATTACCTGTATACAGAGCAATAGGGATTAAAACAACATTGTGGGGTTTTATAAGTAAGGTGGATGCAAAAATCCAAAAATTCTTCCAAGAACAGCTCTGTATAAAAGTTTTTTGAAGGAATATTAACGTCCAGAGGAGCTTACCCAAGAAAGTATTATGATATGAAGTTGATTTCAGTAGAAAAATTAAAAATAAGGTGATTAGACCTAAGATCTCGGGTAAACCATCTGCTCTAGATCGAGTATGTTCCCCATACACAGCAAAAAATACTAATATCAAACTAAGAACAAAGAAAACCTGGTGATAGAGCAGGTTTTCCTCTTTTACTAAAATATTTGCCCAATTATCAGTGTTCTGAACTGAATTTTCTATGGTGGAATTCAAGTCCATTGAAAACCTTATAAATATGAGAACCAAAAATATTTTTATTACATCCAGACTTTGTTCTTGGCTGCTTAACTTTATAAAGCATAAAAAAATTAACGTTACTGTTAAAAATATCCAATAATAATGTTCTTCTTCTATGAAACTTGTCGATATAAAAGTTATGGGATGTACAACACAAGTCAGAATCAGAAAGGTGTTTAAACCATTATGAAAAATTGAAATTTTTGTATGTTTAATTACTTTTTTAATTTGTTTTATAAATAAAATAACTAAAATTAGGATAAGAAGTTTGGAAACTCCATCAGAACTAGCTGCAAACTGCACACAAACTAAACACATACATAGACACACCTCTGCTGTATGTGTTTGGCCTTTTACACTTAACAGATGTTGCAATAACATTGTTAAAATATTTAGCATGGCAAATATTGCTATGTAAAGAGAAGCCATGTCTTGTTTGCTAGAAGCTTCATAAAGTTTATCAGTTATTTTCTCTGAACACTCTTGATACAAACTTGTAGCAATGTTTGCATATTTTAAATCTTTATTTTTCAAAAAACTTTCATGAAAATGTGTGGCATTGAAAAACGTTTCTGCGCACAGATCGTTTTTCTTTAACAACAGTTCTGCGTTGTATCTCAAGGCATACAGAAATTCTTCAGGTTCTAAGCTGTTTAGCAGTAATTTTTGGATTTTTCCAATGCTAGTGGACGGTATGTCAAGTCCTAGAAGCACAGCTAAGTTTGCAGGGATGTCAGTTTGTAGAAATGATGAATTTTTACAGTTCAGGCCTATGGAAATTAGTGGTACAGTTACTTCTGGATAAGTTGTCCCTCCATGTCCTAGAAAACATAAATTTACAAACCGGTACTTTCTGATTTTAAAAAATTATTTAGAACAATGTTTTTATTGCATTTTGGAAGGTAAGTAAAATTAGGGTGTAGACCGCCCAGTGCACCGGCATAAAAAGAACAGAAAAAAAAGGTCTAAAGAAATACCTCCACTGTCTCTCATTCCATGGTCACCAGTAATCAAAATTAAAGTACTACTGTCACTAGTTTTCTTATAAATCCTATTAATTACTTCATCCATCTCCTTTAATTTTAGGGGCATCCTAGTAGCAAAAGGCCCCAGCACATGTCCTATGTGATCCAGACCTAAATAATGCAAGACCATTATATCCCAATCTTTTTGTTCCAGCTCTACATTAACATTTCTCGTCACATTATCATCGACTTCAGTAAAATCCCACACAAAAAACGATGTTGTACCTTCAGACCGGGTAAAGAAATTTGGAAATAGCTTTTCCCACGTATTGTCTCCATAAAACACAATCTTCCTACCTTGTTTCGTTGCAGAATGTAACCAGGAATCGCTTAAGATTTCAGAAGACGCCAAGTTTCTTACAATATCGATGTATTGAGGTACACTTCCAGTTGTCAGGGCTTTTATTCTAGGTAAAGTAACTGTGGGGCTTTCGACATGGACTTTGCTTAAGCACCCCTTTCTGTTCATAAGCTCTACGGTTAATGGCATCAACTCTGTAGTCACAAAATCCCATCTCAGAGCATCGATAACAACTAACACAGTTTTTCTAAAATGTGATTTATATGATTCACCTGGGTTGATTGTGATGTTACCAATATGTGTAGGCGGGTCATTTTCAAATTTTGCTACACTGTTCGAAATTGGGAAAAAACCATATAAGAATAAAACTACGCTGAAAAGCAAAAGTGTAGCATATTGAAAAATTGTCATTTTATAGGCATTTTTACTGGTCGATCTAAATTTACGAATATATTTTAGATAAAACTAGAAAATTATTTTAAAACGGCACTATTTTAAAAATCGTAAAATCGCAGTTTTATTGAAATTATTTAGATTTTTTTAAACTGATAGATAGGCAATCATTGAGGTTATGTATGTCACCGATGTCACCGCATGAGAAATGTTTCTACCGCAAAGAGTTGCACTACCACAGCCTTCTTTTACAAGAAGCCGTGAAGCACAAACGGCAACAGCGCCGTTCGTGAGCTGATTTTATTTCGTTAATAATATGGAATACCACATAGGGGTAAATAGTGAATATAGATTATATAGAAATAAAATAACACGTGTTTCAGAACCTTTTTAATGCTATAAACAATTGATAACTGTTTCCAGCCGACGTGCTATGTTGCCAGATGGTCTACTCATGGCTCTGTTGTTAAAGAAGCTGTGGTTTTCAAGGAAAATAGTGGTTTTAAGGATTGTGGGGTGTAAACCTACCCGATGCTTGTATGAAGTTAGCCATAAACTACTGTATGAAGATAGCAGCAGTTTCTTTGATGTTCATGAAGTTGGCAAGTTATATAGAAAAAAAAGTAGTTTTAGCTCATAATTTTGTGAATTTTAGGTTATTTTATAAAAGTTTTATTTTTTGTAAATTCTATTTTTTTGTGTAAAAAATGTCATCAAATTTACCAGAATGGTAAGCTTGTTTTTTATTCTTATCATGACATTTGAGTAATCTTCCAATTCGAGTTCCAATGTTAAGATTTTGACAAAAAACTACCTAGTTAATAATGATCTGTTAATTTCTATTTAAATCCTGCAAAAGTCTTCAAATAGTGCGAAATTTTAGGAAAACACTAAGGCCTAGTGGTACCAGAAATAAGAGGATTTTTACTGAAGTTGTGACCGAACACCCGCTAAAAAATGTTGTGGCAAGTATAAAAATGCGCAGTAACTTCATGCATGTAGTAAAGAAATAAGAGAGATGGTTATTTTACCAATTATTATTATTATTATTATTATATGAAATTCATTCGTTCAGTTGTTTTGTTCTTAGGTTACAGAAAGGATACCTCGCCGAATACTGGGATCCACCCCAAGTACTGGTCGTACCACCCCAGTGTCAGCACCTGCTAATATTTCAGAACCTCTAGCACAGGCTTTAAAGAAGCTCGATCCCTTGACAGAATTTGCTATCAATGAGGAAATGGATCCTTTATCCAAAATGGCAGCTGAAATGGTATATATGATCAGTTGTATAGTGTTCTTTATACAAAATACAAAATTTTAATTTGTCATTTGTATAATATTTTAATTAATTATAGATAGATAGATAGATAGAGAATTTATTCATGTCATGATACAATATCTGTACTTACATACGTCACAATAGTAATATAAAATAAAATTAAAATATAATAAGAACACTAAATTACATCTAGTCAAGATACATATTAAAATACACACAAAATATAGAATTTGCAACTAACTAAAAGCTTAGTAAATATTTGAAGGTGTAAGTGGGGTTAAAAAAACCTATGTTAAAAGTTGCTGCATCAAAGAAGAAATATTACCGAAACATTAATACAGGGTGGTGCAACCAAGATGGGGTGGACGATTGTGAGTAAACGGTGAGGAATTTCGAAAAAATGTGTTTTGGATATTATCGATAGTCAGACACGCTATGTTTTAAAATTATAGCCATAATACAGGGTGGTCCGAAAAACTCGTGGCGAACCAAACTTGTATTTTTTTAAATGGGACACCCGGTATATTATTGTTCCAATTGATTCTCCTGTTCGTTACGATCATTTTGATATAGGGTTTATTGGGTCTAAAACTTACAGTAAGGGAATGAGAGGCGGTTAAAGTTGAAAAAATGCTCACAGTTCGGCCATTTTTTAAAGAAATTTGAAACAGGTATGGAAAAACCAAATATTCCATAAAACGTTACATATCCTTGAATACATTAATCACTTGCAATTTGTTTAAAATTATTCACTGTTATACAGGGTGGTCAAGTTTTGCAAATACGTCCTGGGCTCATTTTTTTTAAATGGAACACCCTGTATATTTTATTTTCATGTTAAAGATAACATTACTAGCTTTCAAAAAATACCATACATGATGCCTTTCTGACCAACAGTTTTTTAGTAATCTAGCCGTGAAAGCAAAGTTTCTTCATTCTAATACGATTATACTGAATTTACGTTGTTTATTATTGAAATGAAACAAAAGACTGACGAACTTGTCAAAGCTACTGCCGCATAATCCATTATTTACAAGTTAAGTGT
Organism: Philopedon plagiatum; assembly: GCA_963971165.1. Lineage (NCBI taxonomy): Eukaryota > Metazoa > Arthropoda > Insecta > Coleoptera > Curculionidae > Philopedon > Philopedon plagiatum. The sequence continues at coordinate 2,200,860 of OZ020195.1, forward strand.
ACGTGGCCCAATAATTATGAGGTAAGAAAACTGAGACCCGAAACTTTTACATGTTTATTAGAGATATTTCAAAAAACAGAAAATATTGTTTTTAGGAAATGCAAAGTAATTAATAAACAAAGATAATCAGTTATCAGTATTATTAATAGTGTAAGGAAATTAATTAAGCAAAAACAGAACATCTTTTAAAATTATTTAGGTATGTACTTACTTGTTTATATTAAATTAGGTTTACAAGTAAGTACATACCTAAATAATTTTAAAAGATGTTCTGTTTTTGCTTAATTAATTTCCTTACACTATTAATAATACTGATAACTGATTATCTTTGTTTATTAATTACTTTACATTTCCTAAAAACAATATTTTCTGTTTTTTGAAATATCTCTAATAAACATGTAAAAGTTTCGGGTCTCAGTTTTCTTACCTCATAATTATTGGGCCACGTACACTTAACTTGTAAATAATGGATTATGCGGCAGTAGCTTTGACAAGTTCGTCAGTCTTTTGTTTCATTTCAATAATAAACAACGTAAATTCAGTATAATCGTATTAGAATGAAGAAACTTTGCTTTCACGGCTAGATTACTAAAAAACTGTTGGTCAGAAAGGCATCATGTATGGTATTTTTTGAAAGCTAGTAATGTTATCTTTAACATGAAAATAAAATATACAGGGTGTTCCATTTAAAAAAAATGAGTCCAGGACGTATTTGCAAAACTTGACCACCCTGTATAACAGTGAATAATTTTAAACAAATTGCAAGTGATTAATGTATTCAAGGATATGTAACGTTTTATGGAATATTTGGTTTTTCCATACCTGTTTCAAATTTCTTTAAAAAATGGCCGAACTGTGAGCATTTTTTCAACTTTAACCGCCTCCCATTCCCTTACTATAAGTTTTAGACCCAATAAACCCTATATCAAAATGATCGTAACGAACAGGAGAATCAATTGGAACAATAATATACCGGGTGTCCCATTTAAAAAAATACAAGTTTGGTTCGCCACGAGTTTTTCGGACCACCCTGTATTATGGCTATAATTTTAAAACATAGCGTGTCTGACTATCGATAATATCCAAAACAAATTTTTTCGAAATTCCTCACCGTTTCCTCACAATCGTCCACCCCATCTTGGTTGCACCACCCTGTATATCTTTTTTGGTTTTAAAGGACATTGTAGACAGTAAAGTAACAAGACATGATCAGATCTCTCAGCGAAAAATCATTGATACTTTTGGCAGAAAAGATCCATGGTCTCATAGGAAAGCAGCCATTTTGCAGAAATATACCACTTCAGAAAAACTGTCGATGGTCACTAGTTTCTTAATGGAAGGGGAAAAAGGTAACGAAACAGTTTTTCAAAAGTTAAATAAGATCCCTGAAGATGCCTCTTGCATTCGAATCCCAAAAACCATGATTTTCTAAATGACTCAAGCTGTGTAAGCTTCTATTCTAAAAGTGACCCATTTTTTAGTTATTGTAAAAGCTCAGAGCACAGCAGTTGATAAAGTTCAGCATCGTTTGGAACAGCTTGATAGTTTTGAAGAGGGATCTCAAAGAAAATTGGACTTGTCACAAGCTGAATATGTTGCTAGAATTGAACAATTAAACAGGTTAGTAATAAGTAGGGTTCGTAAACCAAATAGGCGCTGGAACTATGACTACCGCGAAGTGTCGATATGCTTTGCGGTGGAAACAGGTTTCCAAACGTTCATAGAAGTCACCTGCTGTTGTAGAATATCAATCGGATGTTTGTGACAAACTTTAACATATTAAATAAAAGTTGAAATGTGGCTAAAATTGTCTATCATTATATGTAAAAACTATTTAAATCATCTTTAATATTAAAAAACATTCAGTTATTATTGTTAATATTATTTTAGAGAGCTGGAGTTAGCATGGAACATTGAACAAAGAGTAAAAGCTCTAAAAATAGCAATTCAGTGTGCTAAGATGTTGGCCGATATAGATGTACTGCCATTTTATCCAAGCAAGTTTGTCCTAGTTACAGATATTTTGGATTGTTTTGGGAAGTTGGTATACGAAAGACTTAGGACTAAAGCTGAATATTACAAGTAAGGAGATTATAGCATTTTCAAAATTTAATTTTTTGAAAAATTAGAATTATTGCATACAATATATTTTAGGCCTGGTTCGAAAGTACCTACTCCACTTCCTGAAGATTTTACTCCCGATATGGTACCAGATTCGGCAAAAGAAACCTGTTTGAACTGGTTTTATAAAATAGCCTCCATAAGAGAGCTTGTACCGAGATTGTATGTAGAGATGGCTCTGCTTAAATCGTACAATTTTATATCTTCCAAGTAAGTACTGGTAGGGATAGTTTGGTGATAACCCTGTTTATATTTCTTGTTCAAATTTTATATAAACATAAAGGGCATATCTTCAACTATACAGATAAATATTAGAATGGTTTGAATTAGACATTTTTTTTCGTGTAGATGATAGACGAGAAAATGACCCTTATTTACCCAGCTCCTTTTTTAGTGAGTGTTCTGAAGCATTATTTCGCCTGACAGAGATGATCCAAGGCATAGGAAATCCTCTAGTAGCGGTGTACGCTCGTTGTTATTTGTGCAGAGTTGGTCTTTCCATGATGACCAAAGACTCTAAAATGAGCTACCTCAAGAGGAATTTTGAGTGTTTTTTGGAAACCTATCAACATGTAAGTAATATACTGGGTGTAAAAAAGTTTGGAAGTCGTGATCGTAATTTTTTTTTCCTCTTTCCAACTCCATCCATGAACACACTGTATATGTATATCTCCAAAGATTTAGAGACAGAAAAGTTCCTAAAAAGAGGTTTTCGAACTGTAGATTTTTTTGTTTTAGATTTTCAGCAGCGGTGTAAAAAGAGAAGTGGAAAAGCAAAAGATGACATTGGCAATATATATGACTCTCTACACTCCCGCTTTGGATTTTATAATGGAGGCGGTCACGCACCATTCACCGGAGAGTGTATTGTCAGATTTACTGGCCAAATGTAAAAGATACAGTAACAGGTACAGGACTCTTAATTTGAAATTTTTATTATATTTTCTAAATTTATATTCAGGGTGTTATGTAATTCACTGCATATATTGAAAGCGGTAAAACCTGGTATAACGTTATAAAAAAAATTGCTATTTGAGAGTAAAAATGTTGTGAATGAACACCCTGTATAGATCAACCAATTTTCAGCTCGCTCATATTGAATACCATCATGTCTGGATTTAAGCCAGCCTATATTTCTGAGAGGACGCTTCAATTCTTGTCGATGATCGGTCAGTGCACAGACGATGGTAATTTTATTTAGTTATTTATTATTTGATATTCATTATTTATTATTCATTAGTTATTTACTTATTCCTATATTTTCTTTTAGGTATACCATTGTTTTCTTTGCTAAGAACTTTGGGGTTATGTGTAAGTATCTCTCCCCCGCCTATGGAACAACGCAAGCAAATCTTAAACGCGGTCTGGTCTAACGTCGCGCAGTTGCCAGATCCGTACGAGTACGTAACTTGCGTGGAAGTGTGGGTGCAGTTCATTGCTCAATACTTTTCGGTAAGTTATTTGTGATTTTCTTATGCAAAATGCAGTTTTATAAGGTTTTGAATCATAACGCAAAAAGTTTGACTTGGCAAAAATTGAATAATTATAAAATCCCTCGGATTATAGTTTTTTAGTCACGTAATTTGGACAATACAACGATAATGAAACGACCGAAACCACTTTTTGTAAGATACGCTCGGACTATTTTAATTCATTACGAAATATTCGATGAACAGTTGTTCTATGAGGAAAGTAGTTTTAGCGCTGCTTATAGGGTCCGATCAAAAAAAAAATACTTCCAAACTCTATTCATATTTCACACGCCCGATATAAACAACATGCTTGCCTCGTTATCGGCAATTTACGCAACAGTATTGAGCGACAGATCATCAACCTGCCGCAGCATTCACGTGCTTTTGTCTATATCGGGCGTATTTGAAATGTGAATATTTACTACGCAACATTCGATGAACTGTTTTTAGTGAAGGAAAATAGTTTTGATTACTTCTTTTGGCATATTGATTTGCATAGAAAATAAACTACTGTTCTATATGTATTTTGTTAAATGCGTTGGGACTTTTAATATTTACCACACATCATTCGATGAACAGTCATTCCTAAATAAAAGTAGTTTTAGTCATTTCCGTGAACATATAGGGTCATATCAAAAATAGCTTGATTTATTTAGACGTATTTTGCAAACACGTTGGGCGATGAAATCGAGTTTGAGTTGAGTTTTTCGTGAAAGAAAGTATTTTTGGCCATTTCGATAAGCATACGAGGTCAGATCAAAATAAACATCACATTTTGTTAACTTACTACGCAACATTCGATGAACAGTTGTTTATAGGGGAAAGTAGTTTTAGTCGTTTCTATCAGCGTATAGTCACAGCTTGTGTTATGGTAAGCTGTGGTATAGTGTCTGATCAAAAAGAAATTATATTTTTAGACTAGAGAAATAAACACCGTTTTCGGCGATGTGATAGATCATATGATACCGAATAGGAGTTATGAAAACCACTCGAGCGAGTTGAAAACTATAATACAAAGAGTGGTTCAGCATACATCAGATTTTGAAGCCTTATTAGCCATGGTAAGCGAGACCAAATATCAATTCCTATTTGTTTTTTTATTGAATAAACGTTTTTATCTCTTACAAAATGTTACTTTTTTCTTGATTTAAGGAAAATTTCCTTCCTCTTGTCGATCTGTTTCACGAAGAATCGATAAAAGTTGACGTGTGTAAGTTAATTCTGACCTCAAATACCTTTGTCGATCAGAAAACGAACGACCCGGTTATAACGAACGCTTTGATGTTTTTGGGAGGCGTGTTGCATGATTCTGTTAACGCCTTAACGCCGGAAGACGAAAATAGGTAGGTAAAAGACGTGTAAAACATAAAATATTCAGAACGCTAATGGGTTAAAAGCATGGGACTCTTTAAGACAATTTATTTCAACCCATTGTTGGCTATGCGGCTCCAGGTTAGTCCTGATCACTTTTTTCACGCCTCTGGGGTACCATTGTGTAATTCTCGTCGTCCATCTATTGTCAATTCTTCTCGCCAAGTGTCCTGCCCATTGCCATTTTAGGGACTTGATTCTGTGGATGACGTCTATTAGCTAGGCATAACTTATCTTTTTTTATTTTTAGACAAATAGGTGAAATTTTATGCAATATAGTTAGAAGGGCAGACTATGGGCGTGACTTTGAGCAACAGCTGCAGTTTTACGTGGAAGCTAGAGGAGCGTTTGCCAATTTGGATACAGTTCTGGCGCAGCTAGTGCAGGTATACTACTTTGCCTTTTAATTATTATATTTACAGCCCGGTAAAGTCCCCTTTTTTCGGAAGGTCCCTTGAGAGTAATATAATATGATATAACTGACTGATATAGTTTATAATTATACTTTTAAAAAATTTTGATACTCTAATATAATATTTCTTCCTTTTTAGTGTGTAAACTGTCTGTCAGTGAATACTAAACAAATTGTTAAAGGTGTGCATACCAGAAAAACAGGTGATTTCGTTCGCGCGTGTGCTGCCTATTGCTTTATCACAACTCCATCCATAGAATCGGCCAAAATCAGGTTGAAACTTTATTTGCTTTCTGGACAGGTGGCGCTGTACAATCATTGTTTAGGACAAGGTAAGACAATGTCACAGGGTAGGAGTAATCTGGCAGTGTCGCATAGGGAACTCGGTTTTTAATTTTATTATTTTAAAATTTTACACAAATTAGCTGCAGTATCATAAATTAGCTATATAAAGAATTTAATAATTTTTCAGCTGACGCATGCTTCAAAGCCATCCTCTCCGTGATACCCGAACTGCCACCTTCTTCAGAGACGGAGCTATTTCTTTTGCCATTCGTTCGCCAATTTCTTTCCACTCTACTCGCCGTTCCAGATAATCCTGAACGAGGCGTCCTGAGTCTTACGAGGATGTTCCTAAATGTCCTGAGAAGTTTCGACTGGAACCCGGCAAATTGTTGCCTGGGGTCGATATACCTCAATGTTATAGATTTGTTTTCGGTTTTGGCACAGGAAGTTTACCCTTACCATGTAGATAGAGGTAAGTGTGAGCTTTTTGTATTATTTTAATTTTATTTTGTACTAGCGGCCCAAGAAATACCGTGGCCTTGCTTACCATTCCTTGAATTGCAACCGACTGAGTTAGAGAGGTCAACCCAACCCAACCTGGAATATTAAAAATTCCAAATATTTTTAGTCGAATCCAACGATGCACTTTGGGGATCCGATCCGAGATTTATAAAGGAGATCGATAGCATGGTATCTATAGTCATAGGAGAAATTCTTAATTTGCTTAAAGAACTGGGCCCTTGTAGAAAGCAGTCTCAAATAGCTGCGGATTTGTTTGTCAGGATAGCAGTAAGAGCAGGTAACGTGAACAGGAAATATGCATGTATATTTACTACAATTATCCGCCTGAGCAAAAAATTGATTTAGAAACTTATCATCGAGTGTATATTGAGTTGCCTATACTCACCTAGACGTAATCGTTTATCCATGATGTAAATAAATATATTTGTTTGTTATAAAGAGCACGTAGATCGCATTGTTTAAAATACGGAACTATATGCCTGTAAAAATTTAAGGGATGTCTATTATGTCATAGATTGAGTGTAATACCTACTACGTTCAATTTAAAACTTGTTTTTTCTTTTTAGATCTAAGTATTTCTTCAATGACTGGTTTGGCCTTAAATTTGTGGAATTTATGTTTAAAAAATGGGTATGCGGATCTGAAATATATGGTAATATTCTATTCTATTATCCTTTTTAAAGTGTTTATTAGTGTTGTAAATATCCGTATTCATTAGATATCCGAATCATACGGAATCGGAATCAGCTAATATCCGTATCCATTATCCGAATACGAATCCATTTCTTGACCCGCGCGAAAGCGGTTACAGATCATGTATACGTATGCATGCAACAGACTAAAACATTTTCTATCCGGATACACGGCTAGGTAGGTCGATGCGGTATCTGTATCATACCATTCGAAGTCGAAGTTTAGGGATAAGAAGGCACCGCGTCGCGCCGTTCTCGTTTGAATTCGGTTCGGGCGAGGCGGGACTAGTTTATCCAATGGGTCTCATCTCATATGATACCCGTTACCCCGATAACTATGTCATCTTTTTTTAGGAAATGTCATTAGAAAGAGAAAGCACAATATCAAATAAGCCAAATCGCAGACCGTGTTGTTCGCTTACACTCGATTCCGATTCCGTTTTCTCTTTGCACTTTGCATTAGTAACCACCCGATGCGAATTTATTTTGATTCCGAATCCGTATTCAAGTTCTCGGCCGGTTCCGGATAATCCGGATTCTTTTAATATTCGGATCCAACGGATTTTTGGATACGTATCCTTACATCACTAGTGTTTATATAGTTATATATAATAGTATTAAACAATTTTACATCTTTTAGGCAAGAACAAGACAATATTTGTTAAACCAATCCGAACAGAACCTTTTGCCGGAGCTCGTAGACAAGTTGCTGCTACCTCAGCACTAAATGCAATTAAACGTTTCCGTAGCGTAAGTTTTATATTATACCAATATTTATATACAGTTCTTAATATTGCAGTCGTGATAAAAATCGTACATCTAATTCACAGTCTATATTCATCCTCAGAGATTTTCCTAGGGACTTGTTACTTGAACTGTACTCCACCCTTGCCTTGTTCGGATTCGAGTATTTTGCATTCCAAAGATTTACCGCATGTCTGAATAAGAGAAATTCTTGTTCTTTAACAGATATTCGATATTTGTGTCTGAATACGAATGATTTCCAAATATTCGGTACTCGTGGACGAAGGGAATGTTTTCAAATATTCGATATTCGTTACCGAATACTGATATTTTCCAAATATTCGAAATTCCTGACCGAATATATGTAGGTAGTTTCCAAAAAGTCGATAATCGCGACCGAATACGAATGTTTTCCAAAAACTCGATATTCTCCTTCGAATACGAATGTTTTCCAAATATTCGATATTCTCGGCCGAATACGAATTTTTTCCAAATATTCTAAATTCGTATCCGAATATGAGTGTTTTCCAAATATTCGATATTGGTAGCCGAATAGAAATGGTTTCCAAATTTAAAATATAACGCCGCATACAAATGTTGTACAAATATCGGATACCTGTGGACAAAGACGAATATTTTCTAAATCTTCTATACTGGTAACTGAATACGAATGTTTTCCAAATACTCGATATTTGTTGCCAATACGAATATTTGCCGTATCTAGGCTTGCAGAGGTTTATGTGGAGATTGGAGATATTTAGCGAACATTTCTACACGAACAGCCGTCCAATATGCAAATATTCGTGTAGTCGCGTGTGATGTTGTACGATGTACGATTTTCGTATCGCGACTGTATTATTCATTATAAAATCTGCTTGTGATATATTTTTTATATTAGGTTGTAAATATTTATCCCAATATATGTATTTATTCGGGAATAGTTTTTATGAATATTAATTATTATTTAATAAGTTCCCTAAATTTTTAATGAAAGGCACAATAAAACTCCAAAAGTAGACATCATCATACATTTATTAAAAACAGTATATTACACATCAACCGAATAGGAAAATATTCGAAAATTTAAGGTATTTTACCGTTCCCATAGATCTGTCTTTACTTCGAGTATTTGAGCAATGATATTGAGAAAAAAGATAGTTATATTTATTGTATTCTGTTTATAATAGGGGCCCAACTCAAATACTTGGAGATTTTCTGTGTGTTTATAAATAACCCACAATTTTAATTACATTTTAGAAATTAAAACACCGATAGCTGAATTCACTGTAGTCTGTTAATAGGGCTTCAACTCAAACCTCAATTAAACTGTGACTTTTGGTGCTTCATAGTCGGTGCATACTGTTCTGATGCCACCATGGAGCATGCTAAGATTTTGTTAGGAAATCTTGCCCAATCAAACCCAATCAAACTATTGTTAAAAAATGTTCCTTGTCGTGATCAGCGCTGTGATCGTCACTGAATACGTCTGTGATACAATATAAGAGCTAAAAATTGTCCAAGCCTTTCAAATTGGGCTCCTTTGGTAAGAAACATTTGGCACAACCACGAACAATACTTTTATAGTAAAATTAATATACATTTTATTAGAACGTTTCCCTAATTTGTAAAAACGTCGCCAGCAGCTTTTAATTTTCCCAACCGAAAAGCCTTTTTTTGATTAAAAAAGCTCGGAAGTTGCTGTCAGTTGGTGGTGCAGTTGACAACGATAAGTCTTTGAAAATATTTTTAAAGGCTAGATTTTAATCTACGCGTCTGACCAAAATTCCAAAGTTTGGTCCCGAGATCTTCTAAGAAGCCACTCAACGCGAATAACTATAACAGATCATTTTTCCTATATTTTTCAAAAACTTAACCTTATTCGTTTTTTTCAAATTAGGGAACACGAGAACATTTATGAAATATGTGCTACCATAGGTATATGTATAGATAATTTCATAAAAAACTTCAATCACAAATAGTTATATACATCGGACGAATTGAGTTACTGTTCACATTGTTAAATTCTGGAACACTTTTACAATATAGCGCTTAGTTGAAAAATGGACATAGTTGCTTTTTATAGTATACAGTTGCCTTTAAAAATCACAATACGGTACATACACTGCTCTTCTTAGTAAATGCCAACCGTGTTTAAGAAAAGCCAACACTTCATTGCCAAAATAACATGCGTAAAATTTAATTAACTATTTTGAACTGTTTTGTAAACATTTCGATACATCGATTAAATTAAGAATAAAAACTTGTTCTTTGATTTTCTTAAACCCGATGGACATTTACTAAGAAAATCACCTTATTTTAATATAAGTTATTATAAAACAGAGAGAGCCTCTCAAATTAAAAAAAATACAAACTAAAAAAACTTCCGGCAAGAACAATAACCTGCGCAGCAGCATTGGAAGCAAAAAAGTACAAAAGTAAAAAAATGGCACATTTCACAGCAATCGCGTATAACATCTGCAGTTTAAGTTGTTTTCTGCCATCTAACGGGCTCGAATTGATTTAAGTGATCACGTGACTGTACAGGATTCGGATTCTGCAGCGAACATATGGATGACTTTTTTGACAGATGACAGAATGAACATAAATTATTACTAATTTTCAGATGGCTTTGGTCATGGTTGCGGTTGACATTTAAACAATGGGTTACACTTCATTTGTCAACCGATTGGTTGACAAATGATGTTTAAATGTCAACCGCAACCATGACCAAAGCCATCTGAAAATTAGTATAGTAGATTTTATTCCTGCCTGGGTCATGATTCCCAAACGCGAAAGTACAATATTACCAAGAGAACTTGTGATATTGTTGACAGTTAAAAATGCACCCCTGGGTTCGAAGATTTGCCCCCCGGGGATTAATTTTCGGAACTAAGTAGAAATTTGGGGGTTATGTTATAGTCATTATGTTTAACATTTAATACTGCTCGTCCCTAAATAGTGAGTCGTCTAAAATTACCAACAACACTGAATATATCAGTAGGCTCTACCCCAATTCTAGCCGCCATCTTGTAAAATTGGTGCTGCCATCTATAAAATCGTTTGAGATCGCGAATAGCAAAGCAGGTTTTTGACAGTAAAAAGCCACGTGATCTATTAAAAACCCTGTCAAAACTCTTGAACGCAGAAAAACGAGTGTTACCAGCTGTTTTGTCTTTTAAAGCCTCAATCACACTGAAAAAATGTAAATGTAAAAAAGCAAAACCGCTAAAAAAGTAAATCTCAATTGAGCATTACGAAAAAGCTAAAAAACATAGTGAGGTATAGAGTAATTATACGTATTTCGAAACGCTAAAACGCTTGTCGCATTTTTACTTCAGCAACTTAAATTAAAACCTAAAAATAAAGCTTTTATTCACCTACTAAATCTATTGTAAGTTACTAAACCGTATGAATATTCGATCAGTTGTGTACAGTGTGTCGCGAAACGAATGCCACATAAATGGCCCACTTTTTTTAAAAAAGTTTTTAGGTAAATACACTTATTTTTCGTTCGTATTTTTGGCACGTGAGAGTTTCATTTAGTGGAGCTGCCCTTAGAGTTAAAACTTAGTAACTTACGATTTTCAAAAAGATCCATTTGTACACAGTCTTACACCGTTTATCTTAACACTTCAAAAAATGTACAGCCTCCAGGTAAAAACTGTTTTTTTTTTTACCATAGTAACTTGGTACAACTACTGAATTCCACCCAGTGGAAACATAACAAATCTGCGACCAAATCAAAAAATGCCGACAACATGGACTGCTTAAGCACGCCTAAGCAAAACGCAGCGCAGTATTATAAATATATTGGATCGTATATACGTGGGTGCAACAAAAATTAACACATTTCGCGACAGTCGACACAATTTTTGCTTCATACAACAATCGACACTGATCAGCTTATTGAAGAAGAATTGCGTTTCTCGACTGCCGTATTACGTAAAAAAATAAAGTTACTTTTCGTTTTCGAATTAGAGCTCTTCCGTGGGGGGAGGCGGGGTACCGTCTGCGGTATGTTCTAGTAAAACCGCCTTTTCCTCTCTTCCACTGGTCGTGCTGTTATAGACTGATTCGTAGACGGGGTTAGCGAAGTTGCCTGACTAAAAATAAAGTGGAAATTTACAGGTCAGAAAGTACGGAAAGCCTATATCGTCGCTCTCTAGACAAAGTGTTTGGGGGATATGTTGCTAATCCTTACCTACACTATGTCCCCGGATGGGGTTTAAAAGAGGACAAATGGACCCTGGAGTATTTAAACTATAAAAAGGACCGTGTAATGTGATGAAAACCACTTACCTTATCAGCATCCAGCGTAAAAGGCTCCGCGTCCCGATCCTGATATATAGGATTGTTAAAATCGTTCTCCTGCAATCTCTCGTGCGAGAACACCGTTCTCCTCCTGAACACGTACTCGAACGCGACCAGTCCTACGGCGAGCACTATCAAAATGACAGCCAGCGCCCAGGCGATCGGTATCCATATGCTCCTTCCTCCTCCTTCTTCCCTTTGACTGGCCACGTGTTGGATCACTTCGGGATCTCGTAGGACTAGGCAGGTGGCGCCCTCGTAGTCGGCGGTGCATCGGCAGCGCGGCTGACCGTTGTAAACGGAACAAATGCCTCCGTTTTGACAGTAGCCGTGGCAACCGCCGGGTTTGGTGCAGTTGGGGCCTGTCCAATAATCTGCACATCTGAAATTAAAAACAACGTTTGAAACGTAAGTCCTGTTTGGACATTATTACTGATATGAGGCGTATACGGTGTCTTGAAAAGTTCTTAACAAAGGGGAAACATTATTAACAATTTTACGAAAAAAAGTGACTCTGTATAAGTAAAGCTGCCCATCGTGAGTGACGCTCCAGTGGCATTCCATCGCGGGGAACTCGGCCGCAGCAGCAATTCAGTTTAGCGTTGCCATTCTGTGTGGTGTACACGCTCACTTGTTGATTCTATTTTTCTATCGCGTCGCTGTGAATTGGTAGTTCGTAATATGCCAAAAGTGTGCAGTAACACGCGACTGTTTGCGCATAGTTTTAGAAAGTTTATAATATGGGAATTTCCTGATTTAAAATATAATGGATCGCAAATAATATGTGTGGTTTGTCAGCGAAGCTCATTGGCCTTTAAGAAATCTTTGTGTGTAAGGCACGTAAACAGTGCAACACATCAATTAAAAAAAGGGGGGGAAACGCCCTTATACACAATATCTTTTCGATTTACTGATTGGCGATGTGCTGTGTTGGTGTAATGTGCCTTTATTTATCTTAAATAAAGAACCATTGCGTCAGTTTTGGAAGAAATATAATCACGTGACCTTTCCAAAAGTCGTACGGCAAGAAGCGCCCTACCTGCAAGTCGGAGCATCTCCCGGCGACATTATCTGACACACTCCGTTGTTCCTGCAAAGCCCGTCGCAGGGATTGTCGTTGCCTATGTATACGTCGCAATTCTCGCCTCCCCACCTGCGAGTGCAGTTGCAAATCTTCGAGCCGTGCGCCGTGACCGTGACGCACTGTCCTCCGTTTTTGCAACCGCCGTTCTTGCAGCAGCCTTGTGGTGGGTTCGTTTGATCGCACAGGTTGATTTCGCAGCGATTACCTAAGAACGGACATAAATAATAATTTAATAAACATTTTTGTAATTGTAGTATTTTTACTATGAACGAATCCAATTAACTCGAGCTTCATTTTATATTTTTATTGTTTTTCCAAAAAGAAAATGCCTTGGTAACTAACCTAGTACAATGGACAATGGGCTTATAATCCAAATAAATCTGAAATATCTTTGGTCAATTTTAAAAAAAAGGTTATAGCACAAAAGAATTATAAATATTTATGTTTTTATTTAAACGATTATTTACCAGTAAATATTAAACAGATGTTAGGTGTAAGATATTCCCGACGGTTTTGGCTCTTTTTTGGTTACCTCTCATGCGGAACCTAAGACCGAAAACCGTGTTTCAAAAATTCTAGATACAAAATATTTCCATATGGTGCAAACTTTTTCGCGGACACTGTATATCACACTGTTTCGTAAATAAATTTTGTAGATGCCGAAAACTAGTTTTCTTGCATGATACAATAAAAGGAAGGTATGATACCAAACCGTGTCAAATTTGTCCGGGTTCGCGCATGACGTCACGCTGTGAGTCATTTTTGAAATTTATAACGCGCAATATAGAGTTTAAGTTAGTTATAGGCGATAGTTTGAGGCCTCAGTTTTGAGAACGCCTTGTATATTAAACATTCTAAATAACCCTACCTGAGAAATTGGGTGGGCAAGTGCACTGCAACGTAGAAGAAATACACGTGCCCCCATTCTGACATAGGCCATCGCATCTGTAGCTGTCGCACTTCTCTCCCGTCCAGCCAAGGTGACAGTAGCATTTGATGCTCGTGGGTAGATAAATGACTTGTCCATGGGGGCCACACATCGATACTTCGCAGTGATCCCCACTGTAACCTATGAAAAACAAAAATAATGCGAATAAATCAATTGATATTTTACATCGAAGAATTTAAAAACCCCCTGATTCACTGTTGACTGACACTGACACTGAATCACCGCACAAATGACATTTTCCCTACCTATCTTAAGGACGTACCTTGAGAACAAGTACACGAACTAGTACCGTTCGTGACAGAACAGCTCCCGCCGGTCCCGCAAGCGAAATTCGTGCAGTGCTTACATCTTAAACCCATAAAGCCGTCCTTGCAAGTGCAGTGGGGGAGTCCCCTAAAGAGGGTGCAAGTTCCTCCGTTTTGACAGAAGTCCGTACACAGAGGAAGTCGTTTTTCGCACCTCTTTCCGAACCACTGCGGCGGACAGACGCATTTCAAAGGTGGTTTTCCTGAAATTACGAGAAATATGTTAAAAAACGGTTTTCTATAAGTTTTATTCGGTCGGTTATGTGTTATAATTAAAGAGTTGTAAATATAGGTAAGTCCAGAGACGTCCTCTACACACATACCTCCTTCCTCCAGCAAGGTTTGTGAAGATACGTTCCAGGACGGATCCAGAGTACACACGCCCCGGTTTTTACAGTACTGCGAACATCTGTAGTGCTGACATCTGTCGCCGCCGTAGAGCGGCGGACACACACATTGGGGACCTTTGCCTGGTTCGACCTAGAGCGAAAAATTATCCGAATAAATCTTAATAAGTATGACATAGCGTATATGGAAATATGCAACAGTAAATGTTTGAGAAAATCCTAATAAATTTCCGAAAATGCGGAAGCAGAAACAAGCCTAGAATAATACCGGACTTCCGCTAACATCACTAATAAAAAATATACCTTGCACTGTCCCGTGTTACAACTCAGAGGACAATGTGGCGTCGGGACCGTCATAGCTCTACAAGTCAAGTTGTCGTTGACGTAGCCGTCCGCGCAAATACATCGCGCGCCCTTGGGCGTCAGCAGGCAGAACTCGTTGTTATTGCAGAAGTCGTTGCAGGAGTTGTTCAATTTCGGTCGCCTGTTCTCTTGGACGATTAAAATGTCAGATATCCTGCAAGGGAAATAAAAAAATCGTTTAATATGGCTCCTTTAAAGTATTGTGTTGCTTTTTAATGTAACTCTTATCCGACGTACCGCGTTAGGCTATATGCCAAATAGACAAAGTCTCCTGCTCCGAACTTGTTCAACCTGATGACGTCGTGCTTCTGGTACGTCGAAATAAACAGGTTGTCCTCGAATACCTCCAGCTTGTACGGTTTTACTGCCTTGTCGAAGTGTTTGATGACGTGTCGGTGGTTCCCGTCGAAAGCTACGCTCTCTACCGTCAGCATTTTGGGGTCGCACCAATAGAGACGTTCGGTCGCGTAGTCGATGGCCAGACTCGTGGGCCACAACAGGTCGGTCACCAAAATCTGTCTGTTATATCTGAAAAAAAGTAAATTTGTACGACATGAAATAGTGCATAAAATGTATGTAGACTTTCAAAAATCGTATGAACTCTAATTTTCTTGTTTTAAGCTAGTCAGTTATCTTAAATGTTGTTTAAATAAACCATGTATTGTAATACACCCCAAATTGTGTAATCCATTGGGTTTAGGTCAGGACTGTTCGGTGGACAACATGCCGGCTCCATAAAATCAGACGGTTCTCTTGCAAATATCTTACCGAATCTCTTGATGCTGAAACGTGTAATCGGGAATAACATCTTCAATTTATTTTGGGCATGACTGCACATATATTGCTCTTATGCTGTTACTTATCTATAATTAAAAAAACAACATACACCTAAAGAGTTTTTTATATACGTACCCGTCCATATCTGCCCTTTCAATCCTTGCCGTTGGACCCCAATCAGTCCAAAACAGCAACCCATCCATCGGCGCCACGACGATATCCCTAGGTTGTTGCATGTTACCACTAAGAAGTGTATAATTGTATTTTCCTTCCAAGTCTGCTGCTAAAAGCCTCGTCTCGTCAGTGACGTAGATTCGCTTGGCTGCCCAATCTAGAGCGATACCTGGTAAAAAAAAAACACGTTTACAAAATTGCAACTTTTAAAAACAGGTATTTTAGTCAATATATTTAATATTATATATTGGACAACCTGTACGTAGTACAACTTTCTACAGCCTACATTACCTCTCGGGTCTTTCAAATTTGATAGAACAGTTCTGGCAACATCGGCGTCTCTGTTCGTCCTTCTGTCGTCATTCAATTGTATAACCATAGCTTGAACCCTTTTGTTATGGTGATCGGTCCAAAACGCTTCGGCCTGTCTTTTGCCGTACAAAATATCAACTGCATCAACCTTGAAACAAACAATAGCTTAACGTTATGTAAAACGTTATACAACGTTTTAAACTAAAACAACAGAAAAATAATCGTATACAAGGCGAGAATTATTTAAGTACAATACCTTATATCCAGGTGCAATTGCCAAAGTTTTCTTTATTTTATTACTATCTCCCATTTTATACGGAGAGATGAGACGCAGTTCAGCCTCCGCTGCGAGCACCAACTCGGCTAGATTTCCTTCTGCCTGGCATCTACCGCCTCCTATTAGTCTGTAACCCTCCACACATTTGCAGTGGGTTTCATTCTGTCTTGCCTAGGAACGGAATAAGTTTAATATACCTACTTAATCATTCTTGTTTTTCCATAGAAAACTACTATATCTCGATATTTTCAGCAACATATTAGGTATCCAGAAACACAGACTTACCTCTACACAAATCTGTGGACAAGTGTTCCATTTACACGCCGCGGTATCACAATCAGTTTCATCGCTGTTATCGCCACAGTCATTAATGCCATCGCATCTTTTCTGCTTGGCCACGCACCTGCTGTTTTTGCAAGTGAACTGATCAAACGGACACAATCCATGCCTTAAAATGAAAATACATCTTTTACAACAAAATACTTACTGGGTATTTTTTGCAGGCGAGTTCTACGAATGTTTGGTAACCTGTTTCCACCGCAAAGCACGTCAATCTATTGACACGGTCGCGGTAGTTATAGTTCCGGCGCCTATAGTCTGGCACTTTATTTATCAATAAAAGTAACATTGTTTACTTTTCGTAAATCGAAGATAGTTTGTCATTTTAATTTATTGCAATCTAAGAGTTAAAAAATACTAGATTATCGCTTACCTCTTACAAATATGTTTGTCTTCATCGCTGCTATCGCCACACTGATCATGACCGTCGCACAGCGTACTTAGCGGCACACACTTGCTGTTCTTGCATCTGAATCTTCCAGCCGGACAGGCGTACGAGAAGCAACTAGTTTCGTCCGATCCATCCTCGCAGTCGTTCTGGCCGTCGCACTGCCAATCTTCGTTGATGCATAGACCGTTCTGGCAACGGAATCCGTTCTGCGGACAGGTTTTGGTGCAGTTTGCTTCATCGGAGCCGTCGGCACAGTCCACTTCACTGTCGCATCTGGACAGGTCAAATTTTTATAAATTTTTAAAGTTTAGGTATTTCTGAAGAATATTTCGTCGAAAAATTGTATTATCCAAAAGTATGTTTGCAAAAAACTGTGTTTTGTAAATTTTTAAGACTTTTGAAAGAACTGTTTTCGAAAAATGTACTTTTAAAAAAATATAATAAATAATAAAAATTTTCGTAAAGAAATCCAACACGAGAAAATACGTTCTCCTGAAATAATTTAAAGAAAATATTACCTCCACTCTAAGAAAATACATATTTTCGGATTAGAGCACTGGAATTCGTTTTGTTTACACTGAGTCTGGCAGTCCTTTTCGTCCGATCTGTCTTCGCACTGGTACTCTCCATCGCACACCATGCTTTGACGGATGCATTTTCCGTTGCCACATCTACATTAAAAAAAAATTAGAAAATAATGCACAAGGAATATCTGAAACATAATTATTTTTAGGAAGTGACTCCGCTGTCGGCGCCGGCAGCCATCATGGATGCCGGTGCCGGTAGTCCTAACATTAACCTTGCTGGGTGCCGGCACTGGCGGCCGAGCTACCAGTATCTAGTATTTTAAATTCATTTATACCTTTATTTACATGATTATTTTAAGTCATATACTTTAAAATTTGTATTATGAGCAGGAGGTAAAGTATATTGCCAATAGAATATATATAAACTCGCCTACAACTAACTTAAACTCTATATTGCGCGTTATAAATTTCAAAAATGACTCACAGCGTGACGTCATGCGCGAACCCGAACGAATTTGACACGGCTTGGTATCATATCTTCCTTTTATTATACCATGTGCGACCGGTATCAAATTATGAAGAAATAAATTACCTAAACTCCGATTCCGAACAATTCCTCGGCGTACAATCGATCTCGTCCGATCCGTCCCCGCAATCGTTGTCGTAATCGCAATGCCATCGGCCGGGAATACACTTGTTGTTCTTGCACCGGTGATAGGTGGGCTCGCACGTGTGAAACTCCGACTGGCTGCACGTGGCCGGCTCGTCCTCGCCTTCGCCGCAGTCCGGATCGCCGTCGCATTTCCACGATTGAGGAATACACCTATAAAAGCCATAAAAAGTCATTCACATCAGTGCAGTTAGTGGACTAGGACTAGAGGATTTAAAGAAAAGAGCAAGAAGGTAATATTACAAATTTCAACCAAAATTTACCTTCCGGAATTGCATCTGAAATGCTCGGGCCCGCACGTCCTCGCCTGGCAGTCCTGCATTTCGTCCGAGTTGTCGCTGCAGTCGTTGTCGTTGTCGCACACCCACACCGAAGGTATGCACTTGTCGTTATCGCACTTGAACTGGCTGGTGGGACAGGTGGCCGGCGGACAGTCCATCTCGTCTTCGCCCAGCGGGCAATTGGCCACCTTATTGCAACGCATCGTGGCCGGGATGCAGCGGGTCGGGTGCGTGGCGTTGCCTTCGCATCTAAAATATGCATGTATTTTTCTATTGTATAATATATAGTTAGTTGTGGATATAGTAGTCCAAAGGTAATGGTACATTATAATGGTATTTATTTAAACAATACAAACAATCAAAACATACCTAAACTGCGTATTTAAACAAGTATACCGATCGCAGTCCGCCTCGTCCGAACCATCTCCACAGTTGTTAACCCCATTGCACAGGTCACCGGGGTGTATGCAGTGTCCGTTCTTACACTGATATTGGCCGGGCATGCACTTGAACGGTGGGCAATCTGGCGGCTCGTCACTACCTAAAAAAATAATTCTCGTTTTATACAAGCTCTTGTTTGCAAACAAACCTGTGCAACTTTTATTATAATTCGAATTTAATTAAAAACTACAGTGGATCCGTTCCACCATAGACTAGATAATACATAATACAAGATTCTTGCTTCAGTTTTCTGGTACAAAGATGGGATAATTCGGATAGATTATTTGGAACAGGGTAGAAATGTCACGGAAGCATATTATACTGAGTTGCTAATTAAATTAAGTAAGAAAGTGGGAAAACGCCGCGGAAAACTTGCCAAAAGGTGCAAGACAACGCTGCTACTCACAAGTCGTTGATTGCAATGCAAAAAGTTGATGATATTGGTTTTAAATTGGTTAACCACCTTATTCTCCGGATTTAGCACCGTCAGACTATTATTTGTTACCAGAACTCAAAAAACATTTCAAAGGTAATGGATTTTCGACAAATAACGAAGATGTGCCGTTTATGAGTGGTTTGCAGACCAAGACTAAAAAAATTATTTGTCTTTAAAAAAATTATTTGACTTACAATCGCTTTATGAACGTTCCGCTAAATGTGTAAGGCTTAAAGGAGATTATGTTGAATAATTAAAATGTTTTAAAATATTGTGACGTTTTATAAGGTCGGCCAAATACTTATCAATACTTCCTCGTATTTCATACTTTGAAAAAATCTTACCATCTCCACAATCGTCTTGCGTATCACACTTCCACCAGAAAGGAATACACATGTAACTAGACTTGCATTCAAAGTGTGACGAGGTGCAATTTGCTTCGCAAGATTTTCCATCTTTTCCTAAAAAAAATAATATGGCAATGTCAATTAAAAGGAGTATCAAATCCTATCCCTATTATTTTTGTTCTATAACATTAATATTTTTTAAAACAAAGCTCTAGGTTAATGGAAAGAAAATAAGCTACTTTTTATCTCGACTGGATAAGTAGTTCTTCCTGGATGAAACTTGGCGCCTTCACCAAAAGTCACTAAAATGAGTCTCGCATTTTCACTCAGCAAGTGGATAATCGATGGACAGAATAAAAACTTCTTGCAGATCGTGTCAACAACATTAAAAGCCCAAATTCCTTTAAAAACTAATTTTACAAGAAGCGAAAAATGTTAAAAACTCATATTAATAAGAAAATATTGTCGGTTTTTACAATGAAATAACATATGTTAAATTCTTACCCAAAACAAAATTCTCAGGACACTGACACACGTAATAGGGTTCTTTGGGGGACAACAAGCATAACGCAGAACAATTTGCGTGGTCACATGGGTTCCTTGTCACCTAACAAAATAAACTTTATAAAACGATACAATTCCTTATTGCCTTACCCAATGAAGTGTCACAGCATATGGAAAACAGAGCGATCAATTCTAACTACAAAACGCACCTGTGGTTGTCTGAACGGGTGCACCACCCTTATGTCCATCGGCCTGTGAACCGTGGACATGAGAGACGAGCAGTTCTCCCCGGTGTACTTGTGGCACCGCTCCACCGACTTGGTTTCCCAATCGCTCCAGTAGATGTAGTCCTCCCAGACGTCGATCGCGAACACGTGGTGTAACTGAAGTTTATTGTTCGATTCCCTGCTCGCCACAATTTTCATATTATTACCTGAAAAATAAGTTTCCATGACTATTACAATGCTCCCACAAGATCCAAAGACATTACAACACCCACCCGAACAGTGACACTATTTAATATACATTACCTTCAAAGTCTGCGACAGCTATATAATCTTCCCTAGCATCAGCCCAGAATATTTCATTCGTTTCGTAAGATACGGTTAGAGCGTTTGGCCAGCCTAGGTTTTTGTTAATGATGACTTTGGGACTGGATCCATCCATGCCAGATTTTCCTAAAAATAAATTAGAAATATCTCTACAGTATACCGGGAATTTCTGAAAGTTACCAGGACATTTTAGGGACCGCTTCGATAGCTAAAAATCCGAAAAAAAGTGACCATTAACTCCGAAGACGCCTTGTTTCAAAGATAAGAGGTGTTAAAGGCCCTGGCGAACCCTTCGATCAACCTAAACTGTTTTTGTTTTGGACGCCACTGACTTGGGCTGACAATTTATTATATTTCTCGCTTCATCAAAAAAATTTTGTCTATTGCTCTTTTTACTATTTTGTATAGTTTATAAATTAATAATAGCTAAATACTTTGGCAATTTCTGTATACAAAAAAATATGTTAAACTGACTAAAAAAAATTTAAAACTGAATTTCACGATGGATTAAAAATTTATACAACCGGCTGTTAGAGTGCTAAAATCATAACCCATACTTTTTGGCTTCGCCGTAATTTGATAAAAAGAAATCGACAATTCAACACATGCACCAACACGGACTATGTCATACCTATGTGGACTCGAGATCCCCAGTCTGTCCAATACATATATCTGTTAACGGGGTCCAAAGCAATGGCCCTGGGCTCCTCCAAGTCCTTGGCGTGCAGAATCCTTCTGTGTTTGCCTTCCAAAGTTGATACTTCGATAGTATCTGTCCCCCTAAGAGGTCATTGAAAAAAACACAAGTATTAGTACACGGTTATCGATATTTACACAAAAAACACTTACTTGTCACACCAATAAAGATTTCTTCCCACCCAATCCACGGCCAATCCGTCGGGATTTTGCAGGGTTGACGAGTGCAACATCTCCACGTCCACAATGGTACCATTTTTCCTATAGTCGCATAATCTCTTAATCGTGCTACCGAACTGCGTAACGTCCGACCAATAGATGCACTGCGTCGCCCAATCGTAATCCAAGGCGACGGCGTTCGTTAGGTTATGAGCCAACAGGGTGGACTGGCCGAGCAGGTCCAGCTCTCTGATATAGTACCTTAAATAATGCTGGAAATTAGCTAGTTGTTTTAGAATAGGGACACTCTTAGAATAACCAGAGTAACCATAGACGTTATATGTAACTAAGGTTAACAAGACACAACTCCCAGTGAATTTCCTTTGATCTTTGAGCAAGCCTCTCAATGACCTCGTTCCTTTCAATTGGTAGCATCACGCTGTTACCGTTTATAATGTTTATTATATAATAGTATAGAAAATGAGTATTCCTTACCTGTTTGCCAATAGTAAGGTAACTTTTTCAGTAGAATTGGCTTTACAAGATTTCTCATCGAGAATATAGTCGGGATGACAGCTGCAATGGTACGATCCTCTTTTATTTTTGCAAATCTGACTACACGGTCGGTCGAGGCATTCGTCTATGTCTTCGCAATGATGAGGGTTTTTGGTCGATACCTATTAAAATGTTACCAATAATTATCACACAAAAAATGTCCACGAAATCTATTCTTCGGTAAATAATCAAGAAAATAAATAATGAACACTCGAATTTACGATACACCAACCATAATAGCACTTTTATTTACATATCATGCGACGCCACCACCAATAGGATCACGTTATACAAGTTTTAAATTTTGTATGAAAATTTCAAAAAGAAAATATTTATATTTATAATATTTTTGCAAGATATGTCGATTCTATAGCAATTTTCTGTCTCATCCAGCCTAATATAAATGAATAAAGACAGAATTTTTCAACAGCTAACCGACTACATAATAAAACCACATACCTTGTAACCGGGATTGCACTGACACTCGTACCCAACAGGCTTATCCACACATATATGGGCACAAATAGGCACCGCTGCAGAGCACTCGTCTATGTTACATCTATTTTCATCCGAAAAGTCACCGCAGTTGTTTTCGCCGTTGCACAGCAAAGTGTCGTTTATGCAGACTCCATTTTCGCAGTGGAACCAGCCTATAAAGAATTTTCTTAATTATCGTCTACATATAAAAAGTCAGCTGATTCGGCCAATTTTCCCACGTTTTCACCCTTCTGTCCCCACCCTGACGCCTGTTCGCACGCCGTGGACTGAGCACTTATACGTGTCCCTACCCTGTCACCCAGATAGATATGTCCCTACCCTGTTGCCCGAGTATATTTGTCCCCACCCTGTCACATACGCTTAGTGTGACTCACGACAAGGGTTAAAGACACCGGTTTTTGCATCAAAATGAAACTATAAAAAACGTGTCCACCCTTCTTTCAGCACCCTGGCCCTCACCACACGCTGTAAACTGAGTATGTATTCATCTTCCTACCCTGCCACGCATACATATCTATGTCATCACCCTGTCACCTCGATAGATACGTGCGCACCCTGTCTCCCAGGTACATTTGTCACCACCCTGTCATTCAAATTTACCCGTAGTCTTTTTCATTAAAATCAAATGAGTGAACTCACTCACACCTTAAACTATTCACTAGACATCAAGAAACCACCTGTCTTCGTCTTACCTTTACTTTGACAGTACTCTTCGCTTTGGCATTTTTCCTCGTCGCTATTGTCGCCACACTGATCTTTCCTGTCGCATTTGTACAACTCCAAGATGCACTTCCCGTTGGTGCAACGGAACTCACCCGACGAGCAAGTCGGGTCGCAATCATTCGATTCGTCCGAGCCATCTCTGCAGTCCTAAAATAGTTAAGTAGTTGAATAAGTCGCTTTTCACAACTTCCTCTCGTACTGTACATAGATTGAATGTGCTGGGTCAATGTTCAGTTTAGTGTTAAGATGATAAGTGATATTACCTTGTCACCATCACAATAGTACACTTTATTAAAACACTGTCCGTCTTTGCATTGGAACTGCTGGTCCGTGCAGGCTACTTTTCCTAAACAACCGTCGTCCGGGTACTCGTCTTGACCGTTTTCGCAGTCCACTTCTCCGTCGCAAACCCACGCCTTTGGTATGCAACGGCCTGTTGCATTACACCTGAAAATATGCACGTAAAGAAGAAATATATCCCAAATTTACAAACCAAACGTTGCCAAAAACTGCCTACTTATATAACACTCCTCGTATAGGCACACAACAACTCAAACATACTTTCCAGAACCGCTTAGTATTTTTTTTGCGTCCGCTTCACCTATTATTAGGTACACGAGCCGCCACTGAACTAACAGGCTATGGTCAATGATTTAGATACGAAAATAAATAATAATAAAAAGGGTACTTTACCTAAATTCCATTTTTCCACATTCGGTGTGATGGCAGTGTTCGGTTTCATCAGACTGATCGTCGCAATCTGGACTGCCGTCGCACTGCCACGATTTCGGAATGCACTCCCCACTAGCGCATTGAAATTTATCAGATCTAAAAAATATAATAAATATACAGGATGTTCGGAAAATGAATCAGGGAATGAACTTAAGGGTCTAAATTCGAAAAAAGGGCGTTTAACGGCTTCCGAAAAAAGGGTCTTTAAGGGACCTTCCGAAAAAGGGACTTTAAGGGGCTAAAGGACCTCCACTAAATGCCCCGTTACCGTCTAGTACCACGTTAAATAAAAAGAAAAACAAACTTATTCTTACTTGCATTGCTGTTTACAATCGATTTCATCGCTTTCGTCTTGACAATCTCGCACGCCGTTGCAGTACCACGCCTTAGGGATACAAGTCCCGTCACTGACGCACCTGAAATTGCCGGGGGGACACACCGCGGTCACGCCGCAGTGGGCTTCGTCCGACGAGGGCTCCGATCCGTCCTAAACACCGAGAAAACATTTTTCGAAGGAATTATTTTGTAAAAAATGTTTATTTGACTGATTTAATTATAAAAACATACCAATAGGAGAACAATTATTTTGTTACCTGGCAGTCGTCCTTGCCATTGCACCGCAAGGTGGC
This sequence comes from Philopedon plagiatum, assembly GCA_963971165.1. NCBI lineage: Eukaryota > Metazoa > Arthropoda > Insecta > Coleoptera > Curculionidae > Philopedon > Philopedon plagiatum. Next base: position 2,225,857 of record OZ020195.1, read on the forward strand.
ATTAATGCATTTACCAGAAGCACATTGCCACTGGTACGACCAGTCACACGGTTTGTTCACTTCCGGGCAACCTTAACAAACAAACAAATATTAGGAATATAAAAAGAGTTGGCAATTCAGCAGCTATACCAGCCGGATGTACGTGTGGTCATAATTATAGCAACTTCTTAAAAATATGAAAAATTCTTGTCATAACAGCTCTGGTCGGCTTAGGCTGACACAAATGTTCTTCATTGATTATATTGTTGTTACTTATTTTATGACAAATTCTTGTTTTATATAAAAATTTACAGATCTATTTTAATTTTAAGCTGGACAGGAGCTTTTTTTATTGAGTGAACAAATTACAAATAATTTTACATTAATAATTGGTGTAGTAAGTATCCTCTCTGTTTAATCAAGAATGACCTTTTTTCGTATATTTCACTTTTTGGTCCGTTTGTCCTCTTGTCAACCCTATCCGTGGATATACTGTATATAATATGTATAAAGAAGGGTTTAACGTTAGTAACAAATGTAGGAAATTGTATGTGTTCAGGACATAGCGGACGAACAAGACGGTGAGTTCTGCTCTTGCATCAAAGTACCCAAGGTAGTTCAACCAAGAAGTAATGGGGCCGGGCCGGGTAGACAATAAGGTTTCACCCTTGTTCGGGATCATCAGACTGCCGCAACCCATGAGACAACTCCCCAATAGCAATCTCGCATAGTCAATACTTTTTCTCGGCCAGAAAAGGTACAGAATAAGCGCGAACGCCACCTAGAGGAGACCACTGTAATTCAAGAACAGATCTCACTAAAGCAAAGCTGCTGTTACATAGGCAGCACATAAAACAGAAACACGGGCGGACAGTACGACACCAGGTACCTGAACCGACTTTTGCGCTTCGCTCTAGATCTCCACAATTTTGTGGAATTACCAGGGGTCATACACACACACAGTCCCATCGGGAGCCGTGCAACTCCGTCTAAAGGCCAAAATATCAATATAAAGAAAGTTGCAGGCATAAAAGATACATGAAAAATATCCGAAATTAGAATATTAAAAAGACCAAAATGGCATCGTGACAAATCTGAGCCCGGTTTTCTAGAATAAAATAATTTAGACCAATTTACAAATTTCCGAAAAATTCAGTCTTACATTTCTGTTCAACTTGTTAAAATTGTCATGCTTTATCTTTCTCGTCCATTTAGTTTTGGCAAACCAAAAAATTTAACATAAAATTATACAGTGTTGCCGGATCTATATTTTGGAAGTGGTTATTCGGATAAATAATAAAAAGTTGTTTATAGACTGCTAAAAAAAATGGGACAGCTTCACTGGGCAACGGCATGACAGTTTATTGCTGCTGAATTCATTATCCTGTCAAAATGAGAGGTATTACTGTTCCCCTAATTTTTTTCAGCAGTGTATTTTTAAAATATCAAAAATTTAGTTTTTCCGTCTCCCAATTTATAATCAGAAGTACCTAAGGAGCAAATCAACATAAGTTTTTGAAAATTTAGAATATTCGCAAAAAACCCTATATTGCACAATAACCAAAAAAAAACTATACCTATTTCGTCCGAATTGTCCCAGCAATCATCCTCCCCGTCACAGAACCACTCCTTGTGGATACAGTTGGTGGTAAAGTTGCAGTTCAAAAAGCTGTCGTTGTGCAACTCGGTGCAATTCGGCATCGGACATCCGAGTTCGTCCGAGTTGTCTTTGCAATCGGGGTCGTTGTCGCAGCGGACCGATTTCAGGACGCATTCGCCATTGTTGCATCTACATCAGTACAGCAGAAAAAAAGTTAAAAGGAGGAGTAACCAGATCCTGCCCCCACTAGCGTGGTTTTTTAACATTTTTTGTCAACAATCTTCCCACTTAAAAATCATTTTTAGCACAAACATCGTCACTTGTGGTTGGTCGGAATTAAAACGAAGGAAATAGTTTATCGTTAAGAGTTTTACCTAAAAAATTGATCTTCCGAGCAGTTACAATTGAGTTCGTCGGTGGAATCGCCACAATCGTCGACGCCGTCGCAAATGGCTGTCGTAGGCACGCACTTCTTGTTCAGGCACCTAAGCCAGCTGAGCGGACACGTTCGGTAGCCGCAGTAACCGGCCTCCTCGTCCGAGCCGTCTGCGCAGTGAGAGATGCCGTCGCAGGTGAGGTGAAAGGGAACGCAGCCACCGTCAGAACAACGAAAACTGAAAGAGAATGAACATAATAATTATTGTGGCTGCAGCACTGATCTTCAGCAAGAGGACACGACATCATGACATAGTGAACTTCTTCTAGCTCGAGAAATTGTTTATGATCTAACAAATAATCTTCAAGTTAGTAATAATACTTTCCAGAACATCAGTACAAAATAAATGTTTTAATAAGTTTCGTTTTCACATTAAAATTATACTCAAAACAATACCTGTCTTCCGTATTTGTACACTCTGTACTGCTCGTACTGTAACATCTCCCGTCTTCGTGCAATATTCTGCCGTCTCTACAAGAACACTCCACCTGTCCGTTCGCCGTCAAATCGCAGTACTCTTCGCAGCCCCCGTTGGCCACCAGACAAGGGTTAGAAAAGCAGTCTTCGGTGTCGTTCGCTACAGCTATTATTCCCATAGGTCTGTAGACAGAAAACATTATAGGTGATTAAAATAAATATTTTAAAATATAAAATAAGAAGGGATTATTATAAAATACATAACACCCTGTATATTCGGTAATTCTTTCGCGTAAAAGCCAAACAATATGTTCTAGTGAAAAAATCTAACCTCACTACGTCTCTCCTTAACGATACAAAGTACTGGCCTGTGAACTTATCGGCCCTGATGATGGCGTGCAGGATCCAGTCGGTCCAATAGATGAAATCTCCGTAAATGGCCAGCGCGAACGGATGTTGTGGAGTTACTTTTGCTAATACGACCCTGAAAAACAAATATTGGTACTAAAATAATGCAAAAATAAGAATTAAACATCGTGTGTAAAAAGTCCAAAGTCGCCTACTCTTAGAATTCGAGGAAAACCGAGGGGTAAAACAAAATTTAGTAAGGTTGTAAATGCCATCTTGTCACATTAATTTCTTGGGGTGGTTGCTACCAAAGGAAATTAATAGAAACTTTCTCTATATAAGCGGGAAGACTCCTGCTAGAAGAGCAGTTAAAAGATACTCACCAATGTGAGGTGTTACGCTGCCCGATCGCGAATCGAGATTCTGTCTATGGGAAAGTCCAAAAGTCTGGATTTAATAAGTACGGTGTACGGTCGGAAGTTTTGGAATTCGTTGTTATTTCTTGACAAAATAGCGTAAAAAATAAATAGAACAGTAAGTGCGTTAGAAGCCTAAGAAATTATCTAGGATTACTGGAAAAATTGTGAAAATTATGGCATTTGGGTGCGAAATCTGTGGAAATAAAGTGTAGTTGATACGGAAATTTGTGTTTTTGTGTTAGGGAACAGGGAAATATAGAAAAATAATTAGAATACACAAATACTAGTCAAAAATTTATAGAAAATTGGAGTTATTGCCCAACTTCTCCAGTAAGTATTATACTATTAGGAAGTCAATTGCAAGGCTAGAAAAGGTGTTAGGTAAAGCGGCGGTTTAACAGCAGTTGACACGCGCAAGTTTACGGCCAAAGAGAAGGGAATGAGTGGTGGGTGTTACAACATGTAATCATTTTTCTCTACTGACTTACCTTTTTGTTCCGTCATATTCACATCTCTCGATCTTGTCGAGTCTGGCATCGCCCCAGTACAGTTTTTGCGCTTTGTGGTCCAACGTAATGGCGTTGGGCATTCGGATGTCTGTAGTTATAATGGCTTGTTTATCGTAGCTAAAAAAATTATAATATTATACTCAAGGAGAAAAAAATGCATTTCTATATCTGTTTCTTCAAACAATTTTTTTTTACCCGGTAAAGTAAACTCTGTCTATGCTGGGTGTATGTGCGTTCCAATTGGTCCAATAGACTCGTTCACCGCACGCGTCTACCGCGATTCCCCTGGGCTTATCTTGCATTCTCAATCTACAACAAAACAAACGTGACCACCCTCCCAAGCAAATATACAGGGTATTTCTAAAAATTCACTGAAAATTTTATGAGCAGCCTCTAAAACTAAAAATATGAAGAAAAGTTCCCATTATTTTTTCTTGATACAGTAGTTAGAATAAGCTAGAATTAGGCTAATAAATTGTGTTCATTCACAAAAATAACTGTTCCTTAAATATATGAAATAAATTCTACTCACCGGACTACAGTTTCAATTTGGGAAGTATTCGTCATTTGATCTGTCAAGTTTACTCTGTTGATGGTGGCGTCGTTATTGCACGTCCAATATAAAGCATTTCCCACCTAAAACAGTATGTAAGTAATGGATCTTCGTAAACAGTGTAGTCTGCTACTAGAAAAAGGCAAAATAAAACCGATTTTTGCCTAATCACGTATTTTTCTGTCTGCCAAAAAGTTATCGTGAAGTACTGTTAAAATGCCAGGACCGTACATTATAACTTTTGAGAATGGGATTTCGGAAATTTAAGACTATTTTTCAATAAGCTTGTAAAATTGTAAAATTAATAGCTTGTTCTGGTAAAAACACAAGTCCCTTTAAGAACTCATTGTCCACTTATATTGTATAAATTATCTACTGTATGGCTGGGAATAAATCTCCAAATCATTATTATTTTGAAAACTTTGCATTTAATAAACGAAAATCCTTGCAAAATTTGTATACCTGTTCATACGCTAATCCCTCCACAGATCCCTGCTTTTCCACTATTATTCTGTGGTCACTCCCGTTGAAAAACACGGCATTAAGAGACCCTCTCTGAATATCCGAGTAAAAAATTCTCTGGTGCTTGTAGCTAAAACTTAATCCTAAAAAACATTAATGAAATTAGCAATATTGTCCCTTAAAAATTTTAACTGTTACGTCCATCAAACCCAACCGTGATGTAACCGACGAAATCCACTGATCCATGCATAACAACTTACCAATGGCATTTTTCAGGTAAGTCGAATTTTTAATACTGGGATACGGCGAGTTCAGCAGGTTCTTGTCCCCCATCATGTGTATCGAGTCGAGACTGACCACTCGGGAGTACATGACAAAACTGTCAAACGGTCTACAGGTTTTGCCGTCGGACGAGAGCATGCCGTGCGAGCAAACGCACACCGGGTGCGTCCCGTTGAAGAGGCAGAGTTGTTCGCAGCCGGCGTTGTCTTTAGCACAAGGGTTGGTACCACCTTAAAAGTTCAACAAGGATTGTATATATGTAGAGTATGTCCATGGATGTGGTAGACAAGAGGACAACACGACACGCTGTTTTTAAAAGTTGGGCCCTTTTTCATCCAAGCTATTCAATTATTTACTGAAAATTACTTACCTTGCCTTTTACGCGAGTATATCTGTATATCTTTAAGGGAATCTCCCAAATCTTGCTCTAAAACGGTAATGTCGCTCAAGTTACTAACGGGAGCTTTTCTGATACTGCCCCTATCCTTCGACGCGTCCAGCCAATACAGGGTGTCTTCGAAAAAGGTTAAACTGACGGGTTTTTCCAAGGTTTGATTGTTTAACAGCACCTAGAAATTTTTTATTTACATACGAATTTGAGACATTAGCTTTGGCGTCTCAGTAACCATAAGAGATATGGATAATGGACATATATATATATATATATATATGAGGCGTGCGTTTCCAAAACTTTTTAATTCCATCGGAAGTGATTTCGAGAAAATCCAACTTTTCTGATAACTTTGTTGGGAAATCAAATAGGTTTGTGTGACTGGTGTGTTATTTTTAGGTCATCAATTAAAACTGGCTGACGGTCATAAAAAAATATTAGAGAATATTTTGCTGAGTTATTTGAAAAACAAAGTAGGATTAAACTAGTTTTGGAAAGATTTTGCGGATTTAGACAGTTTTGGAAAATTACCTGAATGGTTAGGGAGCTAAAAAAACTTATAGGATGCAAAAATAGTGTGTATTCAACTTAACTTTTAAAACAAAAATACAAATTGTCATTTAACCAAAAACCAAATCCAGAATGTAAAATATTTTAAATTTGTAAGTCCTCATCTTCTGTAATATTTAACTCATCTGGAGCAACATTTCCCTCATCTGAAGCAACATTTGCCTCAGAATTGTTATCATCATCTGAAATAGTATTAAGGACACGTGCGTAAAATGACAAATCATCTTCTGCGACATTTCTCCAATCAGGACCATAATGTTTTTTTAAAAGTGCATCGACATCGGAAAGCTTTTCTTTTTTGACTGGCACTTTATTCTCAAGGGCCTCTGGAACAATGCTTTCCAAAGTCTTTCCCTTTCTAACGACTGATTTAAATACTCCAAGATCATTTCGATAGTTCATTTCACCTTTGACAAGTACTTTTTGTTTAGACAGTTTCCTCAAAACAATTCTTTTTACCAAAGAAAACTTAAAATGCCACTGTCCAGGAGGTTTAATGACAGATTGCACAGGTTCCTTCCAGTTATACGTTTGATAATCTTTGCCTAACTCCAGAACCGTGGCATAATTGGAAATAATTTCCCTGTATTCATTTGGTAAAGCAATAGTGTCTTTAGTTTTTATTACCTTTTCTATCCGCCCAAACACGCGGTCAGGAGGTAAAAATGAGTGACCCACCACGGGAAAAATAATGGATACCTCTTTGACAGAAGAACTTGAAGAATGCAGCCATTTCATCAACATACCTATCATAGTCACATTCTTATTCTGGCCAGGGCATCCGTCACAAAAAAGCTGGATAGTTTGTGCAGTATCTTTTAGACCTAAGGATGAAAGCTTATGGTACACCATTGAAGAGATTTCATTGGATCCCTTTTGTCTCATATTCTCAGTCCAAGTAAAGGCAATTACACTATCTTTGGTTTGAGGGGCTTTAGTATGACCTTGACATATAGTGAAGTTGTAAAAATACAATTGGCGGGAATAGTAAGCCGACTGATCTGGTACCCGTGGTAGGACCAGATTTTTTTGGCAATCGAAACTTAGCTTAATAACATCTTCCTCGGAACTTTTAATTTTTTCATAAAAGGCTTTGGCTCTTAAAGTGTGCACCCTTAGCTTTGTTGTCAACTCGATCTTCGCCTCTTCCGATTTCGTTGAACGTATTTGTCCTTTAAGACTTATGCATTCTGAGCAAGCATCCGTTGCTGGACTTTTAAAACTTATGTTAAACTGTGTATCGAAAATAACCCGAAAGTATTGATACTTAACTTTATACTCTTCCATATTATCATGGCAATATAGTCTCCAAAGTTTTCGAATACTGCAGTCACTGGACATGTACTGACGTTCCGATTTATTTCTAGTGTAATGTGATTCAACGCATTTTAATTTCATAATAAATTCCATTACTTTTTCTCTGCGTGTAGCGTAAACTTTACTTCTTTTGTCTCCACCTCTTCTTTCTTTGGGTTGAGTGCCTTCTTTAAGATAATGCTTACAGATGTTTTGCACCCTAAATCTTGATATTTGCAGTATGGTCAAAAAGGCTTTGCTGCAAATTTGTTCCATTCCTCTATTCGTTTTTATAAAGTAGGAAACAGAAACAGTGTTAGTTTTCTTGCCCTTTGATGGGCGATGTCTTTTTGGTGCACACTGCGATGTATGCTTTAAAATAAAGTTATCTTGCTCAGTTTTTGATTTATTCGCATAAAACGCTTGATGGAATTTTCTTACATCTTGCATGGTTAAAGTTGGACAAGAAAACGTCTTACTATGCTTACACTGTGGTTTTTCTGGAGGATTCTTTGATCTGTGCCTAAAAAATTATTTGATTTTATATGAGACGCCAATGGTATAAATTTTCGTTCTTACCGTTCTATTTTGTTCTTGTTTTTTTGCCACTTGGATTCATCTCTCATCCTTTTTCTGCCCTTTCCAGGCGCTGATAAGGTAGGAACTCTTTCCATGGTTAAAAATATCTTGATTTTATGTTTTAAACCACAAAATACGAAAAACAACTAACTGACACCAAGACTGCTTCACGTGTAAACAACTTCTAACGTAATTCAACAGTAACCAGGCCTAATGCACATGAACGGGATCTAACACGTTTTGAAACCGTAGCATGCAATGAATAACATAATAATATTGGATCTACGCAGTTTTGAAACAGAACTTACAGCTGTGGATATACACACTTTTGTAACAGTTTTTATGAAGGATGTAGTGAGTTTTGGAAACGTCCTATTTTTTGGATATCGTAGTATGATTGGAAGAAATCAGTTTTGGTACAGTAACATTATATAGGTATGTGTCAAAGTTGTCAAAGGAGGGATTTTCGCCATTTTCTCAATTTTAGTACAAAATGGATCTAGTTAGTTATGGAACTGCACGCCTCATATATATATATATATATATATATATATATATATATATATATATATATATATATATATATATATATATATATATATATATATATATCAGCTTTAAATTATAAATGATTTAAATAAACATCACAGCTGATAGCATTTATTAGTGTTATCTAGAAGCTCTCAGAATAACATCAGATGTTCATGACAATAAGTCACGTGACCTAATAAAAAGAGGTTCAAAATACCCGAATGAAAAATATGCGGAAACAAGCTTAGCCGAGCAACTACACATGGTCTTCACACGATGCACCGATCCCATCGAGACGACGAAATCACTAATTGTCACGCTAACACACACGCTTAGTTATTTTTTAAAAAAAAGGACCAACTTACAGAATGGTTTCCGCCGTCGTACTTGATCCTTTCAATCGTTACCGCAGCCAAGTCGCAAAAATAAATCTGTTCGTTTTCGGAGTCCAAAGTGATGTCGGAAAATTTTTTGGGTTTGTTCAGTAAAACTCGTCGATTCTGACCGTCCAATGTTGCTATTTCGAGCCTAAAAATATTAGAAATTAATAACTAAGGAAAATTTTAAAAAATTTGGAAAAAAAAAAAAATTTTGCAAAAATCTTTTTTTTACAAGCACCTTACCTATTCTGCCCGGTCCAGACGAACATCCCCCTCACGGGATCCAAAGCGATGGCGTTCGGTTTCGTCGTATCGTTTGACAGCAGCACGTGTTCCTTGGTTCCGTCTATGCGAGCCACGCTGATGGTACCCCTCTTCGAGTCGCACCAGTACATATTCTGGGCCACCCAGTCGACGGCGAAGCACGTGAGCCAGTCGACCGGCATGTTGTCCACTATTTCGTTTTGGTCTAGGATAAAGGTTCTTTCGGTACCTTAAATTAAAAAAAAACTATACAAATGGATTTACTACTAAACTCTGGGGTTGCGATGATTTTTGGATTTTACTATTATTTCTGTTGTAGTTCATCGTTATCGACTTATATTTTAGAATAAATTTGCTTAACATTTTATTACCATACCATCTCTCTTTATTCTTATTACTTGTCCATGGTCAGGATCTGCCCAAAATATAAAGTCTTCATCAGCGATAAAGTCTATAGAAGAAGCACTAGAAACCTAAAAAAAACAAAAAAAATATTAATAATAATGAGTAGTAAAGCACACGAATTATGAAATAACAATTTGTGTTTTAGCTGTTTTCGAGCATGAGCGAATGAACCGCGTGAATTCGCGAGAATATGAACTCAAGGTAGTGTCGGTCATAGCGTCTTGGTTGACGTTGATGACTTTTGAGTAAGTCATTTGTCCGATGTCATTCTGAAGGGCTCAGTAAACATAAGGCCCCATTTTTAGAGGAAATTGATATTTAATTTCACTCTCCTGTGTTTACAGGTTAATCTTTGTTAGTGACTCTAAAGGGTGAGTACTGTTGATTTTTCTGATTTTTATTATATATTTTGTATGGGTGTTGATTATACCCTATAATTTCACCTGTAGCAGTCTCATTATTGTTCCATTTTAAGGATAACCCAGCTTCAGTATTAAACCGGCTTATTTTCGCTCGTTTATCGCAACGAGCTAAAAAGTTACAGGGTTTCAAAAAAAGTTTCCTTAATTTTTTTGAGCAGTGTATTATCTAATAGTATAAAAATATTTTTACCCTCGAAATGGGTCCCAGGACTTTCGTGTCATTCGAGCCGTTCATGGGTCGGCCTTGCAACTCCCAATTTAATGAGAAAAATATAAAATCCTCCACACTCACGCACTTTTGGAAATCGTCCGGATCTTCCACGTAACCTAACGAGAAATAAAGGAGAGAAGTGAAAAAATTTGATTATTTTATAACAAAAATTTACGAAAAAAATTAAATTTAATTTTTCTAACCTGTAGCACATTTGCAGGTAAACGATGATGCGGTTCTTGGCAGACACAAATGTTGGCAGGACGTTTTTTTATCTTGGCATGGGTGACTACCTAAAATAAAACATGCATTGTCATAAAGTCATATTTTTACAAATTTTTATACATTCTACAGTATGTCCACAAATGGGGCAGACAAGAGGACAAAAATACCAAAAAGTGAAAGATACGAAGAAAGATTATCCTTCATAAAAGTTGCTGATGCTTATTGGTTTTCATATACTAACCTGTCTGTTTTGAAGCATCGTAAATCCTCAAAGCCAACACTCCGCTCGTGCCGTTCCTCAAAGACGTGATCGAATTATTCATTCCAACAGTCTTGTCCGCAACGTATATCGAAAGATCAGCGTCGTCGGCATAGTACACTTTGTCCTTGTACACGGTAATTGCCGTGACTGTGACGTTCGACGGGAGGTTCAGCTTTACCACGTTCGTGCCGTCCAAGTTGGCGTACATAACCTTGTAACCGCTGATCCAATACAACCTAGAATCAGGAATATACATGTATCACCCCGATATCACCGACCAAAATATTTATAAAATTTAAACGAATATATATTACCTATTAGATTCCATATCGACCACCAAGCCCTTCGATTCCGAGCTCAAGAACGGTACTAAAATCTTTCTGTTGGAACCGTCCATACCGCTGCTTTCCAAATAGGCTGTGTTGTTGAATGATCGGATCCAGAACAATTTGCCTTGCGTGGGGTGCACGGCGATCGATAGGATGATTTCGTTTTCGAGAAGGCTGGTGCTGTATTCGCCGTTGATGTTCGAAATAACTAAAACAATAAAGTCTATTGTAGTGACACGACCTATTAGCATTTATTTAAAGGGTATAAAGCAGTGTACTCAAATGAAAGTAGTAGTAGTAGTAGTAGAGTAGTTAAAAGATAATCACCAATGTAAGGTGTTACGCTGCCCGATCGCGAACCGAGATTCTGTCTACGGGAAAGTCCAAAAGTCTGGATTCAATAAGTACGGTGTATAGTCGGAAGTTTCGGCGCTCGTCGTAATTTCTTGACAAATTGCGTGAAAAAGTAGGTGCGTTAGAAACCCAATTGTCTAGGATTACTGGAAAATTTGTGAAAATTAAGAAATTGTGAAATGCATTTTGGGTGGCTTTCATACATGATCTGTTGAAATAGTGTAGTTGATCCAAAAATTTGTGTTTTTCTGATAGGGAACAGAAAAATAATTTGAATATATAAATATTAGTCAAAAATTCATAAAAAAATTGTAGTGCCTGCCTCAGCAGTAAGTATCATACTGTTAGAAAGTCAATTGCGCGGCTAGAAAAGGTCATTTGGATTTAAATGGATTATATGCATTTTGCCACATAACACTCACCTATGCCACTGTCCGAACTGACAAACAACAATTCAGACACCCAATCCACAGCCAATCCGGACACGTGTTCCAGTCCCGTATCGATCAACGTTTGTACAGGTCCCTGCGTCAGGTTGGACTTCTTTATATCGTCCATGTGCGAATCGGCCCAAAAGAGACTTTTGTTCTTGGCGAAGTACTCCAGCTGCACCGGGCCGAGCACCTGGGGCACGCTGATGGTCGGGATCGTATGGTAGTAGGGCTGCTCAATGTCAACGCCGCGGATTTCGCTGTTGCGGGCTATCAGGAGGACCCGTTCGTTGGTCACGCAGGTTTTGTTGTCTTCACTTAATCTGAAAAATCAAAGTTAAATCGTAACTACGATTGTCGAGCTTTGGCCCAGGGTTGCCAGATCTCACGATTTATCGTAAGACACGGCAAGGTATGGCATCCGCGTCAAGGGATATAACAATTTTTTGAACTTGTTTAAGTATTATGTCAGGCATTTTGTGCGGTATAGACGTAGCGGTTGGAAAAGCGTATAAGTATTCTTTTAGACCTACCTAGAAATGTGTGGACAGTCACATTTATACGTTCCATTCAAATGTAACAAACACAAATGAGAACATCCTCCATTATTTGTCCCGCATGGATTGGCTGTAGTAGGTTGCCGGCTCGGATGCATTATCTTTATATCAAAGGGTTGAGTCAATGTTCTCTAAAAAAATTAATAAATTTTAGTTAAACATTTCTTTTTCAGAGTATTTATTGTACATACTCCATCACATACTTCATGTTAGTGTGGACTAAGGAAGGAAATGTGTACCTGTATAACCATCACGTCTCCACCGGTCCACTTATTGGCCCTCACGACGCTATTCGTCCTCCAGTCCGTCCAATAAACGTAGTTTTCGAAAAGAGAGATGGCAAATGGGTGAGAAAGAAATTCCTGATTGCTTATGACTTCGTGGTGGTCGATACCGTCATAGTTGCACGTATGTATGGAGTCGGAGCGTGCATCCGCCCAATATATCCTGAAAATGTCATAAATAAGTTAGGTTTATACGGATCTACAAATTGTATTCGAAAAAAACAATATTTCGAAAATGTTTCCATCGACAAATGAAAAGGGAAATGTACATTATTTATTAATATGAGATTTAAAATATTGTAGGTTGGGAGGGAATGGGAACACCTCTGTAGGCAATTTGTTACATAATCTGGAGACCCTTTTACATGGACTTTACCTTTTCATTGTGTAATCCAGAGTCAATCCATTGGGCCATCCACCCCTGTCAAATTGATCTACTCTCACGACAATTTTTCTATCCAACCCAGCCAGGGAACATCTCTCAATTCTAGGGGCTGAATTGTCCCAATCGGTCCAAAATAGGTACCTACAAACATGTTTTTAAACTATTTTGATATTTACTTTTATTATTTTGCGGATAAACTTAAACCATATTTTTTGTGTTTCTTTCGGAAAAATTATTGAATATAAAATTTAAAAAAGAAAACAATATATATTATTCTTCCTAGTCATTAATTTAGCATACAATAGTTTAAGACAGGTAGCAGTCAATAGTAATTTGGTTCCTTGATTCTGATAAAGGATAAAGACAAATTATTTTGTGTTAAAGGGGTTGAATTGTGATTACGAGTGGTATCATAAACACTTTCCGGACATTTTAGTAATAATTATATTTATGGTAGGTACCAATTACATAGACACGGAGCTTTAATGAATTTTCCTACTTTGTTATTTTATTTACCCTTCTCTAGGATCCGCAGCAATTGCTCGGGGGCTTTCCATATCACCTGCGACCAGAGTTCTTCGGAAACTGCCGTTCAGTTTGGCAACTTCAATTTGATCTAGATTACTTTCGACCTGAAAGAGGTTCCGATTATCATAAATTTTTCAAAATACCAATTTAAAAAGCCCAAATTTGAGCAACAATTCTTAAACGGAGCTTAGACGATAAGCGTCCATATGCAGGTCACATTTCAGGATTGTAACACTGCTTACCTCCAAACGACAAATCGTTTAAAACCACCAACAACGCTCAAACTTACCCAATACAAATTCTGTCCAATCCAATCGACCGCCAGTCCTTCCGCAGTCGACAATCCCGCATTCACGACGACCTCGATATTGCCCAAGGAACCTCCGACAACATAACCTCTGTATATCTTGTCGTCGATAACGTCCGTCCAGAAAATCATGTCCGTACCGTTAGAGTGGTAGAAATCCAACGCGATGGTGTTCTTCAGACTGGAAATGTACGATTTCTGGTTGAAAGTGTGCAAATCGACGCCCCGCAGCTCGTGCCGGTTCGAGAAGATGACGTAGGGACGTCCGTTGTCAACGCTCTTGCACGTGAAGCCGTCCTCCTGGAGCACGTAGCCCTCGAAGCAGGCGCACTTGTACCGGGAGCCGCGCGGCACGCACTTTTGCGAACAAACGCCCCACGCTTCACAAGGGTGGGTTTCGAGGCAATGGGTTCGGTCGGCCTGAAAAAATAATATATATATATATATATATATATATATATATATATATATATATATATATATATATATATATATATATATATATATATATATATATATATATATATATATCATTGCAGGGTGGTCAAAAAAGTTTGTACAGTACATTATTATTTAAAACTACCGTCTAGTTCTAAAGCAGACCCTACACGATCATTATTACTGTCAGTATTAAAAAATATTTCCAGTAATAGTGATCGTGATAGAATGATCAAATGAAGTAAATTCAAGCAAATTATTGCAGATTATCCGAATATTTTAATATTTTTATAATAGTGACAGAATTACTATTGTGTGAAATACTGACAATAATAATGATCGTGTCGGGACTGCTTTAGGAAAATATATTGACAACATGCACCCGTGTTTGTATAGTTGCCTAAGCAGTAAAATAGGTGGTAGATCTTGATGTACCCGAAGCTAAAGGGTTGTTGACCCCATTCAGTCCGCTAGATTCCAATTGGCCGAACTCATGCGTCAGCGTCAGCTGTGTATGGATCCATATTGACCAGATTAATAATACCGTTTACATCATTTTCGCTATTTATTTCTTAATTTGTGAAAGAAAAAGTTAAAGCCGTTTAATATTAACAAAATATCGTATTATCGCTTAGTGAGCTGCATTTTAAATTAGTTCTGGGTATTTAGTTGAAGTCGGGGTATTTATTTCGGTTTAAACAGCTTTTCTCTAGAGAGTTTTATTAAATTTGTGTTATAGGCAGAATTTTAACATTTTGAAATTGAGAATTTTGGAAGAGTTGGTAGGATTTCTTTCTTTAAAGGTAATGTATTAAAAATATTATTTCTTCAAACTTGTTACATAGAAATATTGTTAAAGACCTGGCAACACAACAACTTAGCTCATTGTTCTTTATATGACCATAATATATTTTATTTCCAGTGGTGTGCAGTGATTAAAATTTTTTTTTTGAGGGGCGATACCTAGCTTATTATCGCGAAGCGCCATTTATGTCTATTTTTCCCCAATCTGAATTCAAATCAGAATTTACCAGTTTCAATATATGCAGTGAATTTCATAACACCCTGTATATAATGTAAATGTTGTGAATTACACTCTCTTACCTGTAAATGTAGATGAGGAGGGCAGGTACACACTAAACCTTCGGGAGCGTTGTGACAGATGTGCGAACATATGAAACTGTGTTCGCACATCTGATCCGAACAGCGCATCCCCTCGTCTGATTGGTCCGCGCAATCCGGACGACCGTCGCACAGCTGCTGTACCGAAATGCATTTCGTGTCGTTATCGCACAATCTATAATAAAAAATGAAGAAAAAACATGAAGTTTTACAACATTTGTAATCTACCGCGACTTAATTTTTCTCACCTAAAGGGGTATTCACAACCGGCTGCCGATGAAGTAGTTCCCTTATTTTCGGTGACATTTCCAAACATTTCATTACATTTGTGGCCTTCATCAGTTCCATCAGCACAATCTAAAAGTACATACGTAATATTATATACTTATATTATTTCATACTTCCTAAGCGACCTATATGTTTAGATGATTTACACGTCACGTTACTAACCTTGTCTATTGTTGCACATCTGCATGGGCCAGATGCATTTGGTGTCGTTATCACAGAGCCTGTTAGGCGGCGCGCATTCTACTTTCGCCTTGACATCGGTCGTGTTGTGTATTTTCGAGGCGTCACAGTTTATTTCGTCCGAACCGTCTATGCAATCCAGATCAGAGTCACATACGAACATCTAAAGGAGAATGACCGGATCAGAATTATCGCAGTGTGTTTAGAATATTTATTTTCTCTAAAAAAATTTACTTACCTTCGGTATACACTCGAAGTTAGCACACGTGAACTCATTGGGCTCGCAATCTTTTTTCCCACAATCCCTCTCGTCTGTACCATCCGGACAATCCATTTTGCCATTGCATCTGAAATACGTTAAATTAGCACAGCTGGAAAGTAATCGATTATTGTAATTACATTACTTTTTTACGAATTATTACTAATCGGTAATCGATTACAAAAATTATTAAAAAAATACCTTAAACCACTTGGGAGACAATCCGCCGTTGGCTTGCAGACAATTTGAGTTTCGGGGTTGCATTGGACGCAGTCGATCTCGTCCGATCCATCTTGACAGTCTTTAATCGAATCACAGTAGAAATGTAACGCTATACACTGGCCGTCCTAAAAGTTTTAACAAAATATGAGCAAGGTCATTAATGCGAGGACAAAATAGGGTTGGCGCTAGGACTGAACCTTGGGGAACTCCAGCACTGATGAGATTGTTGATACAATAAACAAAAGATAACGAATAAATAAATACAAAAATATTACGAATGTCCTTACTGAGCCTTTTTTATTACTCATAATTACCTTGCAAGTAAACTCGTTTACATCGCAAGTATTAACTTTGCAATCGGCCTCGTCGCTGTCGTCGTTGGGGCCGCAATCGGGCACGTGGTCGCACCGCCAGACCGTCGGGATGCACCTCCTCGAATTCTTGCACTTGAACTGGTTCAGCGGGCACACTTTCGAGCACATCTTGGGATCTTCGTCGGTGCCGTCGAGACAATCTTTCTCGCCGTCGCAAACCCAATGGCGAGCTAAAATTATATAGACATATACCTCGGGATTCACTAAAAAGGTTTAATTATTTCTCGTAGGTTTTAGATTATGATTTTATAAGGAATAAAGACTGATAATTATTGCACATATATTATTATTATTGCTATTATATTATATAGGACAAATGATATACAGTATGTCTACGAATAGGATAGACAACAGCACTTACCTATGCACGTAGTTTTGTCGCACTTGAGCTGATGTTCCCCGCACTTGATATTTTCACACGGACCGCCGGCGTCTGCACTTTCGTCCGATCCATCGCCGCAGTTGTCCACGCCGTCGCACAGGTAAGTGTTCGGTATGCAGTGTTTTTTGTGAAGGCATTGAAACGAATCCTAAAAATTATTAGACGAAATAAAAAAGGTTTATCAGCAGCGAAATCAAAATTTAGTAAAAAAAAGTCCATTCATCACTGAAAAGTTTCCAACTTAAAAACTAAATTACCTTTGGACAATATGTTGGTGCAGTATAGTTACTAATTTTAACACATTCTTTACTGGTTGCGGCATATTCATAACCATCTCTACAGGCGCACGTCAGCGCTCCCTCGGCAGTTCTGAGACAAAGTTCAGGGCACATATTGCAGTACTGCGGATCATCCTCTTTCTAAAATCAAGAACAATGTCTTAAGTACAAAAAGAAAAACTCAATTACAGTTTACCGTAACCGTTTCTTTGTATATTATTTTAAAAAGTCTACGGCTTACCCTACTAGTATCGAATATCCTAAAATCTTGCAGTGTAGCATTAGCTTCGTAGACTTTGCTGAGACCTGTTCCCTTTTTGTAGCTCATCACTGTACCTTTACCCATTTCCAGGAAGTAGAGTGTTCCGTCAGGACCGAAGAGGAGTCTTGCGGGTGAATCTAGACCTTTATCTAAAATAAAACGTCATGTTTACAGTGTGTCCCCCTTACCGCTCTTTAGAGCAACGTTTACTACTATTTTGTTATTGTTCTTCACCACTGACATATACAGGCTGTTAAAAAAATGGTTTAATATATTATAGTACTAGCAGGCGCGGCCCGTGAGTTTCTTTTCTCACTGTGACTTCACACTACACTTACCTATCTCAACTCTCAAGTCGTTACCGTCTAAATTAATACTCTGCAGGCTGCTCAAGTTCCTATCGGTCCAATACAAGCGGCCGCCCTTCGAGTCGACCGCTAAACCGGTGGGCCAAAGCACGTTTTCTTCAAGGAACACCCTCTGCTCGGTACCGTCCATAAATGCCGTGTTAATTCGGCCTTTTTCAGGTTGACTAGACCAATCTGCCCAAAATATAATTCCTAAAAACAAATAAATACTGAAACTACCGACGGGAATAGCGTATTACGCAACTAGTTACATTTAAATTGCTAAAGTTATGTCGAAGATATTTTTTTAAAAATCACTGTCTACCTCTAGTTGGATCCAGAGCTAAAGATGTCGGATAAAAAGCCAAACTGCTCTGGAACAGAGTCCTCTGCATGGTAGCGTTCACAACTTTAACGACGCCTATCACCCCTTTTTTCCAATTGTTGTAATATAAGTTTCCGGTTGTCCAATCTAGCGCTAAACCGTCACACTGGATATCCTTTATTATAGTTTCAGTCGTGTTTACCTAAAAAACCACTGGATTTAATTTTTTCTCGTTTCTGTGATAACGACTGAACACCCTGTATATCACCGCCTCATATTTATCACCAACTAGGTTTCGCCCGCGACTTCGTCCGCGGTATAACAATTTTACTCCATTACAAACTTTGAACCCCTGTTTCGTCCCCTCAGGGGTTGAATTTTGAAAAACCCTTCCTCAATAGATGCCTACGTTATGTAAGCAACTTCTGTGCAAAATTTTAAGTTTCTAGACCCAGCGGTGTGGGCTGTGCGTTGATATGTCAGTCAGTTAGTTTTTTTTTATATACAGTCAGCCACAAAAGTCTACATACACCCTTAAGATTTGTAATATTTTAAAGCTCGTTTTTCTTTTAGGAATTTTATTTTTACAGAATATCATAAATACCATAAATTCAACGATTAAAAAAGAAAATGGAACTCCATAAAAATATTTAGTGCAAAAATAAATATACCATCTCACAAAAGTAACCGTACAAACACAAATATAAATAATGCGTTTTAAAAATCTAACTTTTTAATATTATGTTGGGTCACCTTCTAAATCTATGACCGCTTGAAGTCTTCTAGACATAGATAAATCTGAATTCTCAGTTATGCTTAGGGTAATTTGAGCCCAAGCCGACTGCAAAGCATTTTTTAGTATATCTTTATTGCTAATGTCATATTTTCGTACCCTCCGCTCTAACTCATCCCACAGGTGTTCTATAGGGTTCAGATCTGGCGATAGGGGAGGCGAATGTAGTTATTTCGTTACGTTATATAAGATCCATTTCTTTTAACAAGTTAACAAGTGCCGCAGTGTGTGGGATAATTGTGTTGTTTGAATATCCATTATAACGAGCGATTTTTACTATGGCACCATAAGATTTACCGTCCTTACGCAATTTTACTATTAAATTACGAATTTCCACTGAAATTTCTTTTCTAGGTGATGTTTTCGAAATGTGTAAAATACCGATATGCCATATACAATAAAAAAATACAGACACATTTCCCATTTCGTATAATTTCACAGTGGCACATCTTATATAGAAAAACAGTATACCTACCGAGTCTATCAACACAATATCCAGAGTCTCGTCCTGGCCGTTGGCGTAAATGACCGACTTGGACCAAGCTTCAAATTCTAAAACTCTTGGTCTTCCAACTTTAAGAACCGGTACCATAACATCCCTGCCTAATGATAAAACCGGGTAAAAAATTCAAGTACAACTTGTTTTTCTGCTCTCTAGTATTGTCATATGAAAATAATTTTGTACAATACAGAATATATGCTTGGAAGAGCAGAGTTCCGTTCAACGCTTACCTGTAGTCAAATCTACACCCCTGATACTCTCCGGACGGCTCCTGGACACTAACAGGAACATGTCGGGCGTTTTGATTATACACCGATCTCCAAACAGGATGTATCCAGAGGCGCACATGCATTTCTTAACAGCCACGCCCGTCGAGGTCCATAGAGGAATGCACAGGTGGTCACACGATGAAGTTTTGCATGGGTGAGCAACTAAAATGTAAAATGACTCAAATGTTACTTGTATTTAAAACTAGATACTGAATAGTGCTAGGGTATCAGATCTAAAAATGTCGCCAAATTTCAAATCCGAGATTCACTAAAAGGTTCAAAATCTAGTCGTAGACATACATCTACAGTGTGTCCAGAAACCATCTTAACAAATGGGAAACTTTTTTATTTTTGACTTTACGGAGTCATTCTTCATAAAAAGTTCTGCTTGTTGAGAAAATAACTCTCAAATCAAAATTTTTGACCCAGCATATACGGGGTGTCAAAAAAAGTAAAAAACGATAAATGCCGCAGGAGGAAAACTATCTTCAACTTTAATTGTAAAGTACAATAACAAAATTTCAGCAGAAAATGCCTAAATAAAAACTGCTCTTACCGTCCGGCTGTCTTTGTCTATGGAATACGTATACATTAAATGGTCTGCTAATGTTGGTTATTATACTCCTGGCGCCTAAATTCTTGTCCCTCTGGCTAAATTTATTGAACTCCAAAATGCTGTTGTTGTACCAAGACGACACGAAAACTCTAAAAAAAATCCGGTAGAATTGGAAAATATCAAAAATGCATTTTTCTTAATTTTTTCCAGTCATAAATCCTTACCTGTTTAAAAATACGCTTACTCCATAAGCGTTCCTAACGTGCACCCCTCTAGCCATGGTTTTTCTATTCTTCCCGTCATAGTCTACCTTTTCCACGTAATCCAAGTACGTGTCCACCCAATAGACATGTTTTGTCGGATAGTCAACAGTAACACCTATAAAAACGTTTTTTAATAAACCGCAAGCGAACCTTGGCTAAAATGTCGGTAATTTTATATTTTCACTTAAAAACTAAGATCATACCGTAAGGATAAACAATTTTCACGTCTACTATAGATTTCCTTCCAGTCCCGTCCATATTACATCGTTCCAACATGGGAGGTGATTGACCCCATTTCGTAAAAAACATATATCCACTAGTCGGGTCCAGTGCTAACGCCCTAGAGTAAAAATAGTGTAAAGGGGGGAATTATAGTGGTTAATTCTTCAGAACAAAATCCGTCATAATATTGATAGAATGACGGACGCGATGAGCGATAGAAGGAATTTTTCTTGTAAGGACTGGACCATTGATGAGTCAAAAGGCTCTCGTTTGGACAGAATCAAAAATGTTAGGAGTCGAAGGTGATGCCGCTCCCCATATGTGGGAACAGTACTCTAGTTTAGGTCTTATTTGGGAAATATATAGAGTGCGTATGTTAGAAGGGGAGAAGTATTTTCTGGCGGAGTACTTTTATATTATGAAATAAAAAAAATTGCAGAATAACCCCATAAAATACAAAAAAAATACCTCGGGTAGCTTAAGTCGTTCTCGATAACAAGATTGCACCACAACAATCCAGAATTGCACACCATTATAGCCTCCTTCTGGTCCTCCAAAAAATACCAGTTCTCTGATACCCAGTCGAAGGCTATTTGTTGTATGGAATCAACCTAAAATAAAAAAAAATAATTAAAAATCATTGAACAAACCATACAGGTATAAGAATTTTTTTAATGTCCGATAAATACAGTCCTTTTTCTTCATTTGACTGCTAAAACAGAGTCGTCCACTCGTAGAATTCGCGGAAAGCGAAAACAATATTTAATGGGGTTGTAAATGCCATGTTGTCACATTAATTTCTGTAGTGGATGTTAACAGGGGAATATTTATGGAAGACCCCGACTAGGAAGAGTTGAAAGATACTCACCGATGTAAGGTGTTACGCTGCCCGATCGCGAACCGAGATTCTGTCTACAGGAAAGTTCAAAAGTCGGGATTCAATTAGTACGGTGTTTAGTCGGAAGTTTTGGAGCTCGTCGTAATTTCTTGACAGATAGCGCGAACAAGTGAAAAAGTAAGAGCATTAGAAACCAGAGAAATTGTCTAGGGTTATTTGAAAATTTGTAAAAATCGGACGTTTAGCGTTCTCTCTCTCCTCTTTCTTTGTCCTACACACGCGCAATATATGGAACAAAACAAAAGGTTGGTTATGAATGAATGGTGTCGTTTCCTTTTGCTGAAGGTCAAGGGCTAATTCCCTAAGAACGTCCATTAAAAAGCGTTCTGACTGTGAATTATATGCACGATTTTATTGACCACGACTGTACGCACATACATACCTCCAGCAACGGCGACTTAACTTGCAATTTCCACCTCTGTTCCAAGTCGTTGATATTGGCACAAACTATTGATGACTGACTGACATTATGATGGACATAGCAGACAGTGTGATTTCTAAAAAGTAAATTTTAATAAAGAAAAATTACGGATAGATAATACAGTGCGTTCAGAAATTAATATTATATACCTGTGCATAAATTCCAAGGCATTACTGTTGAGGAGACGTAACGTAGAATTTCCAGGCCATGCTTTTCCATCCAATGTCACTCTTCTAATTTCTGATTGGGTGGAAAAAACCAGAGACGGCGGCTCCGTTTCAGGGACTGAAAAGTATAATGAAAATCTCGAAATATTGCTTACACTTCAAGATTATTAAAAAAAAGTTTATTTTAAGGTACTTGAACGACATAGCTAAAATACGTATTTTTCAATTGTTGTTAGTTTTGTGAATCGCCGAAATTGTTGCAAATTGAATGTTTAGTTGGTACTTTTCACAGCCCAAAATTCATTTAAACTCGGAAGAAAATGAAAAAAAATTTACACGTACCTAAATATAAGTCAACAAAACCCAAAAGTTGCAATTAAAAGTTCTTTCACATGTCATCAAAAAATAAGTATTTTAAATAGTAGGAGGAATATGCAGTGGTTTTTTTTAAATTATTGAAATTTGAAAAATTGTATAATAAAATGTCTGTTGTATGCGGTGTTGCCAAAATTTTATATCAACACGAATCGCGTAGTCGCAGTAAAAATCCTGACAAAGATTAAATATTTAAAAAAGAACTCATGAAACCTAAAACTGAGCAAACCTGCCCGAAAACGTATTTCACAACTCCATGGCCACAAGAAGAAATTATATAATTTCTAACAACAGCTTTAATGCCAAAATTTCACAAAAAAGAATTAAAACACCAAAAAAATAATAAATGTGGCAACACTGTGTTTGGAGTAGGATGTTCTGGTAGTAATATTAGGACTATTTACACTATTTCAGAGACAAACAGTAAATAAAACCCAGTTTTCTATTTTTGTCGTCGTACAGTGCTGATCTGTCCCTATGTGCGGCGTGCGTAAACGTTTTTGCAAGGCGTGTGTAAACGCTTTCGCACGCTGTTTGAAATGATCAATTTTCAGTTGTAGTTAGTACCTGTGCGGCGCAGCAGTACCATTTATTTTTTTGAAATTTAAATTAACGCAATTTAAAAATAGTCTTTACAGCCAAAAATCATAAAAATGCCCACAAAGATAACATCAGGTTGTTTACTACTTATTTTTATTTTTAATAGGTCACTTTTGGGGTTACCTACTTTTTTAAATGTACGTCACTGGCTTGTTCTTTTTTACTTTTTTCCTGCTGAATAGCAGGAAGCATTATTGCGTGGTAAATTTTTACGAAAACCTTGCAAATTGCGCACCGTTGCATCGTTGACATTTTACAAGTACGAATATCACTTCAAACTTCTCATAAAATCATTTTTCATCGAGATTGTTATCGGGTAATAAATGCATCATTTCGCTAAACTATTTTGGCCGACATCCAAACTGCTCGCAATTTATTTCAGAGGTTATTAGGTCTGTTTAAAATTCGACTATTTTTAAATAAACAATAATTCATTGTTTCATTTTTACGCATTCTGTGACTAATTTTATTTTAATTAAGTTATTCTATACACTTTTTGCTGCGGACAAAGGACTACCGCTAATGCGGTTGTGGTGACATCATCTGTGCAAGTAAACCCCTCTCTCTTTCGTAATGCTCGCTTCGGGAAGCGGTGCTTCCCCCGCTTCCATGGACCACATGCCTTGGATTATATACATATTGCCTATTAAATGCCTTTTTAATTATCTGTACCGAGAAGTCATCGGTTTTTTACAGAAAATAACTAAGCATCAACACTCTTAAAGAAATAGTAATAGTGGATGCTGATTACGTCTACTAATCGCCCTAAATCAAACCATATCAACTTACATTAGATCCCCACAGTCTCTTACGGTCTAATAGTCTTGAGAGTATTGTTTACATCCTTATTAGTGCTAGTCGCTGCCTGGATCAAGTCAATAAAAATTTTAAAGAATGTTTATTAAAAGAAACAAGATAATCCCCAAGCGCATTAATGGATTCGAGTCGAATTAATAAATTTGCATCGCGGACTCCGTCCTAGTCTGTAATTAATTAATTATTTCTTTGAAAATTTACGAGGGCGATGCAATAATTATTTTTAAATGGTGTCTTTATAGATACTTCGTGACTTCGGAATTTAAACTTGACGCCATTTTTCAACAACTTGGCCTAGAAGTTTTATATTGTGCATATGTTATCTAGAAACCCGGCAATTTAATTATGGATCGCATTACGACGGAAGAACGTGATAGAATTGTTTAAATTTACTACGAAAATTCCCGTTCCTGTGTAAAAACAATAACTCGTACACTTCGTTTAATTTTTGGGCATAATCATGTGCCAAGTTATGATACAAATAAAAGAAGACAATATCTTCTTTTATTTGTAATCATAGACAATACACCTCATTTTCACTTTTAAACCCTTAAAAGTGATATAAAAACACCAAAAAATATCTTTAAAATACAACGCGATCTTAACAAAGACGCGTTTCGTTTACAAAATGTGGCGAAATTACTCACAGCGTGACGTATCATGGCTACGCCTACCTGCGCGATATCATATTATGATATCGCGCAAGTAAGCGTGGCCATGATACGTCACGCTGTGAGTAATTTCGCCATATTTTGTACACGAAACGCGTCTTTGTTAAGATCGCGTTGTGTTTTAAAGTTACTTTTTGGTGTTTTTATATCACTTTTAAGGGTTTAAAAGTGAAAATGAGGTGTATTGTGTATGATTGTGATGTTGACAATCAATGCAAGGACTTTATGCCCGATACTAGAGTCTGATGCGATTTTTGGATATTCCTAATGTATCAGAGTTGTGTAATCCTCTGATGTATGTGTCAACTTGGGCATATTTAGGCACTGTGCGACACTGTGCGACAGTCAAAATACATTTCAGGAATAATTATTATTTACAGAAAATTATTTTCACCATTGGAGAAATCTTTTCAGAATAAATCCGTACCTTTCAACAATAAAATGCTAAATTTTATGACTATTCCAAAATGTGGCCACCCTGTAGGTACTAAGCAACCAAAATCCGTCAAAATCTCAAAGTCCAATTTTTTGACGATGTGTCGCTCAAAAGTTAAATGAAAAACTAATAAAAACTTACCATTTATGGCAACACAGTCTGTCCCGTTTTGTACATAACCCGAGACGCAGGAACACTTGTAGGAACCGACTGTATCGGTACAAATCTGGGAGCACGTGTCATCATATTCGCATTCGTTGGCATCTACACAATTGTTACCGTCAGGTTTCTTCCCCGGAGGGCAGTAGCACTGGGGACCTGTAAAAAATACACTAATAATTTAGTCTTTTGCTCTTTCACTTTTTATTAAAACTTATGCACTGCTAACAAATAACCCAAAAAACGTTTTGGACCAGTATTTGTTTAATTTGCCATTTTAACTTACATAAAAATTATGTTAAAGCATAGACTTCAGGCTAATTTGATGAAAATGACCAGTGTGCATCGTCTGCTTCATTGAGAAATGTGATGAATCTGAAAGGTGTAATTTTGTTTGTACTTTCCACGCAGACTGGAATCTATGTTTCCTGACAGAATTTTATCCGTAAACTTTGCGGAACGATGCGTCAGTGCTAACTGCCTGTGTGGAAAATGGAATATTTTCAACCGGAACGGTCTGCTTGGTGGAATGCAGAATACAGGAATTGATCTTTGTTCTACACACGCACAATGCGTGCAGCAAACAAAAGGTAATTATGAATGAACGCTGTTGTCTTCCCTTGCTGAATATCAATGGTTGAGAAGCTTATTTTAAAGCATGAAATAACTGAACTATTATTTAGCTATTTTCTTCAATTGGGAGGGCATGACCCTTGACATCAATCAGTACAAAATTGTGTATCTATTTATATTGATTACAATTACAAACAATAACTGATTAAGTGGTACCTCGATTATGAACTTTATAATGTTTATATTTGCAAGACTGGACTCTTTCACGACAACAGAATTTTATATTTTCGACACCAAAATCTTAAATAAGTTTTTTTCTTATCTTGAATAGTCCAAGTTTCTTTTTTTAACTGAGACAGTATACTTCAAGCCTAAGTACTAACGTACCCTGGGCGTCTGAAGAGAAGAGAAATGTTATCTATGGGGTCCAGTTGTTTATTTGCTAATGGAAAAAACCAAATTCCTTTCCTTACTTACGAGTATCGCCAAAGACAATTATAGTTAATTGTCTTTGGTAACACGTAACGTATATGTACAGAACTTACCCTGTGGCGTCGGTTTACACTTATAAGTGCACTGCATTCTGTCGCACGACAGCGACTCATTCGTACAAAAGTCCCATTCGTCGCTGTTCCCCGGACACCCGCCCAACACTCCGTCACAGAACAGATCCATATGGGCGCAAGCGGGGCCGTCAGGGCACGGGGCTTCATTCCAGCGGCAATGGGTGGGCTTGCAATGCTTCGGGTCTTCGTCGGAGGTGTCCACACCCAATTCAGGATGAACCTACAGCAAAATGAAACAGGTTTGTAGATTCTAAATTAAGGTAGTTCCAATGGGTCTGTTTCACTCAGTCGGATTGAACTATTATTTTTAATTCGAAACAGGTAGTGGGCGCCATGTCGTATGGGGTAGTCAGTGGACATATTGTATATTGAAAGAAAAAATTGTTAAAGAAATTAAAAAGAAGGATATTTTACACCAATGGAATAATGATTCCATTTGTGCCGTTGCTTGGGTTTGATTGAAAATCAAGCTTATCTTACCCCGCAATCCTGCTCTTCATCGCACACCCATCCATTGGGCAAACATTTCTTAGTCAAAGCACACCGAAACTGTTCCGGTTTGCACTGGGAGCTCAGACAGTCGGAGGGCTCGTCCGAGCCGTCGTCACAGTCACGGTGCGAGTCGCAGTGCCAGTTGATAGGAATACATTGGCCGGAATCGCACTGGAATTGGTTTACTGCACAAGAGCCTGAAAAAATAACAATTACAGTGGAAACCCTGGAGTACCCTTGACGGTACTCTAAATTGATTTAATAAATAATTACTGCCTAATGATCAGCCAAGCCGTTAAATAAATGATCAGATACTTAACACCTCAAACCGATAATTTGTTTATAATTATTATGAGTTACCAAACGCTCGCGATCGTTAGACCAAGTTTTAAAACGTCCACTTGTAATAAAATGCTCCCGTTTCGAGTCATTAACACCAAAATTACATACAAACACCATAAATATTTACGTTTCAACATGTGCGTTTTGTCGTTTAAAACTATTTAGACTTTGGCTAATTTCTCTTGCCAAAATACAAAGTAACATTTAGGTATACCGGGTGTTCGAGGAAACATGTGCCATTGCTCGTGGAAAGATTTCTCACCCAAAAACATGAGGAATAGTTGCTATCAATATGCACCATAGACGATAAAAGAACTACAGACAGGTATTAACTATTCAAAGCAAGCAATCAGTCGATTGTACTGACTGGTCAACTGCAGACGTTTGCCAAAGTGTACAAAATGTCCTGATTGATGCCATAAAAGCAATACCGTATTACACGACCTTTACAAGGCTATACCTTCATCTAATAAAATTAGCATACATAAGTATTTAAGTAATAAAAAAAGTAATACATTTTGTTCTATTTTATGCATCATAGCCGAATAAACTTTTATTCCCTTCTCACTTCGCATTTAATTTCTTAAAGTTTATCTAAAATCTTACGTAAACGTAAAATATTTTACCGCGTAAACGCAACCAATTATTTCTTTCGCGTCGCCATCGTGGCCAGGGTCTGGAAACGCGTTTCGCAATCACCGCAGTTCGGTTGTTAGTCTTTAAATAGGTAATTAAATTTAAAAGCGTGGGGCGCACTTATATAGCAGTCTAGGCATAATGAACAAAATGTAATGTAGGTAGGTAAATACATTACATTTTGTTTATTCACAGTTACCTAGTTAGGTGCATGTATGGTAGTTATATATAATACAAACATAATGTAAGCGACATAAATAAATAATAATAATATGTCGATGCGCGATGGTAAACACATAAGTGCCACCCACGCTGTTAAATTGAATTACCGTCAAATGGGGTGAATTGGGTCAATTTTCAACTTTGAACTTCGATAACTTTAAATTAATTACTGATGTAATTGTTGTTGTTGTTGCATCAAATGAGGTGCATATTCTTACAAACTTCTAGTGAAACCACTGATAGTTTGTACTGAATTTAGAATAGGGTTCTACTCTCATCAAATAATTGTTGTATTTGAACGATCCATTAAAATCCAATGAAACCTTACGTATATTTCAAGCAATCTTATAACCTATTGGTTAACAATGGTAAACTAATCATTGAAATAATCTGAATTTGTATTGTGCAATACGGAATCGAGTGTGTCATTGAGTGAATGGGTATCCAATTCAATATACGATAGTGTTTTTTCTGTGTATAATTTATTATAGAATTGTAGTATAATGTTAAAAATGTATTCTTTTACCTCCAAAAGGGAAGCGGTGCCTCCCCTGCTTCCATGGACCGAACGCCCCCGCTATCCTTATACATTCAATCAATTTGCCAATAATATCAATCTACCGAATTTAAGAATTTTCGCAAAAAAAAAACAATAATTTTAGGATCGATTTATGCAATTTGCTGACTGAATTAATTATATTATTATTCTCTTAGTAGTAATTAAGCTGAGATTAAATATAATCAGCGCAATAGTTTTTTCTGACTTATACAGATTACAATACCAGCTGGCCGGTAACTTGATAGATGAGCATTTTTTCGCGACATATTACGTCCTTGCCATTGATTTAGAAGCAATTAGGAGAGATCAGAGATTCCAAAGTTATACAATATTTTTGAAAATTTTTAAAATGTTCGATTTAAGAAAAAAAAAGTATAGGGTATGTCTGTAGATTACCCCAGGAGTCAACGCCCTGTAACCAGCGGATTTTTAACGGGAAAGAAGGGTTCACCAGACGACAAAATTGGCAAAGATGCCAAATAACACGATAATCAAGACAAAGACGAAACGAAAACATTCCCCCGTTATAGCAGTTAGCAAATCGGCTGAAGAGGACGCCACGTTCCTAACTGAAGTATTGCTTTCTTTGCTTCCCCGAACCGTCCGCCCCTGAATTTCATAATTAACAGTCAATTTAATTAAGTTAAAACGATCGTCCCCAAGAAGAATAAATTACAAATAAAAGGTTAAAAATAGATAAGAATATTTTGTTATTCAGTCTATTTAGTAATTATTGTTTTTTCCTTATTAATAATCAAGTTTGCATAGTTAAATACTTAAATAAACTTTATTATTGGAAGGATCAACAAAGACATAAAGCGTAATCTACGAGGACGGGATAAAAAGTTTCCGCAAGAAAACAGCGAAATTTGGTTGAAAAATGTTTTATTTTTGCCCATAGTCTCCATGTGGCTCAATACATTTACGAGTATTTCAGCGATGTTAAAGCGCCTTTTCGCCATAGTTATACAGCGTGTTCAAAAACCATCCTCATCTTATCAAATGAAAAAAGTTATTCTTCATAAAAAGTTACGCTTGTTGAGAAGATAACACTCAATTTAAAAATTTTGACCCAGCATATATGGGGTGTCGAAAAAACTAAAAACGATAAACGCCGTAGAAGGAAAACTAGTGTGAAGAGAGAAAAGTGTGCGTATAGACGAGTAGCAGATGGAGAGCCGCCTTATTTGCCCAGACAGTAATAATTGTTGTTTGTGTTATAGTTGTTTTTAAAGTCCAATTTGTGTATATTTCTTTTTATTAGACAATGAAATACCCTACAAATATTTTATTGTGCCAATGTGCAAAAGCACCACTACGAGAGCCTTGAAAACCTCGTTTTTCACATGCCCAGAACAGTTGATGTTGGAAGGAAGTAGATACCCAGTGCAAGGTTAATCAAAATTTTTTCATTACAAGTCAGTATAGTCAAATTCAAGTAAGCATATTTGTCTGTATGTTTATTATGTTACAATAAATAATAAGCATTTGTAACAAAATGTTAATGGTTTATTTGGATTATCTGGATATTCTCTATTAGGTACTGATTTGTGGCAAGAAACATTGTCCTGGTGGAACAGAATTCTTCTAGGCTAAGCCGAAACGTTTTTCGCGAAAAAAATAAAGTTATTGCTTAATGCTTAATGTTTAAAACTAAAACAATTGTCTACATGCCACCCAAGAATAAATAGATTACCAACATTATTAAATAACAGATTAAGAAGAGGAAACAATATTAATTTAATTATGGAAGGCTAGCAGTCATTTGTCTTTCCTTATCAAATTAATTTGTACTTATTTAATAAAGATCATGCACATGACTAACCTTTCAAAATATAGGCTACAGCTGGCTACAGTTACACACAATAGTTATCTTTATCTTAGATTATGTAAAAATCATAGATGTAAAAACAAGGAGATACTATTATTTACATTTTAGAACAGTCAGATTCCAGGATTATTCTACTCATAGGCGCCGGTATTAAAAAATTTGTCCTGGCACCAACCCTATTTCTTCTTCACATTAATGACCTACTCTCTTCAACTACCAATCCCATTCACAGTTATGCTGACGATAGTACTCTTCACTCCAATATTCATTTTTCCAGACAAGTTTCGAATCAGGAGTTGGATAATAGACGCAGATCTATGTACCTATCCCTTTCCCAAGATCTTCAATTAATCTTAGACTGGGGTGCCAAGACCCTTGTTCAGTTCAACGTCTCCAAAACGCAGTCTTGCTCCCTCTCACGCAAAAAATCTGGCAACGCTTACCCCATCGTCATGAATGGCCAAGCCCTACAAAACAACAACACCTTCGATCTCGTTGGCGTCGCTTTCGAACATGATCTCAGCTGGCACAAACACATTACTTCAGTAGCCACATCGGCAGCTAAAAAGCTTGGTTTTCTCTTTCGAGCCAGAAAATACTTCTCCCCTTCCAACTTACACACTCTCAGAGAGCCATTCGACTTATCAATGACCCAGCCCTCACGAGAAAACTCCCTTCCCTCGCTCATCGCCGCGCTGTAGGGGATTTATCCCTTTTCTACCGCTACTTCCACGGATTTTGCTCTGAAGAACTAGCCGGTATTATTCCCCCCTTGAATGTCCCTAACAGAACAACAAGAGGCGCGTTACGTATGCATCCCTTTACTGTCCAGCTACAAAAGCCTAGAACAGACCACTTCTCTCGCTCAGGTTGGGTCTCCAGATTATGGAACAGATTGCCTGCAGATGTTTTCCCTTCCCGTCCCAACCTCCAATCCTTCAAATCCCGTGTCAATAGACTACATTTTCCTTCTCTTCAAACACCCACGGTACGTTAGTACTTAGGCTTGAAGTCTACGTGGGATGTCTTAGATAAAAAAAAGGTGTCTAATTTTTTTTTAATTGTGTTAGACTTTTCTTAAAATGCTCCAAAAACTTCCTTGTAAATTTATTATTTTGTTGTATCTTATACATTCCTCCAAATGGCTATATATAGTTTTTACTGTTCAGAGCTGCTCAAGCTAAGTAATTTTTTGTATTTTAGTATCAAGCATGTCAATCAAGAACAGCGATCTTGTTGATTTATGGAGTTCGAGTGAAAAATCTTCAAGAAAAGCTGGAATTTCAAAGAAAATTTTCAGTTTTCTTACATTTCCTGACACTTCCGATCCTCCTATGGACAAAGAAAATTATAGGTACGCTAAATTGCTAGTTATTACTATTATTATTGCACTTGTTAGCGTGAAGCATCAACCATCATATTTTCAGACATCCTGTGTTAGTTAAGATGAAGGAGTTGAAGAACACGAGTTTATCTAGTTGTAAAATCGGCGTCACGTCTGTCCTTGAACCTTGAATACGCAACGCGAGGTGGTCCGGCCAGATTTACTTTTTATAGTTTCTTTTGCAAATTAGGAATTTTCGCATTCACTTCCTGGAGTAAATTAATTTGTCGGTACTACACAGGATGTTCCTAAACCCCTACACAAAAAAACAATCCAGAGAACAGCTGTTCAAACTTCAAACCTAGAGTAAAATAGTAACGCTCGACTAAAAACCCCGAAATGTGATTTACTAACTTATCTTATAATGCACACCAAAGCGCGTACGATATTTTGTTAATACTAATAGCACTATTAAAGCTCTGAAAACTATTTTCTTTCACTAATTAATAAACAGAAAGCAAAATCTTACACGGCATTATTAATCTCATCAATACTTATTAGGGTGGAGCGACGGACATGACAAAAATTTTATTTTTTGAAAATGATGCAGCCTGACCTTAGGAGAGTTGTGGTTGGAAAATAGATGTTTTTTGGAATTTTAATTTTTCTTTTACGAGTGTCCTCTCCGCCGGCACAAGATAAAGACAAATCTAAAAATACATTTATCAAAAACATAATGTCATTGTAGGTACCATACTATTCTTTAATAAGTTTAAATTATTTTGGCGATATTAACTCAAAATCAATAATTTCTGAGATGCTCTGATAGAATAGAAGATATTAGATATTATATGAATGTTCTTGTGAAAACGAACATATAGAAAATGAATTAAGACATACACAGTTTTTTCAATATCTCAAAACCAAGTTTTTGGCACTTATTACAAAGTATATAACTACGAAACCCTAACAACAATTATTTAGCATACGTTCCGCAATATTTTACGGTAGTATTGCAAAAACTACTCATAAACTTTTATCGTTTCTTTTCCTTGATGATTTTCTGCACTTCCTTTTTTCATTCGGCTTCCTTTTTAAGGACGAAGCGATGGCGGCGAGGTCTGACAAGCGGAAAAGTCAGTTAGTTGATGAGGGTATTAATTTTTCACGCAGGATAAATGAAAAACACGACTCTGAATGCGGTAAGAGGATTTAATTGAAGCGAGTTTAAAGATACCATTAACAATATTTCCCGGATCTCAATGCGTAGCTCGTCTAAGCAGCAAATGTTAATGACATGAAGAGCAGTAATCAACGTCCATTGATTTGTTTTTAACGTTACTGTTGTTTGAGTCAATTTTTAGTGTTGCGTACCAAACGGAACACTTATGGAATCCGTCCGTGTCACAGGCGATTTTCTCTGAAACTATTCGACGTAAAAATTTGAAATTTAGCACAGAGATAGAGGGTGGTGACCCAATTATAGACGTGGAGTATTAAAAGTTGAATTTTGATTCTGGGGGTTAATTTCAGGGGGCAAATGCTTTAATTACAGCAGGAAATGTAAAAAAAACATTACTTTTTTAAAAACAAAATGAGTGAAGAGGCAATTGACCTACTAATCCGCCACCGCGCCTCCGGCCTCCACCTGATTGGTCCGCTGAACATGTGCAGTCAGCTGTTCAGGTGACACAAGTGGATGAGTACTAATGAGATGAATAATGCCATGTAAATTTTTTGCTTTCTGGTTATTAATTAGAGAAAAAAATAGTTTTCAGCCCTTTAGTAGTGCTATTAGTATTAACAAAATATCGTAAGCGCTGAGCGTTGTGCATGAGTCAGTAAAACATTTCGGGGTGTTTAGTTTAGCATTATTATTTTACTCTTGGTTTGAACAGCTGTTATCTGGATTGTTTTTTGTGCCATAGTATTTTAACTTTTTGAAATTGAGAATTATAATTATGAAAGAGTAAGTAGGACTTGTTTCAAATATGGTCCTGATTTTTTGATGTCAAATTTTAGAAGCCCTTTTTATTCTGAATTCAACAGTGTACTACACATTATGGTTAAATTACGTTTTGAGTCCTTTTTTACCATTATTAAGAAATTTCTGTGATACGGGCCTGTCCCCTAGAACATATACATTGTTCATTATTGTTCATTGTTCATACTCAATCATTTTAATTTCTTATTTTAATTATGGCTTGTAAATAAAAAAAAATCAATTAATTAAGCACTGTTGAAAAACATTTGTTTTCCAAATGATTATGTAAGGATAAAAAACATCTAGAGTTGCCTTAACCCTGAAAAACATTTCTAAAACAGCACCACAAGAATTTTACGGATGTGTTAGGTAATAGGTACTAGTGATAAGTACCTACCATCCATGTACAGGGTCTTCCAACGAGGACTGAACAGGGGCTCATTTTCGAGCTTCCTTGTATTTAAAGAAAAATCTAAAATAGCCAATTGATGTACTTTTTCCTGCAGAATTCAAAAATGAAACCAAAAATTTATTTGAACCAGAAACAAAAGAGTTACGCTATGGATAAGGTGTTTTTTAAATGGAACATAGCTTTTTTTATACGATTTTCGGAACGAGTGATTTTTTTATGTCCGTTCTGATTAAAATATTTAATATTGTGACAGCTATTTTTATTAAATTTTAATGTTTTATCCAGTATAATTTAACTTTAACCTGTTTGAAACATACACTAGGTAATAAAGGTAAAATCACCTTGAAATCCTTCAAAGTCAAAAAATTTAAATAGGTTCTTTATCCTTAGAATAGTATTGACGGATATATTTCTGTGAAAATTTGCAATAAATCTTCTCCTTGCTTCTCTTGCATTTTCTTGGCATTTGTAGAACAAGATAACAATCTGCAATCTCTCATCTAATGAATATTTCATTTCGGCAATATTATAGTAAATTTGTCAAATTTTTTGACTTTGAAGGATTTCAAGGTAATTTTACCTTTATTACCTAGTGTATGTTTCAAACAGGTTAAAGTTAAATTATACTGGATAAAACATTAAAATTTAATAAAAATAGCTGTCACAATATTAAATATTTTAATCAGAACGGACATAAAAAAAATCACTCGTTCCGAAAATCGTATAAAAAAAGCTATGTTCCATTTAAAAAACACCTTATCCATAGCGTAACTCTTTTGTTTCTGGTTCAAATAAATTTTTGGTTTCATTTTTGAATTCTGCAGGAAAAAGTACATCGATTGGCTATTTTAGATTTTTCTTTACATACAAGGAAGCTCAAAAATGAGCCCCTGTTCAGTCCTTGTTGGAAGACCCTGTACCTATGTCCTTTGTACATTTATTTGTGGTGTATTGTTAATAGTAATTATTGGTTGGTTATTAAATTAATGTGTCATACTAATAATTATAAAGTACATTTTGAAAACTTGTAGCAGATCCACAAGTTTCTTGCAAGTTCTTGAAGAATATCATCAAAACCTAATCTTTACGTTAACTAAAGTTTGTAAAACAGATCATAAACGCGTGGGAACCTACTTAAAATTAAAATCCGAAATCAGAGAGGCGTTTATTGGCTAATTCGTTCCATTTAAGCTCACTTTTTAGTTTACAACTTCGCGGGTTTTCAGATTTATTTAATAAGGAAATAATTTTTTATTTTTTTGGAAATAAGACGTTGAAACTAAGGTCGACGATGTCTTTCTCGTAAATTTATTATTACTAGAAAATAACATCTTTTTTTATATAATTTATAGTTTTCAGACTTATTTTTATTACTAAACTAAGTATCTCTGGAAAAATGGTATTGTTGCATAATATAAATGGGTATTAATACAAATGGGTATAGGTGGTGTTTGTGGTCCTCTTTCTTTAAAATTATAGAATAAAGAATAAAAATGGAGGGCTTGACTTTAAATTGCAACTTTAGCTGTCATATTGCAATGCAGTCCTAAAATTTACAACCTCCTCCCTAAAGTCTTAACACGAAATTCTTAAATACTAGACCCTAATTAAGTAATCCCAATTAAATTCTTCCATGTAATAATAATAAGTTACCTAAGAATGATTTGCATGGTTTCCACGCTATCTCTATGGTAATTTGTTGCTATGGTAATTTGTTTCCATAGTAACCTAATATTAATATATATTAATACATTACCATGACAACAAATTATCAAACAGTGCAGCTTGTAAAATTAAAAATTAAGAAACTCACACCTATTTGTTAAAAGTAGGTGATGGCATGGTACCTACAGGTTTAGGCAACATGGAATAGAATAATTAAGCATAATCATAATTAATTTAACAAAAGGTAATGAAAACAACTTCGCCGCCTTGAATAATGAAATAAACCACGTCGAAAAGAATGTTTAAAATTGCCTTGACCATTAACCCCATCACCATAAACAAAGTGACCTTAGCAAAGTTAGCAAAAGAAGTGTCTTACCTGTTGGGAACAAGGATTCCCTTGAATCTGCACGACATTTTGAAAGAAAAAGTAACCTCAACAAAATTAAAAGCACGATTTTTTGCGCCATTTCTGCAGAGCAATTCGAAAAACTACTTTTTGGACATGTTTAATGATCTTCCATTCATTCTTCAATGAAAGGGATGCACAAAAAACGAATTAGGTCCGTTTATGAGTTTCCTTCAGTTCAGAAATTACGAAAATGAACCGTAAATCGAACTTCCAGCACGTTTTCTTTCAAGAGTTTGTTGCGAAACGCGAGAAGAACTCAACGACAATATTTTGTAGAGTAAAAACAAAAATATCAACAATCGTCGCGTACGACCAGAAAATTACTTTTTGTTCGTTCACTAAAAAACGAAAACTAACGAATGGAGATGCATCGTTCTTCTGTGGCTTGCACAATTACCACTATCTCTCTCTCCAATCATGTACTGTGTGTGGATACAACAAAGATGGCAATATTTGACGTATGTCGTGAAATAAGGATGCTGTAACGGGAGTGCGTTCGGTAAAAGAAATTAAAACAGGATTCAAAACTTATACAGTGGCCTAAACGAATTATTAAATGGAGGAGTTTGACATTATACCCAATATCAGGTAAGATTTTAATGACGGCCGTTGACACGTCATTTCTAGCAACATTTTGTTTACACAAGTTGAACGGTGCTGCACATATAAGGATTAGATGCGGAATATGTATTTTCGTCGCGTACATGTAAATGTATGTATGGCCATTGATATATCCATCTCTCATCAATTTAGCGATTGTCTGCGTCCGCGAGTGTTTTCTGAATTAAGGAACTTTTAAATTATAAGTTGGCAAATATGCTTGACATGTGTCAACGGCTACTATTAAAATGTTACCGTGGGATTAAGTATATAGAAATCTTCGGTATTTTTAGAGGTATTTTTCGGACTTTCATATGGTTTTTAAAACTTTTTATACATAAAAGAAAATTATTGAATCCTCCATTGTGCTAGTGAACAAGTGTTAAGATTTAAATGACACTAATTGCCCAGCGTTTTTTGCATTTGTGTAGAAAGATTAAATTCTTCATAATTTTTATTTCAATATTATTTTTGAGTTACTCTATAAAGTGCTATTGCAGGCCAACTCGTCACAGCTAAACTCTGAACATACCCTGTGTCAAGTTACCAACGTTTCCATAAGAAAAATAAAGTTCTTGAGAGGCTATTACTGGAATACTTATGGTAGCATTTTTTGCTTAATTAGAACTAGGTGGGAATTATCAGAAGTATCCAGGTCTCATTCGTTAAAGTACTTTCTTTTATGATTCATATTTGATTAAAGAAAATATTTTCAAAATAAATTTGCTTCTTCACGTTGGCAATGACCGTACTTGAAACGTCACCTCCCAAGGCCAAACCCGTCAGTCGATTTGTTGTCGTTTGTCAATATGTCGGTTTTCTGTGTGTGGTAGATGTATTTTCCAATTTTTCCCTGGAAAACACTCCAATAAAATTTTTGTCTTGTTCTCAGCTCATTGTCAGAACCCAGGAATCGTAAAGACCACAAAATTCACGCATGAAGTAAGTAGAAAACTATTTTAAAGCTAAAACTAGAATAGGACCAGTTCAAGTAACGGTATCGGAATACCCGAAAAATTTTCAACCCAAATCATTTCTGTATACATGGTCTGGTTTTAGCCTTTTAGAGCTAATTAATATTAATTATTATAATGTTAATAGCGATCTAATCTGGAGTTGGTATTTACTTTTTTTATCAGTACACAGTTGATAGTTTGTTACATTCGCGATATTGATGTTGTATTTGGTGAAACATGACTACTAATATTAGTTTTTGATCATTATTTTGTTTGAAAAATGCTCTTAAAATATTATAATTAAATGTATTTATGATTTCAATCAATGTATTGTATTGTGTAAACCTTTATCTCTCACAACAATGCTCAAACAAAAAATATTTGATTATTATATGCTCGTGCTTAGTTTCTAAAAGAGGGAAATTATGATTTGTAAAAATACCTTTAAAATTACTGAAGTATTGTGGTTTTAAACTTTAAACCCTCAAGAAGTTTCTAAAACGAAAATTTTAGCTATTTTTACCTTTTAATACAAGAACATAGGCATACACCAAAGCAAATTCCGCGCTCAACTTTCTAAACCGAGACTTAGTTAAGGGTGAAAACATTCAATTTGCATATCGGTAAAGAACAACCAATACCATATTTCATCTAGTTACCACACGAGGCATCAGGAGGGCGCAGCTTGTCTGCAATCAGTCAAAAAATATATTTTAAATTGGCAGTCAACATGCTGTGTGATTAAAAGGCTAGCACAGCCACGAATTTCAAACAGTGTTGCTACATTTCTTCTGCAATAAATGGCTAGGACCAAACAGCTGCCGACGACGCGACGTAGCAGGAAATTCCTCCATTTGGCTTTGATAGTTGATATTGTTAATTTTATAATATTATGGGTTAACCAGAAAAACTACTAGTTTGACTTAGTAAACTTCCACTATATTTCACTTCCACTATATAGTGGAAGTTTACTAAGTCAAACTAGTAGTTTTTCTGGTTAACCCATAATATTAGTTATGGACTTCCACCAAGTATCGGCCGACTCAATCAATTTGTTAATTTTATATACCTGTATATTATTTTATTTTCCCATGAAAGAAAATAGACAGACTGGATTATAATAACTAACTAGTAATATGCGTTCTACAACCTTGTAAACAAAAAACTCAATATTAATATGTATATACAGCGTGTTTCGAAACGTTGTAGATGGAAAAAATGTTCGTCTTACGTATGTGTAAATGTTGCCATTTAGACATACATCTTATGTTTTTAGTTTTTACAAATTAGGAATACAGAGTAAAAATTAACAGTCGAGAAGTAGCATAAGCCCCGCCTAATAGAAATACTATTTTTACAGATAGAAAGCAACAGATCTGCCTGCCTCCAGAATATTGAATCCACAATGGACGACCAGGGACCAGAAGTGACTTTTATGTTCCAGTTTGGGTTTGTCCGAGATGCCGTTACCGTTCCTCAGTCCACTTTGAACTTAAAAACTATAAAGGTTTTGGCATGTAATTTTCTAAATTCGAGGGTAAGAGAGAATATATAATTTTTATTATGCAAATTTTTAAGATAGCTTAAAAAAAGTGAAATGCTTATTGATTGTGTTACATGGTTTACATACAGGAAGGACATTACAGGACACCCTGTATATATAATATATATAAATTTTAGATTCCTGATCATGGGATTAACAATATTGAAGATAGGTTGCTACTCTTCAAACATGAGTACAACTCGAACAATATTCTTCAGTTTATTAATTCTGCTTCTGACATAGTAGATGAGACTCTTATAGAAATTGTACTGACAGCCAAAGGTAGGTTAAGTAGAAAATTGAAAAATGCATAGAAGACTAATTTAAATTAAGAAAAGGAGGGTAGTAGAACAGTAGAATTAGTTGATAAAACTACAAAATATTGAATAAAGAGATTTTTTTACAGTTCCAAACCCACAACATTCTTCCGACGTGACAGTTGTGAGGCCCCACGCGCTCTCCGTGCATTCATACAAAACCCCAACGTTCTGCGATTTTTGTGGAGAAATGCTTTTCGGATTGGTTAGGCAGGGACTGAAATGTGATGGTAAATATGCGTAATAGAGTACTTTTCATGAAGTAACCTAATGTTTATCTTCTTTTCAGGTTGCGGACTAAACTATCACAAACGCTGCGTGGTGAAGGTCCCGAACAATTGTTCTTATGTGCTCTACGACAGCAACAAACCCGAACGCCGACGCTCGGCTAACCTCCAAGTG
The DNA here is from genome assembly GCA_963971165.1 of Philopedon plagiatum. Lineage (NCBI taxonomy): Eukaryota > Metazoa > Arthropoda > Insecta > Coleoptera > Curculionidae > Philopedon > Philopedon plagiatum. Next base: position 2,266,034 of record OZ020195.1, read on the forward strand.
CCCCGCAGCCCTTCGGGCGGCAGCAATTCTTCCTTGACCTCGGCCAATTCCACGCAGGCCGAGGAGAGCGGTCTGGTAAGGCTGACCAATTTTTTTACCGGGGTTAAGTTAGATAGTTAGTTTTTTCACGTTCTTACCAGTTTTGGGCAGTAATTCTTTCCTTAAGCTATCGATCAAAAGGTATTATTAAGTACAGTCGCACAGTGTGTCGATCAGATCAAGCTAGCTGGACAAAATTATGTATTGCAATTTTCTGCTTCTAACATCTTTATTAAATACTGTTATGAACATTTTTTTGACTCTGAAGGTAAAGCTACCAAAATATAAGAAGTTTTATAAAAAAATGCGTTCATTAAGAAAATCGAAAACATACATATATTAGAAATGAAAGTAAAACAAAAACGATTTCAGAAATCTTACATGTCGATGCAGTAAACCTAATTATGGTTACAAGAACTTATCCTAAACATACATACAGGGTGTCCGAGAAAAGTCTTAGTATGGGAAAATATCTTTACTATTAGTAAAGATGGACACATCAAATTTTAGGTATATCTTATTGGTTAATAAATTACTTTTTTATGTAATTCAACTTTTTCAACCCCTTGAGGGATGACTCTAGGGAGTTGAGGTCAAAAATTTTAAATGCAATCATATGCCGAGAAATTCGTTTTTTGCCTTTTGTCCAGCTAGCTTGTTATGATTGACACACTGTGAGTCGTGTTAAAAAAAATTGTACAGCTAATCTACAGACTAAAAGCATCCTTAAGGGACTGCCTTAAATATTTGTCACTTTATATATATTGTTATTACAACATTTAACGTACTATGAACCATGACTGTCATGACTATCGACGATCATTATGTACAGCTTGTCTCAAAAAATGTAAGCAGGTGCTGTTTTTTTTTTCATAGGTATATTAGATGAAATTCGTCTTTTTAAAAATGTTCTACATATTTTGAAAATTTAGACAAATTTAAAGAAATCTTTTTTATGGATAAGGTAAGAGTGAGGTATATGGTTTGAGGGGGGCATGGCCCCTTGGACCTCTCTGGAACTGTTACTGTTCCCTACTATCTCAATTTTTATTATCTTGAATTTTTGAGACACGCTGTATATAATTCTAGTGATTTTTTACTCTTGAACAATGTGATATTATTCCGTCCTTTCGTATGCATTTTTCATTATTTTGAAAAAATTGTTATTTTTTAAATTTTACTTTTAGCATTTTGGTGAAGGTTTTTGATATTTTATATGATCTTTGTTAGTGACTAAACACCTTATTTATGCAGTATTGTTTAAATAAAATGATTTATTTTTATTTTTGTTTTATTTTTGTTTATTTTTACCTGTTATTTTCCTTTTTCCTTTAATTTTCTAAGGTGTGTTAGGTCAGCTGCCGACATGAATAAATTATATAAAATATCATAAACTTCTAGCCTCAAATTCCTAAAAGGGATTTTACATTTAACAGTTTTTGGGGACTTTTTTTCCCTGTAACAAAAGTTGTTTTCTTAGCTGTAGTGTTTTAAAAATGTTCCAATAGATCACTTGGTTTTGAGGCTTGATATTGTCCAAATACCTTAAAAGAGTAATAATAGGATGTAACAAAAAGTCAAGGTGTTACTGGGGAAATTACTAAAGAAACAGGGTATCCCAAGAAATATCAAATCAAAATATGCATTTTTGCCAAACGAGATATTCTTATTAACAAAGCTGTAGTAGGAATACAAAAATTAAATTACAAAAGCTGTTTAAATACAAAAGATAAGAAGATACTTATAAAAAACATAAAACAATATTGAGATCTTAAACCTAGTAAAAATTAATATATATACCCACATATACATACATACACGCATACATTCCAGGCGCGGCCCGTGAGTTTTTTTTACAGGTGGGTCAAAATTTTGTGGGCAACTAGTGATATCAACGCAACAAGCAAAATACACTTTTTTAATCAAGAAAAGTGTTTTAATAATGTGCCTAGTTTTGCCAAGAAATTATTTACCTACAAATAAACACCGCAAAAAACATAAAATAAGTACTGTAGTTACTACAGTACCTATGAAACAGTAACATGGAACCTTGTATTACCAAAACGTACAAAGCATTTACTACATTCTCTACATGAATAATAACTAGGTACCAGAACCAAATGGATTTCTAGTGATTGGTGCAATTATATCCAGTTTATCTCAAACAAAAATTATTTACGGTAGAAACACTAGTTATTGCAGAATAGAAATGTAGGTACCTGGATGTTTCCTTTTAACGTGAGCTCTCAAGGTAGGATCGAAGAACGGATTCATAAGTGAAACTTTAAAATCTCAAATACCTAACCTAAACCTAAAATCACTGGAAAATGGAAATATTTGGGAAAAACTACAAATTTCGATTTTTGACCCAAATATTTCATGGTTTTTAATTTTTTGTGGGGTCAAAATTGTTTAAATTAAAATCCCATATACGTTAACAGAAAGAGCTCGCCGAAATACGTGGTTTCCAAATTTTTTAGTTTCATCATTTTTTATAGGAATGGAGCAATCGCCGATTAAATTTCGATTTTTAGACTTTTTGCCCTGGACATCGGTACATTTGAATCACTCTGTATTTTTTCCTATCCAATTTTTCAACAGTCTTGTCAAGGGATAATCACATTTTAAAATGAATACCGAATGGGTCATCCAGGAGCGCATTTAAAACAAAGTCAAAAACAGAATTTTCTTGATTTTTTCCGACAAATCCTATTTTTAATCGACATTACTCCACACTATTTTCCTTATTTAGTGATTCGTTTTGAGTATATTTTATCTGTTAATTATCTACGAATACCTCCCACTAATTTAAATCGCTTATTTTTTCGTTAAAGTTATAAATAATTAGGTTTATTTGCATCGGGGATATGGAAAATGTGAAAGATTTTCAATTTTCGAAGATTGCCATAAAAACAAAGTTATGCAGTTCATTTACTCCAAGTTATTAAGATTTGATATGTCAAAATTTCGCAAAAATGCCAGTTTTTGTTGCAAAATTGAAATATTACTGGACCGATTTTGGCTTGAAATATACATGAATAAGTTTTAGCAACCTTCTACTTTAAGTGCAGGGATATTTCATTGGATGAGTTACGCATTAAATGTCATTTTTATTGATTTTTCGATGAACCTACAACACTGGAATTTGCCATCTACTCACGACGACTCATAAATTCACTATTGACGACACCGCCAATGGGATCACGTTTTACAAATTTCGAAATATTTTTAAAATGTGCAGGATATCCAACCATACTTTAACATAAAAACGCTAATCGACAAATCTCATCTTCAAGGCTTAAAATTACTCCGCGCAATCGTTGACTCACCCTGTGCGCCACGCCACTGAAGTACCCTAAAAATTACCCCCCACACAGTCTAACATTACTATATAACACTATTAAACAGGGTAACAAATTTAATTTTTCTCATAGCTGTCCCTCCACTTGCACAACCGTTCGCCCTCCTTAGGCGGCCGACCGGCGTGGGTAGAAAAAGAGATGTCTTCGAGAGTGCGTATTCCTCACACCTTCGTCATCCACTCGTATACGAGACCGACCGTGTGCCAGCACTGCAAAAAGTTACTCAAAGGACTGTTCAAACAAGGACTGCAATGCAAAGATTGTAATTACAACGTGCACAAGAAGTGCCTCGACAAAGTGCCGAAAGATTGTACTGGAGAGCTGCCCAGAGATTCTGCAGGTTTGTACAGGGGTTCGGAAAATGCGTTAGAATACTTGGAGTGGTGGAAAAATAATTGTAGTAGTTTCATAAAATAAATTTGGAAATCTCAATATTTTCCTCCTTTTTATTTAAACTTGTTTTGTCTTTTTCAGTTCCTTACGAGTACGCTGAAAGTTCCGGCAGCGACAGCCAAACGAATCTAGCTTTAGACGAACCTGAGCAGGACACGAACAGGTGCTACGGGCGCGAAAACGGTAGCAATAAATTCATTGAAGTTATACCAGTTCACGACGATGACAACGATTATACTCCTTCAACGTGAGTTTGATTTAGTGCTTTCGAGTAATTTCAAAGAACTTTTTTTAGGATTTTTAAAGGTTTGTTCGTTTGTGTTGCTGTGCTACAAATAAAAAAAAAATGGCAGTGCAGTTTCGTGCCACACGAACGAACAGACCTTTAAGGTCCGTTTGCACTACAAGAATTTCCTATTTGTTTGTAATTTTTTGCTACAGGATGTATAACAATTATCATAGTTGTAGTTCTTCCTCATCTCCAAGTGCCAATATTCCTCTACAACGAATAGTCCAATCTGTGAAGCATACGAAACGAAGAGGCTCCAAGGTCATCAAGGAAGGTTGGCTGGTACATTTTACCAATAAAGATAAAACTGTAAGTACAACAGCAGTGTAGGTACTTTGAAAAAAGATGTAACAACCTGTATAAGAGTGTTTTACCAAAGTTCTTAGCTGCCTGGAAACTTTAAAAACCTGGAAATGTCAACACCCCGTATACTACAAGTTATTAAACTTGGCGACCTGAGCAAACCCATATTTTACGCTCTGTATACGATGTTGTTACTTTGTATATTTACACACATTGATGTTATGTGTATGTTTTAGGTGAAAAGGCATTATTGGAGATTGGACACGAAATCCATAGATCTCTTCCAAAGCGAGACGAGCTCGAAATATTATAAAGAAATTCCATTAAGCGAAATTTTGGCAGTAGATACGGCTAGAATTAAGCAAGGGGGTAAGTTCGAAATTATTATGAAAACTTACAATGAGTGTCATAATTTTATTTTTGTTTACTCTAGATGCGATGCACTGTTTCGAAATCCGCACCGCCAACGTGGACTATTTCGTCGGACAAGACCCCCTATATAATCTACAAGACGGCAACAACGTCAATCTTCCGCCGCCAGACAGCGGTGTCGGAGCGTACCTGGCAAAAAGTTGGGAGACCACTATCAAGCAAGCTTTAATACCTGTCACTGCGAATTCCGGAAGTAAGTTTTGATTTTCAGGGCAACGTCATGTCGCTCCCCAGGGGCGTAATAGTTCGGGAGCATACGGCACCGTTCGGTAGAGTCCTAAACAAACATTATATACGACTCGTTTATCATATAATGACTTTTTTAGAACCTGAAGAAGCTTCCACGCAGAGCGAAGAACAAATAACCGACATGAGTCAGCTGTATCAGATTTACCCGGATGAAGTTTTGGGTTCGGGTCAGTTCGGTATAGTTTACGGTGGTGTTCACAGAAGATCGAGTCGATTGGTAGCTATTAAGGTAAGATGTGTTTAAAAAAATATTTATATTGTTTCATTTTTAGTTCAGCTAATACAATTTATATTCTACAGGTTATAGATAAACTTAGATTCCCTACGAAGCAAGAAGCACAGCTGAAGAACGAGGTAGCTATTTTACAAAATTTGTCGCATCCCGGCGTTGTGAATTTGGAGAGAATGTTCGAAACGCCGGAACGGATTTTCGTCGTTATGGAGAAGCTGAAGGGTGACATGCTGGAGATGATTTTATCGCACGAGAAAGGAAGACTTACGGAACGGGTTACCAAGTTTTTGATAACGCAGGTAGAATTTTTAGATATTTCGTGTAAATTTTAGTATCGTGCGCAAATCATTTCATAGAATATTTTAAATTCAAGACAGATACTGAATTTTTATGAATTGAAAATAAAAGTGAATTTAAACTGTTTTTAGATTCTTATTGCCTTAAAACACCTGCATAGTAAAAACATAGTTCACTGTGATTTAAAACCGGAAAATGTGTTGCTGAGTTCCGACGCTGAGTACCCGCAGGTCAAATTATGCGACTTCGGATTCGCGAGGATCATCGGTGAGAAGTCTTTTAGGAGATCCGTCGTTGGTACTCCTGCGTATTTAGGTAAGACGTGATACTTTATAGAGAAATAAAATCAATTTGGGAATCAGCAAATAAGATAAATCTAAAACCATTAAAAATACTTCAAAACAAAATTATTAAGTGTATTTACAGACCACCATACCTTGAACCAACAATAAACTTATATAAACCATTAGGATATTTAAACATTGATAATTTGTATAAATTAAAAACATGTATATTCATTCTTTAATATTAAGTAAAAAACAAACAAACGTACAGATTTATCCCATTAATGATTTACATAATCATAACACGAGGCAAACTGAATTATTGCAAACAGCACATGTAAAAAGCAATTTTGGCATGCAGTCTTTATTACATAATGGCATAAAAATTTATAATGACCAAAAAACTTCAAGAAAATCAAGAAATTCCAGTTATTTAAAATACATTTGAAGAAGCATTATTTAAAAATTTGAATGTTTTTAACAGTTTTTTAAGGAATTGTAAAATACACCTTAAAAAGTATTTTACAAAATAAATTTCGGAACAAGCACCAACTTTTCTCAAGAATACAACTTTCTGAGAAATGTCAAATAAAAACAATCCATTTGGTGCAAACTTTTTTGACCACCCTGTATATATATATATATATATATATATATATATATATATATATATATATATATATATATATATATATATATATATATATACAATAATTGCTATTTTTCAGCACCAGAAGTGTTAAGAAACAAAGGCTACAACCGGTCGTTAGACATGTGGAGCGTAGGCGTTATAGTATACGTAAGTCTCAGCGGGACGTTTCCTTTCAACGAGGACGAGGACATCAACGAACAGATCCAGAACGCAGCGTTCATGTACCCGCCCAACCCTTGGAAGGAGATTTCTTCAGACGGTAGGATATTGCGTTATAATTAATATACCGGGTATTGCAAAATTCTAACGTCCAACGGATGATCCTTTGTCCAAAAATACCAAAAAAAATTCCAGTCACATTTTAATCAGTTTAAATCGTCAGCATAGAAGTAAACTTGTTATATATGTCATTTTAGCGATAGACCTAATCAACAACCTGTTGCAAGTTAAACAGAGGAAGAGATATACGGTGGACAAGTCGCTGCAACACATCTGGCTTCAGGTAAGGTATTTTGAAGCTTCGATAATTGAACCTTGTACATAGAATTGTCTTTAATTTTTAGGACTACGAAACGTGGTGCGATTTAAGGGCTTTAGAAAATCAAATTGGTGTCCGGTATTTAACTCACGAGTCTGACGATGCCAGATGGGAAAAGTAAGTATTTATTATTTACCTAAAATTGAACAACAGCTGGTTTTTAACTAAAGTCAAAGTCAAAATAAGCTTTATTGTATAAAAAAACATTTAAACATTTCACTAAAAAGTTAGTGAAATGTTCGGTAAGGTTGAACACCGATATTTAAAAATAATCAACGGATATGTTTGAAACATGACGCAAAGGACACAACACAAATATCAAATAATATCAATAATATATGTATGTATAAAAAGAATTATATTTTCAGGTATAGTACAGAGCAATGACGAGACAAAAGCTGGCTGCACAACGTGAAGAGGTGTTTGATCGGCATCAAGTCCTGAGAGACACGCAGACGCCACAAAGAAGGAATAGGTATATTCACAGAATTCATTATTCCAGCGATCCCCTTTGTTTTCGATTTCCAGATCTGTGATCTCGAATCGTTCCCAGCAACAGTAAAACCTTGTGCAACGCCAGAAATAATTAAGATGTACTACACCCCCAAACACACACAAAAACACTCATACGAACATATTTTTTTTTTCTATAAAAAAATGTCAAATTCAAAATATGACAAATTTGGTTGGCAGCATTTTTATGTCAAATATTCGTCAAGAAATGGAAGGTTATACGATACTGACACTCTTTGTCACTGGAAGTTTCTCCGTCCTTTGTTGTCATCTATTGAAAACATGAGATTGTAGCAGACCAGGTAATGAAACGAATTTAACTGAATCAACAAAAGTGTTGCCAATGGGCAAGATTGATACCAACAATGAGTAACAATTAGGCATCTTTTTATAGAAAAATCAACTTTTTTTTATAACAGTTAAAAATTAAGTTACGTATTTTTGAAAAGAGGTGTGCCGATTTGAACAAATACCCAGTTTTGTTAATATTTAGCAAAACCTTTTACGATTACGCATCGACAGGTGGCGTTTTTCTTTTCTCACAATATTAGGCATGAATACATACAGTGCGTTTTTTTTTAAAGCAAATTATAGGGTTTTACATGTTAGGTCCTGTTCTGTTGTAAGTATAGAGATACGACTTGACATAGGTAAATTTCAGAGGCTTAATATTATGTTAACTCTTCAATTATGCCAAAAAAACTCCAAAAGATATTTGAAAATGCATTTAAAATTGTGACAATAAGTTTTAATTGTCAGAAAATGGGTAACGGTAATAAGTTCTCACAAAAGCATAGTGTGAAACTTATCCGATGTCGGCAGTCCGGGTACATGACGTCATTCCTTCGTTTAAATGCCGACCGCTGATTGGACGAAAGTTATACGAACGAGATCTTATAAAATTCACATTGCAGACTACTATATCGCGTCGTGTTCGATTTTGACTTTTAGTGTCGACCAAAACAGGAAAGTCAGTGTCAGTGCGTCGAGTCGCCCTATTGTGATGTAGATATGTTTCATACGATACGCTTTACAATGGGTACTTGCCAAAAAAGTGCTGTATCGTATAAGTACCGGTACAAAATATCGGATTTCAAAAAAATACATAAAATCTAACTTAATTTCCTCGGTACTTCTTCAAAATGGCACATCAAATGTAAACGTCATACCTGAAAAAGTGTCAAAATACAAATTTTTGTATATATTTGTTTCGATCTGTTGATGTAAATATTATTTTACTACGAATTAGGTTGTATTTTTGCATATAAAAAAAGTCCATTGGTAACTTATTTGAAATAAACAATGGTCATATTTTTTTGTAAAGAATTATGCTTCGTTTAGAGAATGGTGGTACTTAATTTTACAAAACTTATTTATTTATTGCATATTTGTTAACAGATTTTATATTTTTATATTTTAAAGAACTTTATTTTTATACTTTTATGTCGTTAGGTAAAGATTAGGACGAGGAGGGCGGCATCAGGGTTGTTTATTAAAGGCAATATGGTTTTTATACTTATTAAAGCAATTTCTGGTTACTATGGGATGGTAGGGAAACTGTTTTAGGAAATAAAATTGAAGTTTTATGTACAACGGACGTGTCGGTTGAAATTAGAGATAAATGAGATTTATTTGTCGTTCGCTAGCTTCTGTTTACTAGTCGGCCGCCTTTTGGACGTGGGTTTGTCTAATTTCTAGTCACTGGTCAATTCTTTAAAATTAGACGCTTAGATTGTGACAGCGTGCATAATAATACCAATGTCAAAAGATACTCTAAACGTCAGCGGACCTGTTTCAGATATTTTTATTATGAACGATATGAATAAAGTAAAAATTTACTCAGTTTTATTTTGCTACGATTTTAAAACTTCGAAAATATCCCTCATTCGCGAGATACAGGGTGTCAAAAAAGTATAATCCGTTATTTTTTTGATAGTTATTTCGATACAGATTTAGAATTATGGATTTGTTGGTGGTATTAAAATAATTTTGCGCAATGTAAGGTTACTCTAAATATACAGGGTATTAAAAAAATTCCACGGCAGTTATATGTATTTAAAACAGATTGACTTTTTTTGTGTTTGAAAGACTAGGTTAGATGGAACAAGATATTGTTTCTTTTTTTATTTATTTATGTATTCCCAGCCTGCTATACAGGGAAATGGTTTATAAAAGTTGCTTGTTGAATGTTTCGTGAGACATGCGTATGTATAATATACTCATTTTAAATCGTTGCAAAGATGTGACACTTCTTTACACAGTTAAAAAATCCTTTATATTGATTTAGTGCTAAATAGTAAAGATATATAGTAAGATAAGCTAATAGGAATTTAAAAAATGGATTAAAGTAATTTAATTTAATATAAAGTAATCTACACACCCTGATGCGCCCTCTTTATATTTATTACGTAAAATACTCATTTTTTACATGTATAAGTTATTTGCTATATTTATTTAAAAAATTGTTAGGATTGTTAATGGGTAAGCGGTAAAAATCCTAAAATTTCTCACAGATTGAGGAACCAGGAGGAAATACCATTATTTACATTTTAGAGCAATCAGAAATTCCAGGGTTACTCTTAATCTAAAATAACGCAATCACTGTAGGATAATATCTGCAATCCTAAATACCACAGGCTAAAGCATACGACTAAAAATTAATAAAATGTACTATTATTTTGCGCCAACCTAATCAAACCCAACCTAAGCAAACCTAAATAATTCTTGGTTTTCTAAGGCACTTACTTTCTTGCTTATTTTTCACGCAATTTGTGAAGAAATAATGACGAGCTCCAAAACGTCCAACTATGTACCGTACTTATTGAACGAGACTTTTGGATTTTCCCGTAGACAGAATCTCGGTTCGCGATTGGGCAGAGTAACACCTTACATCGGGGATCTTCAGCCTTTTTTATCGAAGGGCCAAGTTTGGGTTTCTCTCTCGATCGGTGGGCCAGGACCAGTGGAAAGCGGGAAGGTGGAAAAACGCTGCAGGCGAAAATTTTTTGGGACCACGCCCGAATTTCTTCAAGAATTCACCAACTACTACCTAATTTGTAGGCAAATACGCCACGTAACTGAAAGCCTGGCAATAGCCGTTCTCAAAGAGTAACTTGACTTTCTTTAGTAAACAACCGTTCACAGGATGTTGGGTTGAAATTAGTGATTGATAGTCCAAGCGTGTCTGACAAATAATTGTTCATCCTTTCTAGTTCTTTTACAAAGCTTATATCTGGTGGCAAATTGTGCAGAATTTCTACCGTTTCGCCATCTAATATCATCAGTATAATGTTCAGTATCTGCAACATTATAAAAAAAGAAACTTTTAAAATAGGTGCAAAAAATAAAAAAATGCCTTAAGTCCTAAAATTCTCAATAGGTTGTGTATATAAAATTAGGTCGAGTTAGATAGGAATAGACTTGTAACAAATGCATTTTAAAAAGGTTTAAAATGTACTTATTTTGAAAAAGCATGGCGTGGTTGTCGAATTAGAAAAAGAAAAAATAATGCAGGTATTAATATACTTTAACTCTCTATCTTTTACAATATCGAGAGTTTTCTTTTTAATGTAGGGTATCAAAAATGCATGGAGATTATACAAAATACAGTCGTTAATACTAGAGCATTGGCTCAGTTTCTAATATTTTTAAATGTTTGATTACGATCTCCTACGCTTGTGACCAAAATTTCATGCATTGGTTCCCAAGATCTTCTAATAGGCTACTCACCGTGGGTATAGTAACACTACACTGTAATAAAAAATAATAATAAAGTTATTGCATTCTTTATTTATCTTTCCTGAAAAGTAAAAACTTTGTTTTAAACTTTATATGTGTATTTTTTTACTTTTTCTCTAAGGGGGCTACGCCACGGACATTGAAACATTTTCCTTTGAATTTACAGAGTATAAAATGACTAATGACAAAGCAACTGTTTTATTATGTTTTAAATACAATATAGGCTTGCATATATACATATAGACGAAAATAGATCAACATTTTGTAACTAATAATGTGGCCTAATGTACCTTAAGAGAATTTCTCAATAAACAGTACGATTGTTGGAAATTCGTGTTTTAGTTTTCGTAAACGGTTTTAGATGAATATTAGACAAATAGGGCAAAGATATATACATATATATATATATATATATATATATATATATATATATATATATATATATATATATATATATATATATATATATATATATATATACATATATACATATATATATATATATATATATATATATATATATATATATATATATATATATATATATATATATATATACATATATATGTATATATATATATACATATATATGTATATATATTATAATGTTCCCTCTTTGTCGAAATTTAAAAATCATATTTCTAAAGTTTTCTATTATTATATATTATATATAAACTGAAACGTGGCGAAATCATTAATCTCCAAACAACGGCGATTACTATGAATAAAGGATTATAGGCTAGCAACCCAGGACTTAACACTGACTGATCCTTTGCCGGTAGGTCCATGTGACTGATCCTTTTCTAACAGATATAAGGTATAAAAACTAGCAGAAAAAAAGCACTCTTTCAATTTATTTAATATCAACAATACTTAAAAGGTATAAATACCCCCAAGTATTACAAAAATACTAGGTTGGGCACAAACAGTGCGCTAATATAACATATTTACATATAGGTAAGTTTTTTATTAATAATAATATAAGAATAATTAATTTGTTAGGATTATACACGGTTGTACGTGAATTTTCTAATATACAAATATGTATCACAGTACCTTGTTCCTTTTGTGTTTAAGGATAAATTACATACAAAGTTACTTAGAAAAAACAAAACGCAAAAAGTACGTACTTACAGCTTGTCAATTATAGCTTTGCCTCCTAGTGTTAGCCCCGCCCACTAGCAGCTCAGAGTGTTAGCCCCGCCCACTAAAAGCGCAGTAGACCGTATAGTTCGTACAAAAGGGAATGCTTTTTTAAATTAATTTGTGTTCTAACAGTCGTGACGTGCATTTCAGTACAGAATTCGTGTCTAAAGTAAAAGGCAAAGTGTTATCTGGGCAAAATCGTGAAATTTTAGCAAATATTAATAAAAAGCTGAAGCGAAACATCAAGGATTTAAAGAACGTTCAAGAGCGTGTTTCAACTGCTACCGGCGGGTGTATTCGAACAATAGTGAGTGAGATAAGATAAGTGGAAAATGAAGAGTGTTCCTCATTTTCAACTCTTAATAAAAAAGGAAGAAAATCGAGTGTTAAAATCGAATTGGACGGTTGTGATGAAGGAGTCCTTAGACGATATATTACCAACTTTAACATGACTGAAAAAAAGTGACAACCTTTTGTAAAATTCACACAAAATTTAAAGACTACATTACACGGGTCCGCGCAAGAATTAAATTTTTCAGAGGCAAAACTATATTCGACAAGCTGTATATAAAAACAGCTTATTTTTAAAGTGGTAAAAACAAAAATAAGTTTTTAAATCAACGACTACGTCTTAACTAGGTCACCCATGTGGCAACATTGTGTCATTTAATATTAACAGTTTTAATTGTAGGTTATACATAGAGTATATGGGGCAACCTTGCCAAATGGGTGACGTAGTCAAGACGTGGTCACTGATTAAAAAAAACAATAAATGTTGGAAGGCAGACTGATCTGGCGAGTCCAAAAGCGTGAAAAATGCACCCAGGACCGGGCTTGCTCAGACAGACTGCCGGAACTATTGTAAAGCAATGCCTTCATACACATAACGAAGTTTTGAACAGAACATCTAACTTTTAAACTAATACTGTGATTGTTGCAATTAAAAACAATTTACCGTTCTTGAAACTACGAAAGTTGGGCGCAGAGACTCCTTTAGCATACAAATCGCGGGCCGCCACTGAATATAATAATAAAGTAACATTTCAAAACAAAAACATTAATTATTTGTAGTCCTGGGAGTGAACCAGTTAAGAGTTTGACTAGTAGGAAAACCAGATGGTGGTCGAGTATCTGAAAAAAAAGTGAAAATGGCTTGTTCAGTCATATTGCTTTTTCAATAAATATATTTCATAATCAGTCAATCGAGACACGAAAAATTACGTCACTTGGACGGATAATAACAAAAATATTAACGTATAAAATTCGATCAAATTCAAAAAATTCAGTTTTCCGCCTGACGTCATTCTAGGAAAAACTGAACTGAACGTAGTGGGAAATGTGGCCAATCAAATTAAGGATACGGCAACACCGCCATGCGCTCCTTCGGCCGTTTTAGTACAAACAGGGAACATTTTGCGTAACTTTTGTACCATTTGGCCAGTGACACAGTCAAGTATATTCGGTTGCAGAACTGCTGAAAGTGTATCAAAAGATGAAAATTTATTAACAATGACAGAACAAAAGTTTGTTAAAACCTAACTGATCAACCACAAAATCTAAATCTAAACCAGCACTAACCCTTTTTAATAAATCCTTAAAAAAATCCAGTTTATTTGTCGACAATCCCCCGTAATTGCGGGACATTTGAACTACTCTTATTACGAGGGTTATAGAAGAAGTTTCAAAATATAAAACTGGAAATAAAAGATGGAAATTTTACTACTCAGTGACAGAGTACTCGGTACTCGGCCAAGTGAAAAATCAGGACTGTGCAGCCCTAAAATATCCTCAGTCTGTAGTAGTTTTTTTTAACGCGGTAGATAAGATTGGCGAATATCTATCATCAAAATTCAAAAGCAGCAGGAGTAGCAATCATTTTGTTTTGTGGACAAGGTGGATTTAAAAAAACCACAAAACTACAAAAGCACTGAATGCCTCAGCGTTAATATACAGAGCCTATTCATAACTTACTTGTACCAAACGGTTGATTCTGAGGTTTACTCGAGGTGACTGGTTTGCCAAAAGGTGAAGGTGAAGTGGTGGTGTTTCGTTGATTTTCAGAACTACTGTTACCAAAATTAGGCTTAAATGAGGTAGTGGATGCAATAGTAGTTGTAGACATACCTAAACACAAAAAAAGTTAATACTTGGGTAAACTCAAAAGCCTATTCATAATTTACTTGTACCAAACGGTTGATTCTGAGATTTACTCGAGGTGACTGGTTTGCCAAAAGGTGAAGGTGAAGTGGTGGTGCTTTGTTGATTTTCAGAAATACTTTTAAAAAAAATAGGCTTAAATGGAGTAGTGGATGCAATAGCTGTCGTAGGCGTACAACCTAAACAAAATAGAAGAGTTAATACTTGGGCAAACTCAAAAGCCTATTCATGACTTACTTGTACCAAACGGTTGATTCACAGGTTTACTCGAGGTGACTGGTTTGCCAAAAGTTGAAGGTGAAGTAGTGGTGCTTTGTTGATTTGCAGAAATACTTTTAAAAAAAATAGGCTCAAATGAAGCAGTGGATGCAATAGTAGTTGTAGAGGTACAACCTAAACAAAATAAGAGTTAATACTTGGGCAAACTGGCTATTCATGACTTGCTTGTTCTAACCACTGTGAGTGCCGTTCCAGTGGCGTTACATCGCGGGTAACTTCGCCGCAGCCGCAATTCAGTTTAGCTGATTCTACTTTTCTATTAAATCGCCGTGAATCTGGTAGTTCGTAATATGCCGGAAGTGTGCAGTAACGCGACTATTTGCGCACAGTTTTAGAAAGTTTATATGGGAATTTCTTGATTTATAATATAATGGGTCGCAAATAATATGTGTGGTTTGTCAGCGAAGCTTATTGGCCTCTAAGGAATCTTTATGTATAAGGCATCTAAACAATGCAACACATCAATCAAAAAAAGGGGCCAACGCCCTTTCACACAACTTCTTTCGACTTATTATGCTGTGTTCGTGTAATGTGCCGTTATTTGTCTTAAATAAAGAACCACTTCGTCAGTTTTGGAAGAAATACAATCCGAAATGGAAATTGCCCGGACCAAGTACAGGGTCTTCCAACGAGGACTGAACAGGGGCTCATTTTTGAGCTTCCTTGTATTTAAAGAAAAATCTAAAATAGCCAATCGATGTACTTTTTCCTGCAGAATTCAAAAATGAAACCAAAAATTTATTTGAACCAGAAACAAAAGAGTTACGCTATGGATAAGGTGTTTTTTAAATGGGACATAGCTTTTTTTATACGATTTTCGGAACGAGTGATTTTTTTTATTATTAAATCCTTTATTTTAGCATATTGCTAGTCATTCTTACATAATAAAAAATACATATACATATAATCGTACAAATTACAAAGCCAATAAAAAAGAAACATGACCCTGGCAATGTTGAAACTAAATATTTAAAAACAGGCTAAAATCGAGGCCAAAATTGAGCAAAAAAATTTAAAAAATGAACACCAGGGGTTTTACACATCCACAAAACAACAAAGCAATACAAAAGCAAACACCGAGACACACAGCACCTCAGACCAATATACAACCGAGACATCACACCTGCCACTACTCAACAATAATATTAGCTGAGATCAACATATATATTCTCAATTGTCTTTTGAAGGTGTTCACAGAGTGCAAAGATTTAATGTATTCGGGCAGCTGATTAAATTCAGCTAATCCCCTGTGAAATAGGTGTCCGTTCTGATTAAAATATTTAATATTGTGACAGCTATTTTTATTAAATTTTAATGTTTTATCCAGTATAATTTAACTTCAACCTGTTTGAAACATACACTAGGTAATAAAGGTAAAATCACCTTGAAATCCTTCAAAGTCAAAAAATTTGACAAATTTACTATAATATTGCCGAAATGAAATATTCATTAGATGAGAGATTGCAAATTGTTATCTTGTTCTACAAATGCCAAGAAAATGCAAGAGAAGCAAGGAGAAGATTTATTGCAAATTTTCACAGAAATATATCCGTCAATACTATTCTAAGGATAAAGAACCTATTTGAGGAAAATAAAACATTACATGACATTATAGTAAATTTGTCAAATTTTTTGACTTTGAAGGATTTCAAGGTGATTTTACCTTTATTACCTAGTGTATGGTTCAAACAGGTTGAAGTTAAATTATACTGGATAAAACATTAAAATTTAATAAAAATAGCTGTCACAATATTAAATATTTTAATCAGAACGGACATAAAAAAAATCACTCGTTCCGAAAATCGTATAAAAAAAGCTATGTTCCATTTAAAAAACACCTTATCCATAGCGTAACTCTTTTGTTTCTGGTTCAAATAAATTTTTGGTTTCATTTTTGAATTCTGCAGGAAAAAGTACATCGATTGGCTATTTTAGATTTTTCTTTAAATACAAGGAAGCTCAAAAATGAGCCCCTGTTCAGTCCTCGTTGGAAGACCCTGTACGTTGCAAAGACATTTAGCGGCTGTGCGCAAGCGAGTTAAAAGTCATATTACATCTCAACTACACAATACAAAAGTGTAGTTAGCCGTAGACAACAAATTCTAAAAAACATTCTGTGGCCAACGTTATAGTTACGTGCAGTGGATCCGCTTGAACCGACACATGCGTATTTATTAGCCGGTAAAAAATTAGAAAAATGTACTAGAAAAGCAATTCAGCAGCTGATATTGTCACAAGTGGAAAAACCAATAATATTTCATAGATCAATATTCGGAAGTTCAATAGATAAACTATAATCTTATTTTACTTATTCACAAGTTATTGCCCTCTACATTGGCAGGATGTAGCTTATTAATTGAATATGCATTAAAATTGCATGAAATATTATAATTCCTTTATAAAATCAAACAATTACTTTAAACAATCTATGTAAACGACGCTGAATCATCAAGTCAGCAGAATTGCGGTTTCTGACCTAAAGTCAATGCTCCCCAAAAGGAGGGGGAAACTGCTGACTGGGTGATAGGGCGATCGGAAAGACGAGAGTTGGAAAAGACACTAGTGCACGATCCCCGGTCCGATGCGTTTGTGAGAAACTGTAGAATAAATGGTCTTCAAATCTGTACTGACGTAAGTAATAGAAAATTAAGTTTAGCCGAGCCAATCCGGATTTTTAATGCTAACTGGGTAAGTTTTATTATATATAAAGTATTATTATCAATTTATCACTGATATGTAGGTACTTATACCTATACGACGCCGCCACTGGTGTGGCATTTAAGTGGGCAGCTTTACTTACTTGTACCAAACGGCTGATTCACCGGATTACTTGAGGTGACTAGTTTTCCAAAAGGTGAAGAGGCGTCAGTGCTTTGCGGGTTTGCAAAAATACTTTGACCAAAACTAGGCTTAAATGAAGTAGTGGATGCAATAGTAGTTGTGGGCGTACAACCTAAACAAAAAAAGACTATACTGGGGCAAACTCACAAGCCTATTCATAACTTACTTGTAAAAAATGGCTGATTCATAGGATTACTTAAGGTGGGTTGGCCAAAACTTGAAGAAGTGGTAGTGTTTTCTCGATTTATAAAATTACTTGAAACTATAGGCCTAAATGATGTAGTGGATGCGGTAGTAGTAGTAGATGCAGGTGTGAAATCTGAACAAAGAAAGAGCTAATACTGGGGCTAATTCACGATACACTTACAATGGTATGCTACGTCACTTCAAGGAAAAAATCTTAAATTGACTAGGCGCATACCTGAGCAAATGAAATATGACAATAATATTTTAATAAACGTCAAATCAACAGACTACCTGACAATAAGCTGACCTGTACGTATGTACAAGGGGTGCAAGCGTCTAGTCAATTTAGGATTTTCCCACGAAGAGACGGCATAGCGTAGCATACCGTTGCAAGTGTATCGTGGGCTAACTCAAAAATCTCTTCATAACTTTAAATTTAGATATTTAGACATTGGTTATCAACGTGATCATTACAGGAGAAATATTTGTTATGTACCTTTATGTAACATTTTATATTGTTTATTACATAATTATGGTTTCGGGTTCGGCGCTCTTTTGCCTGCGCTGTGTTCGGCGGTTGTTTGTAGTTAGTTTTCTTACCCCAAAAACTTCCATTAGTGGCAGCTGAATTCATAGTTTCCACTGGGTACATTCCTGGACCAAACATCAAAGGTTTAACATCAATACTAGTCTCCATATCTTCTACATCCTGCTTACTCTTTTTAAAGTTTTCTGGAAATGCAATTAAGTTTTCAACATTTTCTGTATCTAAGTGGAATTTGCATACAATCACATTCTTCGGAAAGTCAGCTGTCGATATATTTATTGCAAAACTTTTCAAATGCCATCCCTTTACAGAACTGCAGCTTTTTCTTTTGGTTGTATGTTTCAGTTTGCTATCCAAAGAGTGCAAAGTAAACATTTGTGAAATACTAGAAGCATCTTGATCATTACCAAGATACGTCACATATAAAGTAAGTTCTTCTTCACCTTTGTTATATCTGGCATTAACAAAGAATAGCAAGTCATTCTGGCGATACAAATAAGTTTCGGCCAACTCATTATCTATCTCTAAAACAATTTTGGGAGTGTTTAAAAGAATTAGGTGAGCATGTTTTTCTTTAAAATGGACATATATTTCATATGCAGTGCCTTTAAATGATAGTGTACAGCAAGGACAGTCATATTCTTTACCAATACCTAAAAATAAAATAATCTACATTTCCAGTGTGCTATTCGAATTGTGATTTTATTTGTACAATAAAATAAACTTTAGCAGTAGTTTATTTCGAAAGTGATGTACTACATGTCTACATAGAATAGAGTTGGATAATTGGAGACCACGCCCTAACCCTATTCTACATAATTTTTTTCTATTATGTTTTTTTACGTTTAAAACGAAATAAAGACAGTTAAAAGTTAATTGAAATGGCGAGCTAAATTAGATGGCTAAGTATCTTTGGCTCTACACTTCAAATCCTTTAGAGCAAATACTTACAAGTCTTTTCATGTTTAGCTACCTCAGAATAAGACAAGAGCTTATTGCAACCTTCAAAACGGTTTACGCACCGAAACAGGGCTTCTTCAGCCAGCACGCCGAACAGTGAGACCACTCCTGCGTCCTCAGTGCTGGAGCAACGTCCACATTTAACACCCCTATTGGGGTATACCTTAATATTCTTAACGGAAAGGTACTTTTTGCAGTGCGAACAAGTCAAGCGTTCGAGAATATCATCGGTTACTATGAACATTTTGTCGAATTATCGGTGCTACTTAAATGGAAATTTATGGAATATGTTTTAAAAGATGTTATCCTGGAAAAATAAGTTTAGAAGGCACTCAGAGGAATTCTTTAACGACATATTTTTTAAAAAAAAAGTTAGGTTATACTGACCAAATACTGACGGTCAACCCTCCCGTATGAAGTTAACTGCACTTGAATTGCATGGCAATCAGCCCAGTTGCTGAATATTTGGTTGTACTAGAGGCCAGATTTTTGAAAATAAATTTACCGCCATTGACAACTCAAAAGACTTGTTCTTTTGTGTTGCACTAAACTGCACTGATTTTTTCTAATTCTTCTACAAATAAAAAGAGTGTAAGTTAGTGCAGTTTCGTGCAACACAAAAGAACAAACCTAATCTTTCAGATACGTATTGCGTTTCCATTTGGACCTGAAGGTTTGAATTGTGAATAGCTGTAACTACAGAGCACTTTGGGACGACTTTTTTATTGTTTTTATTTTTAACTAAAACTAAAATAGCGCTTTTCATTAGTCAAGTTAGTGCACTAAACGTACCCAGTAAACGGGCTCGGAACACCAGGAACGATACTTCAGTTTCGATTCGAGTGGGGCTACGGCTACGATCCTGGCAGTCCAGTTACGAAAATCAGCTTTCGCACCGCATTTGGTTCTTAAGCGGCTGACCCTTCTTCTTTTTATACTTGTTGGAGATGGCTAACGCCAAGTTACCGTAATCATTCGCTCGACTTTAAATTTCGCGCCATCTCTCCGACAACGAACATGCGTGTAGTAAATTTCCGAGTTTACAGGACGGTGCAACTCGAATGACTCGATAACAAAGAATCGCCATTTTGTGGAAGCGTATAGACGTGTTTGGCTTTTTTGTGTATTGTTCAGTTGTTCGCCTATATTTTTTTGTAATGCGTATTGTAGCACTTTCAGTGATGATCTCGTTTTTTGTTCCGTGGTTCGTATGTAAATATGTTTTTAAATAAATTTGTCCACTACTTTATAATAAAATAAACTAGTTTAAAGTGACGAGATAAATTTACTTTTTATACCTGTCTTCCTACAAAAATGAGCAAGGTTTGTTAATCTGCGAATAGCTATTTTAATACTGGGAGCAGAGATGTTCAGCACGTTTTTATAAAGAACAAAATGAACTGTATATTCAAATGTATATAATTTAAGATGGTTAAAGTTGGTTATTGTAGAAACATTTTTACAGAATTAAATAAGTTAAAATCTTCAAAAGTAATTGCATTTTAGCCCGGCATACTCCAAGTTTAGGCACAAAAATTTTGAATTCATAGTTAAAATGTCTCGACTAGACTTAACAGCAACTGCAAATTATTTTATTATTTCGACCATTTATTTTTGATTTCACATTACAAATTTCAATGTGTATTGTAATGTTTAAACCTCAGCTCCTCAAAAGACCATTCTTTATCCCTGTATACTTCCATTAAACTTATACTGTGGAATTTAGTAGCTATTTCTATTTCTCCACGAGAGTCAAAATCAGTTCCTGTTAGTGGATGGAATGTAACAATAGTGTCAGCTTCTGCTTTTTTACTATCAGATGTTGAAGTTGCCACCTAAAATAATTAAGTAGGGTAGAAGAACAGAAGCTTTAGCCTCGTGGTAAATGCGTTTTTTATTTTTACTCCGTATAGCTTTAAAATGGGTGTATCTCATATATGTTACTTTGCCAATGACTTACGGACGCTGATTAGGAGACCTCTGTCATAACAATATAACCTACATTTTACCTTGAAAACAACAAAGATCGTTACAAGAGAAGGGTGGACAGTGTGTTTTAAACACAAGTTTTCAAATACAGTTCAACACGCGACATATATGACGTCACCGTTTACCAAGAATATAAAATGTTTATGAATCGTATTGGCACCAAAAAATGGCTCAAGCATGCGACCTCTTGTGGCAATAACTACGATTATTTAATATTGTTAGTTGTATGGAGGACTTGATGAGAGGAGACCGATCGGCAATGGCTGTTTTTTGGTTATTTCGCTAGGTTGTCGAGAGAGGCGCTCTCTTCGTTAGCGAGTCTAATTTTACACTTAGTTAATTTTACAGTTAGTTGTATTGTCAGGCTTTGTATGGAATAGTCGGTCAACCAGGGTATTGACAGATGGTGGCATCATCAAGCGATGTCTAGAAGGTTACTTAATGAATGAATAATGTTGAGAGAGGGTACAAAATATTGAGGGGAATATCAAGGGGAAAAAACGTTTTACTTGGAAAATGAAAGTATTTTACTTGACCTTGAGGTAAATATGTAGCCAATTGATAAAATTAAAAGGAATATAGAGGCTGAGAATGTGGTAATGGTTTTATTTAACTGTACAAGTTATTAAACAATTGATAAACAAAAAATGTTGACTCACTATTCTATACAAAGACAATGCTTTGGCCAAAAACTAAGAAAATAACCTATTAACATAGGTCCAAAGAAAACTTAGTTGTTAGAAAGCTTTGAATGTATATATATACCTACCTTTTGAAATCCCAAAGGTATTACACTATCTCCAAAGTATCC
This sequence comes from Philopedon plagiatum, assembly GCA_963971165.1. Classification (NCBI taxonomy): domain Eukaryota; kingdom Metazoa; phylum Arthropoda; class Insecta; order Coleoptera; family Curculionidae; genus Philopedon; species Philopedon plagiatum. The sequence goes on from OZ020195.1 coordinate 2,288,271, forward strand.
AGTATGACTTTTATCTCCAAATGTGCTAAGTCGTCCATGTTTGAAACCATTGATAGAAGCAAACCCTTAAACATTAATTACTGAATTTAAAAATTCTGAATGCTCATATTACCTGTCAAAAAATTTAGATGGAAATGTTAAAAAAGCAATGAGAACTATTTTAACCCTAATTAAACTAACAAAGTGAAATGAAAATTTCACTAAGACAAAGCATAATTGGGTGTAATCAATAAAAAGTATGCCCACTGGGGTGTCGTGCTTTTGATTGGCTTCACCCACTTGACTTCTGCTTAAATGAAGGTGACAAATCAAAATTCCTCCCATAATAGGCGTGGCCTTTCTTTGCCACGCAGGGGGTGGAGTCAACTATAAGTTTTGTCTGAGTGAACATAAAAACACAAAATTCTTACAGCCATATTAACTATTAAGATAATTAAGGGTTTATTTGTTTTATTTATTTATTTCAATGGAAAATCCATTTTACAGTTTACAATTATATAGCAAATACAGGACATGAATTAATTATATATAAAAATATAAATTTTACTATTCTTAATGATAATTAATTTATTTTTACTATACTTACTTACCTCTGATTGAAGCTGAAGAAAACTTTAGTTTGGACAAAGGATTATGTGATCGAGAAAAATTGAATCCAAACTGCTCTTCACCATTATTATTAGCTTTGCTGCCAAATTTAAACAGCAAACTTGTAGGAAAAGTTCTAGGCAATGTTAACATATTGCCCATATCTTCTGCAGTCCCCTCAAATTTGCATATTACAATATTTTTAACAAAATCACCCTTCTTTACCCCAACTGTAAAGTAATTTAAATTCTTTCCTGTAGCAGAACTGCAAGGTTTTTTCTTCGTCTTACTTATGACTTTCTCATCAACTGAGAGCAGTGTAAACATCTGAGATATTTTCGCAGCGTCCTGGTCTTTTCCCAGATATGAAACACTTAAGATAATTTCTTTTTCGCTTCTATAGTAACTGGCATTAACAAAAAAGAGCTGATCGTTGTTCTTGTACAAGTAGGTTTTATAGTGTTCATTATCTACATTGAGGACAAACTCAGAGGTGTTTACTAGAAGTCTATCTGTATGTTTATCTTTAAAGTGCAGTAGTATTTCATATCCAGTTCCTTTGAATGCACCTATACAAGCTTGACATTCATATGTTTCTCCAAGACCTAAAAATTTAAACATGATAGGTAGTACCCAAAAAAAAAATTGTAAAAACACTAAAAATACTATAACTTTTTCTGCCAATTGGGAATGAAGTAAACTATCATAATCTTAACTTGATATTTCTTAGGAAACTTTTGAAGACTTTGACCAAATCCATTCAAAACTGCTGCTTTTTATGTCAACATTTTGAATTTATATTTAAAGAAAAAATGATGATTTTCTAACCCATTCATTTCTCAACTGATCAACCCATTTTGATATCCTAGAAATTGAAAAATATATATCAAGCACAGCAACAGCAGCTAATCTTTTGCAATTTAAAACTTTTGCCTTTAAAACACTATTACAATAATAGCTGAAAAGTCTTCATTATTATTATAAAATTCCCTGTAATCTCCAGTAAACATCAATTACTTCCGTGGGTCTGATCTCCTCTTTACAGCAATCAGAAATTGAACTTGCAAAATATCAGTTCCTTTAACATTTGCAAGAGGACTATTTTTGAGACCTCTTAAAAAATATTAATAATAAAGTTTAACCTCATGTATACCCGAGTATATAAGGCCTTTGAGGAAAATACTAACAAAAAAATTAACACTTTCTGATGCCTCTGATGGTCAAGTTTTAGGTCTTAAAAATCCTAGCAACTGACTATTTAAAGCAACGTTTACCGTTTTAGTAAAGAACTAAAGGACGATCTCTAGTAATAAGTAAATCATACTTACAAGTTTTCTCATGCTCAGCTACTTCTGCGTAAGTTAAGAGCTGATTGCAGCCTTCGAAACGGTTAACACATCGAAACAGTGCTTCGTTAGCCAATAATCCAAAAAGAGAAATAACCCCAGCATCGAAAGGTACTGAACAACGTCCACATTTTATTGCCCTATTTGGATACACTTTCACCGGGTAAACGGAAAGATATTTTTTGCATTGGGAACAGATTAAACGTTCTAGGACTTCGTCACTGACAATAAACATTTTAACTCTCAATAATTTGGTCTATACAAAATATCAATATGTATGGATAAAAACCCACAGAACAGTAAAAACCTAAACACTTTGTTTACATTAAACAGAATTGTTATTTTGCTTCGAGGTTATTGTTATTTCTGGTACTATTCTTCTTTAGGATTCCAAGGGCCACAATCCAGTTATTGGCCAGCTCACCACCCAGTCTGGCGCTTATCGAGAGCCCTAGCTACTCTTAGGGATGGCTTACACGTAACCTAGTTTGGGTGATATATCCTTAGAATCTCCGAATTGTCGGGTATATATCCTTGGAGACTCCGAATAAAAACAATAATAATAAAAAATGACAAAACGTCAATATTATCGGTGTAGCACAGTTAAGGTTATGGAGTTTCCCGCCTCTGGTAGAGTCTATTGCGCATGACCATTTCTTTCAGCCGTACTACGCTCCTACCACAACAAGACAATATGACCGTCACGTCCACCTCGTGCGGATGGAAAATAAACAAAGCACTTGGATTTGGAACCAACTCTCCTCAACAGGTCGTGGAGCTTTCCTTTGTATTCCGTCACGAATCATGCTAATTACTATAGTTCACGGCGAGTGGCAGCACCATCGCTTGAGATTGCGATTACCTTTTTATCCACTCTTTGGGTTTTTGGGGGGAAACCTACACAATTTAAACAAACAATAATATTTCAATAATATATTATTATTCTGACTAACTCCGACACATACATATTGCTAAAAATTCTTTATATTATTATATATGTACATAACACAGATTACCAGTTCCAACACATTTTTCTTTTTGGTTTATAAAATTCTACTATGGTTAATAAAATATGTTAGAATCTGGTGAAAAGGCCCATTTATGTTTTTTTATAACAAAAAATCAGAGGCTGTTTTTGGTTTTAAAATAGAACCCTATAATCTAGTAAAAATATAATAATTACATTATTTGAATGAATTTTAGCCAATAAAAAAGTAAATGCTGAATGGGCCTTAGACCATTTACCGGTATAATGCCTTTTATGATTTTTATAATAAATTTAATACTATAACGGGAGAAATTTATAATTAGGAAAACGATTTGAGAAAGGTTTACATCTAAATATTAGGTAATAAAATATTTCCACAAGTTATCTGCTGGTGTGCTCAGGTTTTCTGAACAAGCCGTTACGATGTACATTAAAAATGGGGCGATTCTATAAGATACCTTAGTTTGCTACACTCGGGAAACCCATTTAATTCATATTTCCTGTTAAACCTTTCCAGCAAACGTAAAAATGTTAGACCAATTAAGATTTTTAAGCTCGCATAGTTGGATATTTTTCCTCTACTCTATAAATTGTCAGTCATGTGACTTTGACACGTAGAACAGAATTCTATGTGGCATGATCCGGGATCAGGAGCAAACTAACCTCTTGCATTGGTACTCTCAATAGGGAAAAATCACCCCCATTCGAAAATAAACTCCCTATACCTATTATAACAGTAAAATTACGTTCCGTCTTATCTGATTGGCCCAACAAAAAATCCGACCCTTGATGACAAATCCCAGGTGAAGTATTACTAAATATAGCTCCATCATACAACTAAAATGTGATTCTTTTATGTACCTTGTACAAGGCACACGCCAATAAATGTCTCTAGAAAATGCAGGGCGCAATAAAAAACTACCCACTTGACAAGTAAAGTCGTTAATGTCCGATAAATACGGACCTTTTCCGTCATTTGCCAGCTAAAACAAGGGCGCCCACTCGTAGAAATTCAAAGAAAAAAGAGGTTGTAAATGCTATGTTGTCATATTAATTTCTTATAGTGGATGTTAACAGGGGGAAATTTATGGGAATCTTCACTATATAAGCGGGAAGACCCGGCTAAAAGGACAGTTGAAAGATACTCACCGATGTAAGGTGTTACGCTGCCCGATCGCGAACCGAGATACTGTCTACGGGAAAGTACAAAGTACAAAAGTAAGACAATCTAGCAAATACTGTAATTAAAATGTCGAGAAATTCGCTGTTATAAGACTCAAATGTGTTGGATATATCATCCAGCAGATAATTATGGGTTGTAAATTTGAATCATTAACGTTAGGTTTAGAATCATCACATTTAGATAGGGGAAAAATTTGAAGAATACAATCACGAGGAATATCGAATGTAACTTATGTTATTTAAATTTTAGATTTAGAATATGTGCAAAGTACAGCTGATTAGAAATTAAGTTCTTCACCTTGGAATAGAACAGACGACGATTAAGCCTGAATAAGTTGATGGCGTCCGGATTTCTCGTTAACCGTTCACATTCCAAGCAACATCGGGCTATTCTTGCTGGTGACTTGATTTATATGAAGAAGTCACCTGGAATGGCCGACTAAACTTCAGCAACGGGAAAATCTGATCAAGGGATCAATCATTAAGTGATGAACTCAATTTCTATACAACTGCAGCAAACGGACCACAATTGCACACAATAATTGAAAGCCATAGTCAGATCCGTACTATGCAAATTCGTCCATTATATTTTGACAATGTATAAAACATGATGAAGCACATGATGAACAGCGCCGCACGTGGGCTGATTTTATTTCGTTAATAATATGTATTATATAATACGGGATACCACAGGGGAAAATAGTGAATATTAATTATATATAAACAAAATAACGTGTTTTACGTACGCGCACGCGCATGTTTACTATTTTCAGCCCCCCGTGCCGTGTTGCCAGATCATCGACTTCATGGCTCCCTTATTAAAGAAGGCTGTGGAAAAAATCATACTTCAAGGTGAAACAGCAAATATTCTCAAACGATTTTGATTGGTTACCTCACTGGTCAGCACAACGATGCCAGTGAAATGCAATGTATTTTGGGTTGCCAGATTTTTCAGTTATCAATAGTATATTAACAAAAGCACAGCAGCACTGTTGCGGCTCAGTTAAAAACGCAAGAAAATGCATAGTGCGCATCAGCCTTTACATAGGACAGCCTTCAAATATAACTCCATCGATTAATAAGAATATTGTTCAAATTGCGTTTTTATCATAAGACTTAAGGTTAAGGAATCAGTGTAAACGTTATAATATGGCTCAGTTCTTAAAAGTGCACAGTTATATAAATTTATATTAAAAATAACATATTCATATACTACCTCGCCGTAACATACTGGGTTAAAAAATGAGATACATGCTATTGTTAATACACCGTGCGGATCTACAATTCTCTTGCCACTTCTCTAGCTCATTTGGTTGCCAAGATATTGTTAAACAAGTGGAGAGAATGTAACTTATTTGTCAAAGAGTCAGCGAACAACATATCAATGACAGCACAAAATCATTTTAAAATGATTCATGACCAGTAAGTTTTAAGAAAGGCATGATTTTCATTACATCTATCTAAAATTGTGTTACAAGATTATACAACATCTAAAACAAAAAATAAATAATATATAACAGTTATGTACAATACAGATAATAAAAATGTTTTACGATTTCTAAAATACTGCTTTCTGCCAATTTGCGCGTGCTAAATATGTATTATAAGATGAAACAAGCATTGTACAGAAGGTTAATCACATGCAAGGAAATGGTCACATGTTAAACTGTTTGCTCGGTACACTTAACGAGGTTCCAAACAGGACACCCTGTATATTATAGTAGATAACACTGCTCTCTAAACTCACGCCACTGTTACTGTTAAAATTTGTCAATTCCTTCTGATGACATTGCTTCTTGTGACATTACACATAAAGAAAACGAATGCATTTAGGAAAAACTAAAAATATGGCAACATGTCTCTAATATTTAACGTACCAAACTGAATATTTGACAATTTTCCGGACACGTGAATAACTACCGATCTGTACCCGATTTGGAAAACACTATTTTAGTAATTGTTTTAAACAAATGTTGTTTTTCAAAAATAAAAACTAAACAATTCCTTATGAATCCTCAAACGGGGACGATATTTATCATAAAAATGCTAAAATTGTTACTACAAAAAAACACTGAAAACAAGATTTTTCTCAAAATTAACGCAGTACAAGTATTTTTCAAACACCCTGTGTACGAACTTGCATACAATAATATTGGACATTCATGTACATAACAAAAGGATCGTTTGCTTGTGGTGCACGCAAATGAAATATTTACAGGGGGACCCCTATTCTTGAATTATAGAACTGCTCAGATAGTAAGTTTCCAATTCCTTTTCTAGTAATTGCAGACTACTCTTTTTTTAATATACAGGGTGTCCAAAAAGTCTTGGTATGGGCAAAGAATAACTCGGTAAGAGACGAAAGCTAGCGTTTCTTTTAAAGTAATAAGAGAAATAAAGGCATTTAAAGGTACCACACGGCAAAGGGTTGCATTTCAAATTTTTGAACTCAACTCCCTAGCGTCACCTCTCAAGGGGGTTGAAAATGTTTAAGTTACATAAAAAAGTAGATTTATTAACCAATAATATGCTGGTGTCTCCATATTTACTAAAAGCAAAGATATTTGCCATACTAAGACTTTTCCGACACCCTGTATATACTTGCAGCAAAAGTCACTAAAAAAATTGAAGACGTTCTTCAGGGTGTCTCCTTTGTTTACTGATATCAGGAATAGGGGCTCCACTACGGTAGAAACTGCAGTTTCGTGCAGCGCAAACCGACACATCTAAAGTAATTTTTAAATAATCTCACACTATACATATTGATTATTTTAGAGAAGTTATAAATTATCTAACGTATTTTATTTAGCAACACTTATTTTATTTATTATAGATTTGATAACAACAACGACTTGGATGCAAAAGCCTTAACGTGAATTTTAATAATATGCCAAAATATTTCTGAAGTCGTACGCTTTTTAAACCCAGAAACCATTAAACCCAAACCCATTAAATGGTCATTTACAGAAAAATGGTAAGATGGAGTTTTGATTTACTTGCAAAAAATAGGTCTCTTAGTAGGAAAATTCATGTTATTCGCCACAATTACATATTAAAACTAACTAAATGTCAGAATTTCCAACTTTATAAATAAAAAAAGTACCCTTACAGAAACTTAAGCAATAAGAAAAGATTCCCTTTTAAAATATGTAACATATTATATCATTAATGTACTTTCGATATATCACGTCTAAAATGTTTTAGCATATACATTGTCCACGTATAAGTCATATAATTTAATACTCGTTATCTTGCGGATTTTTGACTATACACGTAATAAGGCTCTTACATTACGGGGTACAGCTAACGGCGGCGTTTGATAATAAAATGTCGCGCAAATTATATCGATTGGGTTGCTGCAGTCCAAATTTGAGATTCAAAATCTTTGCTAACAGTTAACCAAACTAAAAGCCGTTTCTTATCTTGTAAAGTTTGAATTTTATGGAATAATTCCACAACATTTAAGCTTCACAACATAAGCTTCATTTAATTTAGTTAGATTTTAGCCGAGATATTGAACTTGAAATCCCGACTAAAAACAATCATCATCGCATACTTCTGCACGGCAATTTATATTTTAACTTATGCTCCAGGTATAGATCAGAATGAATGAATCAGAATGAAAAAGGTATTTTTAAAGACGAGTATGTATATCAACAAGATTGAACGTAGACAAAGGAAATATTTCTTATCTTCCTAGGAAGAAAACTAATTTTTCCCCAAAGGTAAAAGGTGGTAGTTTCCATCCCTATACGACGGCAGAGCTGGGAAGTAAGGAATCGCGGTTGAGTACTTTTTTTTAGAGTAATCGGTAATCGATTAAAATTTTTGAGGAATTTGTAATCACCAGCAAAATTACTGCAGAAACGTAACAATGAGATCTGTGAGCACTTACTAAGTATTGTATCATTATTTTGCACAATTATATTAATCTTTACGAAAAAATACAAAAACTGGTCCAATTGTTATGAAATATTGAGTGTTGATAACATGATAATGGGTTATGTGGAGTCATCAGGCTGACATTTTTCAGATTTACAATTCGTCTATTGTGTAAGATAGTTTTAAGTATTCACCTCTGTAACTGGGCCTGGCCCGTCGATCTGATAAATAACCTTGTAAATATTAGTTGAATTCGCCTTTCGGTGCCACCATAGACATTACATCAGATACAATTCTACGGTTACCGAAGAAGGGTGGACAAGGGATATGTGTAGCGGCGGCATTGTCATTGGCTTTTCAGTAGACGGTCCTGTCATTGGCTTTTCAGTAGACGATCTTGTCATTGGCTTTTCAATAGACAGTCCTATCATTGGCTTTTCAATAGACAGTCCTGTCATTGGCTTTTCAGTAGACGATCTTGTCATTGGCTTTTCAATAGACGGTCTTGTCATTGGCTTTTCAATAGACAGTCCTGTCATTGGCTTTTCAGTAGACGATCTTGTCATTGGCTTTTCAATAGACGGTCCTGTCATTGGCTTTTCAGTAGACGATCTTGTCATTGGCTTTTCAATAGACAGTCCTATCATTGGCTTTTCAATAGACAGTCCTGTCATTGGCTTTTCAGTAGACGATCTTGTCATTGGCTTTTCAATAGACGGTCCTGTCATTGGCTTTTCAGTAGACGATCTTGTCATTGGCTTTTCAATAGACAGTCCTATCATTGGCTTTTCAATAGACAGTCCTGTCATTGGCTTTTCAGTAGACGATCTTGTCATTGGCTTTTCAATAGACGGTCTTGTCATTGGCTTTTCAATAGACAGTCCTGTCATTGGCTTTTCAGTAGACGATCTTGTCATTGGCTTTTCAATAGACGGTCCTGTCATTGGCTTTTCAGTAGACGATCTTGTCATTGGCTTTTCAATAGACAGTCCTATCATTGGCTTTTCAATAGACAGTCCTGTCATTGGCTTTTCAGTAGACGATCTTGTCATTGGCTTTTCAATAGACGGTCCTGTCATTGGCTTTTCAGTAGACGGTCTTGTCATTGGCATTTTAAAGGTCTTCAAAAAAGAAACATTTTACCGCAAACCCGAGGTCCGTATCTTAATTCGTTTTTAAATGGCAAGCCTATAAAAATTAAAAATTGAAATACCTTTATTTCTCTTATTACTTTAAAGGTTGTTCAAAATGACCACCATTAACTTCTTGGCAGTAATAAAGTCGATTTTGGAACTCACTTCTCACATTTTCGAGAATGGTAGGTATTACTTCTTGGCAGAATTCCAAAATCGACTTTACTACTGCCAAGAAGTTCATGGTGCTCATTTTGAATAACTTTTAAAGTAATAAGAGAAATAAAGGTACTCAAATTTTTATTTTTTTCACGATTTTTAATTTTTAAAAACGAATTAAGATACGGACCTGAGGTTTGCGGCAAAATGTTTATTTTTTGAAGGCCTTTAAAATGAGGTACCACACGGCATAGGGTTGCGTTTAAAATTTATGACCTCAACTTTCTAGCGTCACCCCTCAAGGGGGTTGAAAAAGTTAAATTACATAAAAAAGTAGTTCTATTAACCAATAAGATACACCTAAAATTTGTTGTCTCTATCCTTACTAATAGCAAAGATATTTACCCATACTACGACTTTTAGGACACCCTGTATATTTCATGAAAGAAATCAAAGCATTTTTCCTTTTAAACTGTGCTGCGTAAACGCTCGATACATCTGTCGAATTTCATCATCTCACCGTTTCAAAAGAAAAGTGACTGGGGACAAATATTTAAAAAAATAGTACATTGGACGCAGAAAACCGTTTTCAAAATTATTACACGTACATGACTGGTCTTAAAAATACCTAACTTCACTAAAGGGTATTACAATGAAAAAGAGGTAAAATAATCCGTTGTTATTCGTCCAATTTATTAGAAAAAATAATGGTTTAACTTGAGGCACGATTATTTCTGTCAAGTGATCTAATTTTCTTAAGTAGATATTGTTATTTTACGTGGATTTCGGTTTTTTTTAAGTTGAAGTTTAGGTCTGAAGCCAAATGATGGTACAAAAAATATACTGGGTGGTCCAATAAGGGTGCAACATAATATAGGATTTTTTTTATTAGTGACACTACCTAAATATAAATACCACGGAAAGTTGATGCATGCCTAAAAATATATTTCCTGCACTTGGTGTCGCTTAAACTTAAAGAACATACAGGGTAGGCAAAAAAATATGAATGACATTCAAAAGTAAGGTATCTTTATTTCAAAAAATAGGGCAAAATGACTTTAAATCTAGACCTAACTTTTAATTTCAAATAACTTTTCTTTATACCATTTTACCCTATTTTTTTTAAATAATACTTTACTTTTGAATGACTTTCATATTGTTTAGCCTACCCTGTATGCTGTTTGAGTTTAGGCGACTTCAAGTGTAGCAAATAAATATTTTAGGCATGCAACTTTCGGTTTATATATATATATATATATATATATATATATATATATATATATATATATATACATATATTTGCACACTTAGTAGACCACAATGTATATGTACAATTAAAAATGAGAATTAGTTTGTCGCTTATAATACTGAGGGAGAACTCCTCTACGACACGCATATTATATAAAAATTATTAAAATCGGTTAACATGTTTGGTAGTACCCTTGTTAGATTAATAAATTGTGACATTTTGGAACTACATGCGTACTGACACCTACATACCCGGTTTATCGCACCAACGACAAAAACAAGATTTTTTGCTCTCGACGCGGGTTTCGTTAACCATGTTCGCATCATCAGGATTAGAGATTGAAACTGTTTGAGTCATTGCTGCTGACGATTTTACATGATTTTCTTTATATAAAATGTAATATAGTATTCTTCTGGTACTGGTTTTTAAAGAGTTTGTGGTATAATGTCTAACTGATTAAATAATACCACACTTTTCTTGAATTCAATGCTAGAAGTGCCTAAGTCCACTTCACAATCACTTACCGAATACCGATTACGCGAAATGAAGTAAAATACCAGAAAATAGGTCGTAGACACTATTAGATATAAGCACACCGAAGCGGCCGTACGACATACATTTCTGGTTGCCGAGATACATACGAAGTCTTCTGCAAACCACGAGGTGACGGGGCCGGACAACAGAAAAATTAAAAATAACGGTCAAAATTTTGAATTTCAAACGTCTGCCAAACTTTTTTTGATTACCCTGTATCGATAAGAATTCCGCAATCTCTACAAAAACTAAATCACTTGTTAACAATGGTTTTAAGGCAATTAAATGCATAAGGTAATATTATTTCGTTTAAATAGATTTTAATATAGGGATGTTTTTTCTTATTTTTAGGAGGAATATTTTAGAGAAGTATATTTTGCCATACTAAAAATTTGCAGTATACACCTAGCACTGTCCGAAGAGTGCCTGAAAACGGATGGCGCAAATTTTAGCTTTCTTTGGTAAAAATACTGTAACAAACCCTTCACTAAAACATCCCCCCAAGTTATACTATACATCCGTAAATGTACTATATCTCTTAAATAAACTTAACGATGTCTTTGCTAAATGATCACTCAGACTCTTGCGTCTCAGTACCGGATTCGATCGTCATTTTTCAAATTATTGTCGTGACTTCTGCTACGTATTTCTGCAAGACCGGAACATTTGAAAAACTAAAAAAGGAAATTAACGTAACTCGACTTCGAACACTGCTGGTATCTTTTTATAAACAAAGATTTAACCCAAACTTACCACATATTTGAAATTGTTTACACGTTAAACCTGGTCTCCGAACCGTCTGCGAGCATGAGCGTGACCGTGCGATTGTTGATCCAGATCAGCCTGGCCAGTCGCATGGGGTTAAGTCTGGCCACGTCGGCGATCGGCGCCGTGCTGTACGACTTGACGTTTTTCGTTTGCGCCTGGCCCAGACCGAACATACCTATTAAAAGAAATAATAAAATAACATAAGAGTCCTTGCTAATATACAGTTGTTCGCGGAAAGATTTTTTTCTGACGCATCTCATTATCTTTAATCAGTTACCTGTGCTGGTTTGCCAAAAACTGAGCTTGTTCTCCGAACAAGCGTAACTGACCAAAAACTTGCCGTCGGGACTGAAGGCGCACGCCGTCACTTGTCCGGAATGTGCTGGAATGGTGGTGTATTTGCCCTGCCGTAGCTCGTAGATGGTCAAGGTGCCGCTGTTGGAACCGACTGGAAAATAATGTAGTTATAAAGTGTGCGTCTGAACTAAGCGCGATAGAAGTGAAAAAATAAATCAGTATAATATGCTCCCGTGATACTTCGCATTTTTTTACAAACCTGCTATTCTCCTGGTAGCTGGACAGTGTGATACCTGATTAAATTTACAGACAGCAGGGAACACATCTTGGAGACCCTTATTCTTTAACTGACTAGGATCTAAACAGTGAAGGATTATATCCATCAACTAGAACAACAAATAAATTACATTTATATACCAACTTTTAGAACAATAACAATGCAAACAATTTTTAATGTATTTTTTGCTACGATTTCTGAATTTAAAAGTTAACCATATTCGTACAAAGAGTACTAAAAGGGGACTAAGAGGAATTCAAATTTTACGGCGCCGCCACTGGTGTGGCACTCCAGTGGGCAGCTTTAATTACAAATTAAAAAAGGATGGTAATTTCAACACTAGAGGACTCTTTAAAACATTTTACCTGGACTAGAAGATCGCTCATCTCGGTTTGCATTTTCTCTATCAGCAACTCGACCCCTCTGAGTATTTCAGGTTTGGCCTTGTGCAGCACGTTATTGCTCATGTTGATGTTCAGCGTCTGAGCGTTCTGTTGCATCGCGTTGTATCGCGCTACCTCTTTGGCCATCGTCGTTACGAACGCCGCGGGTCTGAAAGATATTCCAGTTTTTGAGATGTAATATTGTATTTTTTTTAATTTTATAAATGTTGTCGCACAGTGCAGCGATCTTATGGGGAATTAGTTCATTGTAAAATACCTTGCTGTAGCTATAAGCGTCAAAGCATGTCTTGCTGTTCTACACGAATCGGCCTGAGGCGTCAGCGGGAGGCCGTAGGTCATGCTGGGAACCAACTTGTCAGCTTCCGAACACAGTTCTAAAAGACCTAACACACACAAAAAAACAGTAATTTCAGTTACTATAAGAGCGTGATACAAATAAAAGAAGATATGACACCGCGCAGGTAGGCGTGGCCAAGTACGTCACGCTGTGCGTAATTCCGCCATATTTTGTAAACGATAAACGTCTTTGTTAAGACCGCGTTGTGTTTTAAAGTTATTTTTTGCTGTTTTTATATCATATAAAGTTAGTTACAGTAGTTAGCAAATCGGCTGAAGAACGTTCTCAATTTGAGTCGGTAATATTCCCTGTAGTAAACTGCATAGTTGGTTGGAAATAAATAAATAATAATTATAATAAAATTTAAGTCAAATTTTTTACCATTTTCATTTTGGGTTAACTTACCTAATAATACTTTGCTAATATCCAGGAACGGCTCCCATACGGTAAACCCTCGACCTATAAGGTCTATAGCGGCCCTTCTGAGTGGTATGTGGGCGGGAAGTCGGGGGGAGGGGGGCGCCAACAATAGGTGCGAAAGGGCCATGGCGGTCAGTCTGGCGAGATTATTATTGCCAGAACCTGAAAAACAAGAACAATTTTATCGAAAATAATATAAGTTGTTAATATTTGACAAAGTGGCTTCATTTTTAGATCTTTATGCTCAATAAACTACATCTCTATGTATTATATAACGCGATGTCTCTCCGTCTGTAACCCAGGATTGCCACATACCTGGAAAATCCTTAAAAATGGGGAAAAATCATGGGATAAATATCATAATCTTTCAATTTTTTTGTGCTTCAACTCACCGAACCCTTCGACGATCGAGCTCTTCCTCCTGTCGTCGCTGGTCCTCTTCTTCGAATTGTCCGTGTTCGTGATGTCCTGGCCGAACTCGGCTCCGATCACGCCCAGTAGTATCACAGCCGTAGATTGCTTGCGCTTCAGTTCGGTCAAGCTCGACGGTTTCCGGACTTGTTCTTCCTCCTCCTCTTCGAATTCTTCATCCTAGAAAAAGAAATTTTGATGTACAGTTTTATTTTCAAAATCTGTTTGTATAACATAATATTCATATATATATATATATATATATATATATATATATATATATATATATATATATATATATATATATATATATATATATACGTAGAAGTTATTATTCTTACCACTGGATCTGGCGTATTCGGGGCATTATGGGAATTGACGTGGTTCTGAGTTGTAGGAGGCGAAATTGCTTGCTGGTTTATAGTTTCTGTTTGTGTGTATAGGGGTAGGTACTGAGCCCAGGAATCTACCAGTTGTTTTCTTCCTTTAGGCCCCATCCTGAAACAAGAAAATAATTAAATACAATATTGTTACATTATACGAAGAAAAAACAGTTAATATTTGTCAAAAACAGCAGAGTATGTAGGCGATGTTCAGAAAGCAATAATGGGGCACGATTTTGAAAAAATAAAAAGAAAAAATAATTTTACGAAAGACATGTTCTCTTACCTTGAAAGTTCCGCCAATAGTAGCGTCTGAGCTGCTTCTCTCACCTCGACGCAGTGGTGTTGCCATCTTTTAGCCATCATTTCGACTTGAGGCCTCTTAAAATGTTTCGCACCATGTTCCACGACCTGAAATAATTATTGTCATTATTATTTCGAATGGATTTAAATGTTAGAAAGCACTTGAGCATAATATAAAGGGCGGATATTATTTTTCACTTACTTTATCTGGAAGTAAAACACAGTGCAACGTCGCCAACAGCGACCAGCCCTGTTTTATTTGCGCCTGCTGTTGAGTGTACATTTCCTCCTGTTCCTCGTCCGTTTTACTCCAGTTAACTCTGGTAGATTGTCTAAAAAGAGCGATGCATATTTATCGAAAATTATATAAATAAATCCAATTTAAAATAACTAAAACTTACCTATGCAATTTTCTATTTCTTTCTTGCTCAGGTACAAAAGTGGCGTTGCTCATACTCATGAGGGTATGGCTGAGAGCTATGACAGCGAGCAAGTGATTACTCGTCAGGGTCGTACTTAGCTCCCAGTGAGTTCTAAAAAATATCAGGATTGCACAAAAAATATAAAATTTCATACAATTTTGTAAAACAGAGAAAAATAATTGTCATTTTATAATACTGACCTACTAGTAAATATTTTGGTGAGTTTTTCCCTCCTCACAAGTTCCGGAGGCAAACTGATTTCGAGATCTTGGTTTTCCATGGTGGGCTCATCGTCTAGAGGTATGGTATTGTGCCACGTGGGTAGAAATAGAGACATATGGTTTGCTTTGGACAGAACGCCAAAAGATAAAGGAACCTACAAATCCAGTAAACTTTTTTCACCCTTGCGCAATTCAAATTCAACGGAAATACACTGTAAAATAAAAAAATACTGAAAAATTACACCTTCACTCACCATAGGACGCAGTAACCCCAATTTAACTTGACACACTCTGTCGAGATCGTCGTCCAGACCCCACGAGTGCAAGAGAGACAACAGCAGCTGCGCGATCTCCATTCCGTGCGACGTGTCCAATGGACCCAACGTTCCGGGTTTGGTCTTGTCTTTGGTAGAATCGGAATTTTCTAAAAAAGACGTAATATACAGCACGAATCAAAAGATTTTTAGCCTGTTCAGCTTTTGAAAAATCTAGGAAATTAATATTGAAATATGTTTCTATCCCAATAATTATCTAACTATTTTTCTAAAATTTTCGATACAAAACGTATGTTTTTCTAGGGAAAAATCTATCTGTGGGGTATAATATAATAATATATATAATATTTATTCTTCTTCGGTCATTAGTGCATTTCGAATAGTTCAATGAACTAAGTTCATACAACGTTTAAAGATGTAACATCGATATCAAGAAATAAACGTAACATCACTTAAGAATATAAACCAGTTAAGCCGGAGTGATTGACCCAAGTGCAGAGCGAATAAATTGCAGTTATTACTACCCTTGACCCTGACAACTTGCTATTGGTTGCATCAGACGCCAGAAGAAGCCGCGATAATGAAAGAACTAGCGGTAAATATTTGTCTTCGAACATTTTTTAGCATTTTCATCTTACTATTTTTTTTAGTTTTTTCTTATAATACTGATTATTAAAAGTTATCCTAAACCAATTGACCAGCAAAATAACGGACTGGGCAGCGAATTATTGATATACCCGGCACCGTATCCTTACCATTCAGTGACCTCGACAGGGGAACATGTTATTTTATTGGATGGCATTGAAGAACCACAAAGGTAGGATACATCTTTTTTTTTAAATGTTTATTCCAAAGAAACTATATAGTTTATTATAGGAAAACTAACTATATATAATACTTAACACGAACTCCAGTGAAAAACAGTTGTTTAAAAAATTGTTGCAAATGAATCATTTCAAAAAAAATGAAGATTAAAATTAAGAAAAAGACTCATTAGAAAATTCATTTTCCAAAAAGCAGCTTGTACGAGTATAATAGTATTCTTTTCAGGACCGAGGTATTAATCAACAACACCCTTGAAGCAAGTAGACTGTTTTACAGAGTCCTGAGAACCCTATATAGAGTTGGAACGCTGCTCTATAGCTACAGGCCATTTTAGCTATAACAGACATATTAGCTTTATAAATATGTTGCACTCGACTAAAAAAATCTATGTATATGGTACGGCTGATAGACAAAAGCTATTACGCGTGCTTCTACCTACGCAGTCGCATATACTACCCGAAACGTCCGCATACCCGTAGCATTACAAAACAATGTATGTAAGTAAGTACGTTCTAAAAAATGGATCAGTTATTAATCCACATATTAAAGTATAGCTTACCTTTTCCAGGATCGGTTCCCTTAAGCACCATATCAGCTTTTGCTTGTATTTTGGTTTGTACCGTTTCTGCACCTTCTTTCATTTTTGCTAAAATACCTAGAGCGACAGTTTGTTTATGGATCGAGGAAGGGTTGGAACTTCGCTTTTAAAAAGTTTTAATTCGGACAATCAGAAAATGTAACCAAGCGACAGATGACATTTGATCTTTATATATATATATATATATATATATATATATATATATATATATATATATATATATATATATATATATATATATATATATATATTATATATATATATATCACGCTGTATGAAAAATCTATATCTATATTGGAAAGCTTAGGTATAACATCCAAATACTTCTTCCAAACTTATGGTCTATCCAATTTGAATTGAGAATGATGACCGAGATCCATCACAACGGAGAAATAAAGTTCGTCTCTCTCTGCCGTGTTTCTATCATTGTCTTTTCTCTCTCATATTTTAAAATTTTGACATTTAATAAAAAGTTAGAATTGCTCTTTTTCTAATGCCCCTTTTGCCAACGAGGATGGAAAGAAATCTGATTCCTTCGGTAATCCTTCAAAATAGATAACCAGAAATAATTCCATAAACTAAGAAAGCTATGACAAAAAATTGAACATATTCTTCTCTATTGGCAACTGCATCGTTTATATTTCTTCTTTTCTAATGCACCTTGCACCTTTTTATAACAAGGATGGAAAGAAATCTGATTCTTTCGGTGATTATGAGGAAAAAGAAGAATATTATGACTAAAATATGTTCTGGTGTAAACTGTGCATAGAACTGACTAATAGGGTTAATTCGTGTTCAATTGCTTCTTCATTCTCGATCTAAATTGGATGAACTATAGTTGCCTTCTTTCGCTTGACATTTTAAGCACAATTATGACTTCGTTATCTTGCAAGCTCCTTAATACCCAATAAAAGCAATGCTCCAACTCCCAAGACAGTAGTAAACGAACAACAAACTTTACAAATTTTCACAGAAGAAAATAAGACAAAAGGTGCAACCAAACAATACAAAACAAAATGCAAACAAAAAGAGAAAAACAAAAAAAATTGTATTAACAACAAATAAAAATCGCAAAGAGTAAACTAGAAAAAAATATCAAAATAATGTCTTGCTACTGTCAAAATGTATGCAAGGATATGTGCAGACGGAATTTTAAAATAAGTTGATGTTACCATGTTTATCTTTTTCTTTAATTATCCTTTCCATATTTTCCGCTTTGTCCTTAACTTTTCCGAAAAAGTCTTGCAAATGGAAAGAAAACAAATATTAGCATATTGTGAAAAAAATACTCTATCGATTACCTGCAATTTTCTTGTGAGCATCGGGACTAGCGCTTTGCGTCAATGCAGCCACTTTGAGGTACTCTGCCCGAGAAATAAGTCCCGCTGCCTCCAAACTACCTGGAAATAGGGATGTTGATATTAGAAAAAATATTGAATATAGAAAAATATCGAAGTTTTACAAAAAAAAAAACATCAGTTTTAGTATCGATATACCGCCGAAGAAAATAAACAACACAAAACATCGATATACATAACATGCTATATATCGATATTTTGATATATAGATATTATTCATACATCTCTACCTGGAGACATCATTGAGTATTCTTCGCTTAGGAGCTCTATAATCAGCGCTTCAATGTCAAAGAACAGAATGTGACTCTCTGGGTCTGCAACGAAAAAACAAACAAACATTTAGTTAAAATCGAACAATTTTCGAAGTATGAAAATTTAAAAAATACATTTTTGCGAAAAAAGTCTTTTTAGACCATTTTTGGAAAACACATTTTTTCCAAAAGATGAATCTATGCAAGTTTGTTTAGGTTGGCTTACCATGTTTTTCTTCTTTTTTAAAATTTTTTAAGTTTCATTCATCCCTTCTGTTTGAACAGATGATCCTTTGTTAGGGACTCTAAAGGGTGAGTAGACGATTTTTCTTATTTTTATAATATATTTTGAATGGACGTGGATTCTCCTGCACGGCGATGCAGGACACCCTTTACTAAACGAATAATGCTCTTACCTTTTGGATTAGTTCGAAATCCCTGAACTCCCAGAGGCGTTTGACCGTGTGCCCTCGCCGCATGAGGATCGCCAGCTTCGGTATGGGCATTCAACTGTTGCAGCTGATGCAGACCACGTTGGGTAGCGTGCCTGATGGCCGACAGGTTCCTGTGACGCAAGCCTCTGAGGAATATCAAATAAAAAAAAAAATTAAAACGAGATTCACTAAATCAGCAATTTTTATATTCCTCGACTTTTAGGCCATTCCCTGACCTAAGATAAACTTCCTGACAATTCCAGGTTTTCCAGATCGCTGAGAAGTTACGAGGTGTTACAAAAAGATGTTAAGAAATTTTAAGGGCAGATTCTACATCTAAAAATATGAAAATAAGTTTATATAAACATGGATCCTTAAACGCTTCTTTTTCTAGATACATTTAATGTTTTCACACCTCAAGTATTCCGAAGAGTTAGGAGAAATATGCGAAGACGATTTAGAGCATGTATTCAAGCACGGCGAAGCCATTTCCAGGATCTACTAAGTATAAACTTAAATTATAAAAGCACCGTTTTTTGAAAAAAAAAATATTTTTTAAAAAATTCATTTTCATTATTTGTTTTTATTGTAAGAAATAAATTAATTTTTATCTCGAAAACGGTGCGTCAGAACAAAAAAGCTCAAGAGACACTTTTCAAGCAGAATTAATTGGGCTTAAAGAAAACAATATCAATTTACACTAGGCAACACTGACCTAAACTTTTGTCCGTCACCGAAACTCACTTACCTGAAAAAGTGTACTGCTGGGTTCGCCAAACCCATTTCTGAGCAGCTATGAGTTTCTTCATTTTCTTCGCATGCATAAAGCACTTCTTCGGCGGCAATTCCTAAAAAAAAAACAGAATTTTTTCCTTTTTTTATTATCTTGGACGGCCCATGTAGACGTCAAGCCTACGTACTAACGTACCGTTGGCGTCTGAAGAGAAGAGAAATGTAAGCTATTAACCCGGGATTTATAGGATTGGAGTTTGGGAGGGGAAGGGAAAACATCTGCAGGCAATTTGTTCCATAATCCGGAGACCCTGGGTATGAATGAGCGACAGAAGTGGGATGTCCTAAGTTTTTGTAGCAAACCCGATGTCTAACAGGCCGCTCACCCTGTACATAACACATTAAAAAATACAGGGTCTTCGAAAAAATAGAAAAAAACTGAAATTGACTCTATTTACCTTGTAATACTCTGTCCAAATGTCCAGTCTCCATCTGCCATACGTACACTGTTCCGTCCGAACATCCTATAATCATGAAGTCGTCCTTAGGCCGCCATTTTATCGTTGTCACTGGAAACAGGTGCCGCGACGCCAGACAAACGCACTTTCTTTCCGCCAAGCTCAGAAGAGTGACGGAATGATCTGAGGCTACTGAGCAGATGCATTTTTGTATTCTCGCCTAAAAAAGGAATATAATATATATATATATATATATATATATATATATATATATATATATATATATATATATATATATATATATATATATATATATATATATATATTCAAAACCGTGATTTGAAATTTTTTGAATACTTACACTACAATTATCAGGGGGCACCAATAGCTGGGTGATCTCTCCGGCATGCACACAAAACCTGTGCAACAAACTTCCCGTGCACAAATCCCATAGACACACTGCAAAATCAACACCGCCCGATACGAGATAATTTCTGTCATATCTGAAAAGTGAATAGACAAATTTAATAAAAATCCAGCAATTATAAAAATGTATTAGTGTGAACTACGAGGGGTAGAAATGAAACTTATTATAATTTTTCTAAATACCGACATTTTGGGGTGGGGCGTTTCACCTTTGCCTCGCCGCGACAAAACTTACACTACCATTGGCTAAAGAAGTTTCACTTCGAAACACAATAAATCTATGAATAATATAATTTGGGAACTATTACCTAGGGTGTTCTCTATGAGGATGTAACAGGCAATTTACACGACCGTGATGGCCGGACAGGATCTGATGTGGTGGCCAATCTAAAAATAACGAAAAGTTACGAAAACGGACCATAAATCACAAAATGCAAATGTCTTACAGACTTTTGTGACTATTATTTTTCACCGCCAAATTTTTTTTCTAAAAATTGAATTTTGAACCCTAATAGTTTAAAAAACTTTAATGAATATATATATATATATATATATATATATATATATATATATATATATATATATATATATATATATATATATAAATAAATAAAATTCAGACTTTCACGGATGAAGATGTGAATGTAGGTTTCACTTGGCATTATCAATGCTTACTCGTTGGTGTCAAGTCGTAAACTGATCAGCTACGACCCCCATCAATATATTCTGGACTTGCATTACATTACAAAATTACATTACTTACTGTGATACTGCTGGTGATTGCCATGTAAAAATTGTAGCATCACAGTCTGAGTTGCAGGAACTATAATAATAGAGCCATCTTCCCTGCCCACTACCAGGCGGCTCTGCAGAGGTAGATAAATACTGGCCGTCAATCTGATAGCTGAAAATGCAAAAATGGCACTAAATTCGTAATAGGATACTTATTTGGAGTAAATAAATTTTAAAAAAATAGTCACAGCGCTGCTCGTTTGCTGACAGATGGCAAGAAGACAAGTGACATTAATCAGCTGGTATATTACTTCGACAATGTTCTCAGTTTTATATTATGTTAGAAAATAGAATCTTTAATCAATCCCTAGAAACACCTGTCTAGTGTTACGTACCAATATATGTACATATTTACACAATTTTTTTTTTATAAAAATACATCAAGGTTTTTCTTCATCATGTTATTAACTTTATAACAATAAAGCCAAAGCATTCCCATTGCTACTGATTTGAGTTATCATTACTTCCATTGTCATCACATAGGGATTCCAAATACGCTATTTTATTTATACTGAGATATGAGTACTAATAAATGTTATCCTAGTATAAGTACTATAACTTACATTGTCTTTCTTGTCTTTCGACTTGATCTAAAATTCCAACCGGGTCTGGCCTCACTGAACTCCAAGCGTTGGTCAGACTTGTAGTCAGAGTGGCCGAAGCAGTTACGGGTTGTGGGGGTGCCTGAGATCTAATCAAAACCAAAAATTAAAACACATCTCAGAGATTTATCTCGAAAAACGGTCAAAATAAATGGAAAAAACCAGATTGGCTAAAAAAGGTTTTTTTAGTACCGGTTCAAATTAGGATCTGGGTGAGGCAGTTAGGTTTTGACAAGTTTTTGTCCTGTCACTGTAAATAAGTAGACATTAAAACATTTTTTCTTCGAAAATTCTTTGTAGATCCCACTCGGGAACACCCTGTATAAACTCACCTGATAGCAGCCAATTGAGCTGCTGATATATCTGGAATAGCCCATAACAAAACGGAACCTTCCGAGTCGCCACGAAGTAAATACTTCTTGGCTTGACCATTACGATACGTAGTAACATGCCTCATTGCTGGTGGACACGACAACGGCTAAACATTAAAAATAACTATAACATTTTCGACCGCATTTTCGATACGTCATTAAAGTAAGAACCAAGCAAGAACAAACCTCGAGCGTCAACTGACAGAGACCGCAACTATTTTCTTCTCTCTCATCTTTTGCAAAGTGGGCATCAGAGGCGTGTTATGGATTATTTTTATTCTATGATAAAAATAAGGTTTTAAACGCGTGATGTATTCATGCCTGATTCTTACTATACCCAATCATTCTTCCTTCGCGAAACAGTAACCTAGCAAAATTCAATTTGTAACTCACTTTTCCATTCGGTTGGCTCAAAAGACAATACAGGAAAGGCGTATCGTTTTCCACACTCTTCGTGTGAAAATCCTTGTGGTCGGCCGTACTACTGCAAATATATATCAAATAATTTTAAAATTACGTAGTAAAAAATAGACAAGAACTCTAAAATTTTTCTCAATCTTAATTTTTTCAAGAACAATTTTTTTTTGGTTTTTTATTTTGTCATTTTACCAATATGTCATTCGTCGAATTGATCTCGATATAGAGCTTTCACTGCTGCAATTAAAATTGCCAACAATGAAAATTCGCTTGGTGTGAAGCTGACTTTACACAATATATGTACTTCTTAGTTGACTTTTTGGCAAAGATTTTTTTTTAATTTTAATAAACGTAGCAAATCATAATTAAGATCGTGACCTTGTGAAAAGAGACAGGCTTTTTGTTATCATTGAACAAAATTTTAAAAATACGGTTTCTTCTGAAATAGTTTTGCCTTCTTTAATATGCCAACACTGATATTTTAAAAAAAGCGGACCTAAAAGCAGACGAAAACGCGACTTTCAGTAGTTTCTTTTTCAAATTTGGTAATGGTTTGAATATTCTGGACATATATAACATTAAAATATCATTTAGAGCATCGAAAAAATTTTATTTAGTCCCAAAAAATCGACGAATACCATGAAATAAAACAATGTTACCTCAAAAAAATTTCGAAAAATCCATTTTATTTTTATAATCCTCCAGCGATTATTTTCATTTTGGTACCAAATTACTTGGAGTTCATCACCGAAACGATATGTGAAGAAAACTCCGAAGTAATAGCACCTCTGGGTTAAACTAAATCCAAGCTCACTATGCGGTATGATTAACGATCTGTATTGATTTTCTGGCAAATATATATAGTGCCGTGCTTGTTTAAACGTAATATTATAGTTTCTGAGCATTGGTTTGAATATTTAATTGACTTTGATCGATACAATACAGCAAAAATTGTGTTGTTTAGGTAAAAGTTAAATTGAAGGAGAGAAAAGTGTTAAAATGGAGCGAGCCTGTTCAGACGTAGAAAGTGTATCACCCAAGTTAATTATGTAAATTATCTTGTCTCTGTTCTGTTTCTCGCGGTTTTGCGGCGCCGTCTCATGTTTGAAAAAAAAGTACTTAAAAAAACAACAAAATGGTTTAATGGTTCCCTAGAAGTAAAACGAAAAATATGCTGTTTTGTTGGCCATGCGTACTTTTTGCAAAAAATATTGATAGCAATCAAAATAGTTGGTGTGAAACGAGGTACAATAAAAAAAGCCCCTATCGTTAAAGTTGTACTAGATAGATACAGGTAGAGATAGAAGATAGAGATTGGTTGAGAAAAAAAAATGTATTTTTTTTGTTTGTATAAACTTTTCTTGACAATTTGATATAAATAGCAGGCCAGCGGGATGCAACAGGATCCATAGTAGTGACTCGGTAGTGATGGATCCTGTAGTAATGCATCCTTAGTAGTACATTCGTAATTATATATCAATATCGGTACGACAGATCCAACGGTGCCACTAATTTGACACCGATGCCATAAGCAGCAGATGATTCAGTGTCTACCCCAACGCCTCGTGGGGAAGCAAGCTCTACAGGGTGTCCAGAAACCATCTTAACACATGGGAAATTTTTTTATTTTTGACTTCGACCCAGCAGATACGGGGTGTCAAAAAAAGTAAAAACGATAAATGCCGCAGCAGGAAAACTATCTTTAATTAATTAATTTTAAGCCAAATTTCCTTACATTGTGGCCATTACAGTAAGTCTTAACAATTAGTAATTTTTTGAGATAATTTTCCTTCATATTATTCTCTGCATGTTAACCTTTAGAATCTACAAGTTTACATATATCAAAAAACCTCAAATTTTTTAAATTTTATTTAATAACAATAGTCTGTCAATTTTTTACAAGATTTTGTCCTTAAACTTTTCTTATATTGAGTATAAAAATTGTAGAGTCCTTATTATATCTTATTGAAAAAGGAAAAAAGAAGAGGAGGCGATAAGTAAAAAGTTAGTAATCAGTGGTTAGTAGTAGTAGGTTAGTGGCAGGGCACTGAAGAAAAGAAGCGCGTTGTCGAAAGATGCAAATCATTAATAAAAACATGCGCAAGCAAAAAAAAGAATCAATAACTGAATAAAAGGTGCAGTGTGCAAGAAACATGGTTTACCTTACATTATGTTTATTAATCGTGGGAATGAAACCTGCCAGTCGGACTGTGTAAGTCTAGATTGGATCGGCGGCGGCGCGCCGTGTGAAGTTCATGTGTAGTTGCATGGCCAATCTTGTTTATAATATTTTGTGGTAAATATGTGAAAATAAAACATAGCGTTGTAGGGAGGTGCAGAAATTGGAAGTAACGTTTATACGTAAGGTCCGATGGTTTTATTATAGCCGTCGTTATTTTGATTAGGATACCTAATATACGTAATAAGCCTATTATTATGACGTGACACCGCGAAATTTGGATGTCATTTCCCGATTTTCTTCCATGGTTACCCTGGTGTAAAACATGGCAAGCTGTGTTCACTGTAGAGATGTGCGATATATCGAAAAGTATCGGTATTCGTGTATCGTATCCTACCGATTCAGAAGTACCAGTTCGGTAAAAAATCGATAGAAAAATACCGGTATTTGAAGTACCGGTACATGACTTGATACCCATCTATTGCATTTATTGTTTTGTAATCAGAAAACTTATTCAGAGGAACTTCTTTTAACCCTAAATACGTCGATAATAGTTTATTACAGGTGATAGGTCCTAAAAGTATATACTAAGGAGAACTCGACGTCGCCGACCGGTATTCATATTTTATAACGTTCAACAAAATGTAAGGCATAACCTCCGGAAGCAAAAAAAAATCAAAATAATGACGTAAAAAATGTAAATACCACCAAAGCGAAAAGCAAAAGGTAGAACAAAAAAACACACTCAAAAATGACATGATCCTCTAACCTATTGTTAATATTCTTGCCACGGAGCTTTCTTCATGTCCAGATGAGAAAAACAAAAAAACAAAAAAGTCGGTTAATATGCATTGCTGGCTAATGATTGGGTGCTTTAAAAAAAAACTAAAAAAACTTCAACATAAATATTAGGCACTGAGATGCGGGATTTTTAGTGTAACCTGTTATAAAAATAACAAAAAAAAATATAAAAAATCCCCCTCGTGTTGAAAATAAAAACAGTAGGAATGGGAGCCGATGGCTCCTCTTAATCAGGGATGGGTTAATGGCAGAGAGGATTAAATTCCCTTGGGTCAACTAAACAGTTTGTGCAAATCTAGGCATTTTAGGGGGTAGCAGCATGTCGAATCTTGTATTTTCTCAAAAAAACTTTTTTGGTCTGTTTTTATAAATGTTTTACCTTTAATTCCTCGTGGGATATTTAATTTTTAACCCCCAACAAAGTCAATGACCCTGCTTTGATACGTAAACTTTGGTTTATTCTATGACATTTTCACAAAACAATAACAAAAGCTCCTCACAGTATGTAAAAAAAAACTTTATTTCTTTATGCTTCGTATTTTGATTGGCTCCCCAAAGGTTAGGTACCTACGGGACCCACTTTGTTTATTTTTTAATATACGCTAGTGCCTGTGTATCAAGACATATGTTTCTTCTTTACTTTTACCCTGTTAATGACTTACACACCTACAATATTAAATTTATATGGACGTACTTTTGTAGCATGATAGTTGTAGACCTGTATGTTTTTTGACTCGCTATCGTATCTGTATGTATATACAAGGTGTCCGAAAAGTCTTAGTATGGGTAGATATCTTTGCTATTAGTAAAAATAGAGATACCAAATTTTAGGTGTATCTTACTGGTTAATAAATCTACTTTTTTATGTTATTTTACCTTTTTAACTCCCTTGAGGGGCGACGCTAGCGTTTAAGAAGTTAAATTACATGAAAAAGTAGATTTATTAACCAGTAAGATATACCTAAAATTTGGTGTCTCTATCTATACTGATAGCAAAGATATTTGCCCATACTAAAACTTTTCGGACACCATGTATAATTAAAAAACCTTCCTTTATTACTACGACTGTATTTCCTATAAAAAGACAGATACAACAGTGAATAAAAAAATAAACAGATTTATAAGAATTAGGATGATATGTCCGAGTGTGTAAAAGAATTAAAAAACTAATGTCTTGATTTGCCCCTGTACATTAAACGACAATATCTCGTGATTCGAATTTGTGGCGTAAAATTATTGATTATACATTAACAAAAATTTGAACAAAATCCAACATCCCAGTCAAATGTTAAGTTCTAAAAATGTTAAAGATTTTTGCCTTGTAATTTTTTCGAGCGTCGGTGTATTTATTTTTTAACATTGTTGTTGCTTAGTTATTTGCTACGAACAATCTTTTGATGTAGACCCGAAAGGTATATAAATTGACTCCTTTAAGTCTGGCGCGCAATTGAATCTAAAATTATAAAAGAAAAATAGTTCAAATTTTTCTCGAATGCAGATAAAGTGATCAGAGTTGGTATTGGCAATAGGTAATATGCATGTAGTTTCTTATTGCATAAAAACAGTATTTTAAAGAAAATTTACGTAGAGAATACAAAAGAAATATTTCAGATTTATTCGGATTACTTGCATATTGCCTTTAATTATTATTTTTCACCACCTCCAACCAACACCTTAATAATATTTTAATCCAACACCTTAATAGTGTTACCTCAAGTAGTTCCAAAACCTATTATATAGGATGTTTCAAAAAACATAAGCCACCGCTTAAAAGATTCTTTGAAAAAAACTAAGGCAAAAAAGTTCAAATGAACACGGGTCAGCAAATGCTTTGTTTCAAAGATACACGCACGGCTGCCCTTAACTAACTTTAAATGAGCCTAAAAACCACCCGCCTTTTTTTGCTGGATATAATATAGGGACTTCCTAGGAACATTCCCGGACAAAAATTAAAATTTTTTACATAGCCGTTGTTTAACTCGTTGTATACAGTGAAAAAACGGTATTTTCACATTTTTCTTGTTGATGTAAACATAAACGCTTTTTTTTTAAATATTACAGTGATTTTTCTTCCATGTGTTATTAACTTAAAGACTTTATAATAAAAAAAATCGTGTATGAAAAATACACTCAGGTGCACCCAAAAATTTTGTCCAAGTTTTAGGTTTGATAATTTTTTTATTTCAAGTCCGATTTGAATAATTTTTCAAGCAAATTATAAATACAAATATTGACTTTATTTATGCTTCTTCAAATTTTCCATAAATCCTTTATTTGACATTTTATACGAGGATAATCGGAATACTGTTTTTTTTTCGCCTAACTTTAAAACACCCTGTGGAATAGTTGTGCAGCGTAAATATCTCAAAATGTCACTTGCGATAGAGTTTCATCTATTCTTTAAACTTTATTTTTGGAATTATGTCAATATCTGCATTTGTGCGTTTCAAAACCCAGGTTTTCAATTTCTTTTCAGAAATTTAATCACGCATATATATATATATATATATATATATATATATATATATATATATATATATATATATATATATATATATATATATATATATATATATATATATTATATTGTGCCCTTTGCGCAAAGAATGATACTATCTACTATTTGCTCATCATTCGAATAATCTCCCTATAAGCGATGGCACATAATTTTTGAAACATCCTGTATGTTGAGTACTGTTAGTTTTTCCTGGTGTTACAAAAATCAAATACGCTAAAATACAACTAATAAAACAATGTAAATTTTAGTACCTAGTGTCAAAATAATAAAAATGCATCGGTATAGTCCAAATCAAAAAACCACAAAAAAAAATATAGAAATCTTACTTGGCTGGCAATTTATATAAGTAACCTTTCCCGGCGTCCGACCACATAATAATTCTGTCAACTGCCAGAAAGTCGCCGGACATCCAACGCTCTCCCCTTGGGGCTAAATATGAACAGAGGACACTAAAGTCACCTGAAAAAGAACACAAGGTTAATAATTTTAATTTGGCGGTATAATTTGTTTAAATAAAACGAATAGTGTTGCCAGATTTTCACACGAGACAATAATAAAAATGGCCCGCCAAAGCTAAATATAAAAACTTTTTTGTGGGGTACAGACATAACGGTTGGAAGAGGGAAATTGGCAGAAGGAATAAGGGTTCCATTGGCAGCAAATTGTTTGGCAAATAGTTCAGCTTTTCCTTTACAGATGGAGATAATTTCACTGTTAGGGGTCAGGGGAGAAAAAGTGCTTCTTTCATTTTTCCTGAAAAAAAAATCTATAATATCCTGTACAACAAACCTGCATCATATATCTGCCAATATTTAGTACACACGACTAATACTGTTCTCTGGTTGTGCGCGCAGCACTGCAAGCACACTGCATTCAACGTCCTGATCTGTTTGCTCTCGTTTTCGTAGATCGGCTCGGAGTGCTTGTTCTCGTGACCGAGCAACGTCCACACCTTGACCATTCCGGTGGTGGTGAGCGCCAGAACGACGTCGTCCTTGCGTTTGGTTGGGCGCAGAACCTGTAAAACAAATCTAATGTCATCAAAGGAACCAACCAATAGGAAAGTTTTCGGATCAAAGAGTGGATATAGGCTGCGTTTGGAAGTAAATAGGTATTTTACTTACGTGCAATGCGCTTATCCAATCGGGATTTTGCTTAGAAGACAGCGTGAAAAGGATTTCTAAACTAAAAGGGTCCATGACCAATATCTCGGGATAATATCCGTTGCAGAAGAGTCTGACATCTTCACAGTTGCACATATGGTATGCCTAGAAAATTAAAATAGTTTGGATCTTTGAAAATTTTTCGATTTATTTTAAAACATTAAAAAGTTTTCAAATATTTTTCCAAAAATACTTATTACGACATACTGGTCAAGTTAAACGTGTTCTGAATATATTGTTGGGGTTATAATGCTATTTTTGTTATATAGGGTGATTGAAAAATATTTTGACAAACTTTTGGGTGTGCCTGACGTTATTTTAAGATGAAATCGTTGTCGAAAAAAAATATTTTTAAACAATTGTTTTGTCGTTGACATGTTACTCCTTGTCCGTCGTCTTTTAAACAATTTATCAAATTTAAAGTAGAGACGCGTGGACTAAAGTTGTTTAATTTGTTTTCGTGGCGCGTTTATTAACACTCCACTTAGCACCTAGTCAAAATATCAATAAAGTGATAACAAGAGATACAAATATTTGTAAGCCTAATAAAAGTTACATGATTAGACAGTGCTGTTTGCGCTCACAATTAAAGTGAAATTAATTATGAGACAATTCATAATTTCGATTAGTCCTGTTTAAAAATCATATGCTATAACATGCGATAATGCATGGTGGCACGTTGAAGATATAATAATAATAATAAAATAAAATTCTTTATCTATTAGGAATAATTAATACTATTACAATACAACCTTACAGATTAGGAATTTTGTTTATTTACTTTTTATACGGTGTCAAGGAAGTTTATATTAAAAATAAAATAAAACCATGAAGTAGTACATATAACTTTAGTTGAATCACCTACCTTTAAAAAAAGGTAAATACCATACAGCAATATTCAATAGTAATACTGCAATGAAAATTATAGAAATCTATTCGTCGCCATTTTAGTATTCAACTTCTACTGCAATGACTTGCAACCTTGTTTACACGTCAAATTTATGGTTATACAGGGTCTAGCATGCAAGAGAAGTAGACCGGCGTTCAACTTAACTTACATGCTAATTTTGCTTGTACAAATAGTTAAGCAAGTACTTGCAACTCAGGTGATATTAAACAAGTACTTGCAATCAAGTACTTGTACTTGCATAATGTAAACGCGAAAAAAAGTGGTTGTTTTACAGAGAAAATGTGATCAAAACTATGTGGAAGTTCAATAGACTTTGGTGTGGCTATTGATCCTTTTACTGATGTTAGATTCAAGAAGGCCAGAGACACTTTGCGACGCAGCTTACAAAGTGGTTTGGTTAAAAGGAAAGCCGGTTCCTCAGCTTTTACGCACCAAGAACTGCTAAAAATGGCAAATTTATACAACGAAATTACCCCAGAAGGCCTTCAGAAAAAATGATTTCATGTAATGTTTTAAGAGTTGGCATTCTGAGGAGGTGAAGCTTTGAATTGTTTGATGGAGTTTTTTTCAAAAGAAAAACTGAATGATGAATCCTTTGAATTTTCCTGAGTTTCAAATATGTATATAAAAATACAAACTAACAGAATAGTTGCGACATATTAAGGATTTGGAGTTTCCATATTATATTTTGATATTATTGTTTTTCAAGTCGAAACACTTAAAAATGCTCCCCTAAAAATGTGAGCTTCATCGTTTTTCCCGGTGGCTCATCACATAGTTTGGGAATTTCCAGAAAATTTGCTCCCAGATGCTGTATCTATACTCGCGGAAATTCGATTTAGATTAGAAGGTACAGTTGATTCACTAAAAACTATTTGCTGCAATCAATTTCTATATTTAAGTTTACCTGCATGTTAGTATGAACTTGAGGTAACTTGACCGCCTCACGACATTTTCCGTCGGTGATGTCCCAGGTGCACATCTCCCCAGCCTCGGAACTGGAAACAATATAATTGTTATCCTGCAATATGGAGGCCTTTGAAATGCACAGGATGGGTGCGGTATGGCCCACCAGGAGGCAACGGGGGGTCATCTCCAGCGTGTCGGGATCGACTTGCCTGCAGGATAAATAATTTTTTGTATAATGTATAAAATGGTACATCAGTAGTATCAGTACATTTGCTCCACCAGAAATGGGCAACGTTTTACTGTTTAGTGACTTAAAACGATCAAAACCGTTTGTGAAGCTTTGAAAATGGCGCATGGCAGTGTTGTCATATCTTTAATTTGATTCAAAGCTCAGAAACAATGTCATAGCATAAAATGTAGATGTCTTATTATTACACCTGTCAATTTAAACCCTATACTGTCAAATAAGACGGGTCTTAGCAGTGAATCCGCCTAACAGATTGAAACCAAATAAAGTTATGGCTTACCATAAACATATTTGTCCATCGTAACATCCTGTGGCTAACGTTTTCTGATCCTTGGACAAATAGATGCAAGATATGCAGTGGGTGGGGGCATGCTTGCCCCACAAGACTACTGGCACCACTAAGCTTGTCCCAGGCATTGTGGTTTAAATTCTAGGAGAGAGAGAAAATCAAGAATTAACTCTAAACTGTCTTTATTCCAAACCAACTATACACACTACCATAGACTCATTGTAATTGGTATTAAAATTTTCATAATTCCAGAGAAAATCACAGGATATAGTGGTGATTTTAAATATAAGTATGTGAAAACTGACCAATAAACAAACAAACCCACATTCTTTATCAGATAGAAACGTTATAGAAAACATAGTAACATAATTTTGCAACCAATTTTTAACATTTTTAATCGATAAACTAGGCTAGACATTATTTTCGCAACTCCACGCTAAAAACAAATTATTCTCATATAAAATTAACAACAAAATGCATTATAAATTTGCCACATAATTGAATCCAATCAACACAAGTTATTTGTTTTGATCGGTGCACAAGGACCAAAGGAGCACTTAAAGGTCACATGACACACTCAGATTGAACATCGTTCTAACCCATTTTTCTATTATATTAAACACATAAATTATTCAAACGTACCACAAATGAGTAAATTAAACAAGATAAAGTGGATCAAACCAGTACAATAAGCGTAAAAATTCCAAAATTGATGTTTTTATGAGACATTTTTAACCCAACTTTCAACGCCTTTTTTAGGTTTTCTGTTATTTCCATATATTTCACTAGATAACACAAAATCGTACCTTGATAAATCTACAGCAGAGGGACGGATATCACTTAAATTATTCGATTTTTTCCGATTTACATTTATTCGCCATTTTTGCAGATAATCAGCTGTTCGATTTGACACAATTTTTTTGTATTAAAAAAATGCCAGCTGCGCATGTTCCTACTGGTCCAAACGGAATCTGAAGTTAGGTGTTGTTAAAAACACAATTTCGATAACATTCTACGATAATAGAGACGTACAACCAGCTGTTCCGTAATACGTAAGAGCTGCTGTTAAACTACCCATATTTTTTAGAACGGCTTCATTTAAATGCTGGCATTCTACTTACAAGCAAGAAGCAAGACGATGATGTATTTAGAAATATAATTAAAGCTCGTTTCAAGCTCTTTCGTTACCTCTTGACAAAATGGTAAGTACCTCAATAAATGTAAATATAAATATTTCAAGATTCATGAAAGGTGCCAGAATCGGAATAATTTTGGAAAAAATAAAATCTTGTTAAATTACGTATGATCAAAACATTGTTTATTGATTTATGTCAATAGATTATTTGTATGTACAATAAAAAATTATTACTTAAATTTAATTACAGATTTAATTCGGTTTCGCTGTCACTGTCATTTTCATCTACATTAAAAACAATAAGTGGCCCTATGATATTAGTAATTGAAAAATAGGAATCTTCGACTTTAATAACATGGCTAATCGAATTTTTCCAACTTTCTATAGGAATGCTATCTACAACTTTTCTAATGAATGTCACAACACTTGCGCTTAAAGTCGGAGAAGTGTTTTCTGCTCTAACATTTCATTTTACCTAATGCCACATATGATCAATTGGGTTAAAAATACAGTAATATGGGGGAAGGCGTAAAACCGTATTCCCCATGTCGGCAGCAATCGTATCACATATATATTTCTTCTCAATATTAAATGTTCTTGATACTTCTAGAACAGTGGTTCTTAACCGGTGGTCCGCGGACCACCAACACAACGCAATCTTAAAAAAGACGTTCTCGTTTACAAAATATCGCGGAATTACTCTCAGCGTGACGTATCATGGCAACGCTTGCCTGCGCGGTGTCATATCTTCTTTTATTTGTATTTGGAGTTTACGTGGGTACGACGATTACTGTAGCTCTTTAATGTTAAAATTGCCGCGTCGCGTACGAATTTATTCAAAAAAAGTGACAGAGTTGTAATTATTGTAATTAAATGTAAAAATACCTATCCATATCGGGTTTTATACTTCATAAACATATCTTTTAAAATCAAACAAACCCCAGTAGTCTACCGGTAATAGATAGATGAATTATATTTTGAATAGAAGCTATTAAAGAGTATCAATTATTTATATCAAAATTTATCTCCGGAAACTGACACATGTCAAAAAACGTCATCTTTCGATCGGTAAGTACTTGTTTAAATAAATTTTGGCATGCTTTTTTCATAGAATTACACCACTTTCTTTTCTAAAAAAAGTCATACTTTAAGTAAGTAGCAGTTTATCTACTAAAATAAGTTGCTTACCCACAAATTCCAACAATATAAATTTACAAAAATGAAGTGCCATTATGAAGTTCTTGAAATATCAACAGTTGCAGACGATAGTGAGATTAAAACTGCATATAGAAAACAGGCGTTGATATGGCACCCTGACAAAAATCCAGACAATCCGGACTTTGCTAAGGAACAGTTCCAGCTTGTCCAGCAAGCTTACGAAGTGCTCAGTGACAGGCACGAAAGAGCATGGTACGATGCTCACCGAGATCAGATTTTAAAGGGGCGCAGCTCTGATTTTGAAGACAAGAGCTTGGACGTTTTTCAGTATTTTACGACGACGTGTTTTAAGGGCTACGGGGATGACGAAAATGGATTTTACACTGTGTACAGAACAGTTTTTCAACAGATTGCTAAAGAAGACATGGAGTTTATGGACGCTAAGGAGGACTTTTGCATAATTCCTGGTTTTGGGAAGGCGGATACTGGTTACGAGGATGTTAAGGCTTTTTATGATTATTTTAATGATTACTCCACAAAGAAAAGCTACTCCTGGTTGGATCCATATGACATTAGAGAAGGTTAGTGTTTTTATGATCTCCAAAAAATGTTATTAAGTAATATAAGCTTGTGCAGTCTTCTTCAAATAATATAGGTACAGGGTGAGTTTGGTAATTATTTGGATTAATGGAAACACTAAATTTTTTGATGAAATTTTGCATAGACCCTAATTTTGGTCTATGCATGGGTCTATTGGTCATAAACAAATTTCCCCCCATCTCCCTGTTAACTCACCAAAATTTCATGAAAATATTTCAAACCATTTTGGAGATATCACCTTGTCACACTTTAAAAAACTTATATGTATTTTCTTTTAGGAAGAGGTGACAGAAGATATCTGAAAATAATCGAAAAGGAAAACAGGAAAGTTCGACTTAAAGCCAAAAAAGAAAGAAATGAAGAAATTCGAAATTTAGTTGCTTTTGTAAGAAAAAGGGACAAAAGAGTTCAAGCCTACAAAAAGGAGCTCGAAGCTAAAACCTTAGAGAACAGGAAAAAGCAGGAACTGTTGAGTAAACACAGGAGGATGGAATGGCAAAAGTTAAACAATATTGATCACCAAGCTGATTGGTTGAAGTTTCATAATGTCCAGTCTGAACTAGAAGCAGTAGAAAAACATTTGACAACGGAATTTGGCGAAGAAGACTCTGAGGACGAGGGCCCTAATACTTTATACTGTGTAGCCTGCAACAAAATGTTTAAAACTCCAAAAGCTTTTGAGAATCACGAACTTAGTAAAAAACATAAGGAAAATGTTGAAATATTAAAAGAATCCATGTTATTAGACGATATAGAGCTAAGTATGACAGAT
This sequence comes from Philopedon plagiatum, assembly GCA_963971165.1. Taxonomy (NCBI): domain Eukaryota; kingdom Metazoa; phylum Arthropoda; class Insecta; order Coleoptera; family Curculionidae; genus Philopedon; species Philopedon plagiatum. Next base: position 2,323,795 of record OZ020195.1, read on the forward strand.
GTTGTAGATGAATGTAATGAGTTTGGTGATAACGATGAAGATTTACTAGAAACTATTAAAGAACTTGGTGACATCTCTGGAGAAGAGTCTCTTGGAGATGATGAGAGCTTAGCTGAAATAAGTAAAAGCACAAAAAAGAAAAAACAAAAGGGTAAAAATAGAATTAAGCAAAAGAAAGATGAAAACTTAGATGAATCTGGTGAAGGTATTGTAGTGGATACTAGGCAGTTAGAGGATAATGATCAAGTTAAAGAAAGCAAGAACTTTGGTGATTCTCATGAAGAGAATAAAGGAAGTGACCATGACCCTGAAGAAATAGTAAACAAAAAGGGAAAGAAGAAAAATAAGAAGGTTAAGAATGTATTAAATGTGAACCACAATGGGTTTAGTGAGCATGACCACAAAGATTTTGGTATTGACAAAGTTTCAGATGATGATTTTGATTTTAGCAGCAGGAAAAATCAGAAAAAGAAAAAAGGTGCAAATAAAACTAAAACAAATGTAAGTAATAATGAGGAAAATAGTGAGCAAGAGCCAAACAGTGCTGTTATTGAAGATAATGGTGATCAAGCTCCCTCAAATGTAGGGGACAGCCAAAAAACAAAGAAAGCCAATAAAAAAGAAAAGAAAGCAAAGAAACAGGAACTACTAGTAGTAGATCTGAATGATATAGACACAAGCCAATGTTGTGTGACGTGTAAACAAGAGTTTCCTTCAAAAAATAAGCTGTTTGACCATCTGAAGAAGACAGGTCATGGTGTTTACATCCCTTCCAAAGTAAAGCAAGCAAGCAAGAAGGGTAGTGCAAAGAATTAGTTCTTCCTGAAATGTTAATATTTTTCTCCTGTAAATAAGAATTTTTAGGGCTCCCATGTGTATTATTTATTTTAGGATAATTTTATGCTTTTTAAAATAAAAGTGTTTTGTTAGAGTCTGTGTTTCCTTATTTATTTCAGGATATTTTTTAATTTTACTATTACCATGACCAGTTTTGTGAATTTGGTTGTTTTTTCGCAAATTTCTAGGGAAAAGGGCAATTGAAGTACATATGTATTATCGACAGTAATATAACTAACTTTTTAGCAACGCATTTCAAGATAAAAATCATTTGGCAACTATCAAATTGGAGAAATCACAGCCTTCTTAAACAAGAAGCTATTAAGCACAAATGGCAACGTCGCAAACAGCGCCACACGTGGGCTGATTATATTTTGTTAATAATATGTATTATAGATATAATATGGAATACCACATAGAGAAAAATAGTGAATATAAAATACATTGGCGTGCGCCTACATAAAGAAGCTATAAATTCAGATTTTATGAGGTTGCTATATTTGGTAATATTCACTTTTCCGCGACTCATATGTCATGACAAGGCGTTTTCGTGTTGAGCCAATCAGATAAGACAGCGCATAATTTTACTGTTGTAATAGGGTAATTAGGGAGGCGTCTTTTCTTCTAGACAACATCAATGCAAACGGTCAGTATGCTCCAACTTCTTGAAATGATCGGCCGATTTAAGAGCACTAACCGGTTTCGGGACGAGAAAAGTTTTCGCGGATCTCGGCGTAGTTAAATGAAATATTTTCTTCATACACAAGTGATACTTTTCTTTACAATAAAGGATTAATTTTTCTAATTATGTGAGTTAACTTGTATAATTGTTTTATAGATTATTTAAATCATTTTTATTAATCAATTACCTGGCCGCTTAGGTGCTTGAATTTTTTCAAATGAATTATTTTTAAATAAACTCTTAACCCTTCCCTAGTTTTTCAAGTTCTTCAATACATTTTTAAACCAGCTATTTATTACTTATTATCTTTTCTAATATTCCCCTGTCTCAATAAACACTTTAAACATTCTTCGAACGCGAACGTAACTTATTTTAATCATTGCCCTTTTGTGTTGTAAACTCATTTTCGATTATATAAAACAATATTATTTAATTTAAAAAAACCGCCGCGGCCGTTTATTTTTTTTTTAACTTTTAGGTATTTGCATATTATACGACCGCTCTAACATGTTAACTGTTTCCAGCCACTGTGCTATGTTGCCAGATCATCTGCTTCATGGCTCTCTTATTTAAGAAGGCTGTGGACAAATACAAGAATAACTAAGTTTGTTTATCATTTTTAATGATTCTGATTTATTAAAATCAAATACGAATAAAGTTTTTACTGAAAGCATTTATTTTAAGCTGAATATTCTTAGGGCACAAACATAGTAAAAGCAGATTTCTCGCTTTCAGGTGGCCAGCGCCGACCAGGGCCTATAATTTGCCTTGTTTTTAAATAATTGTCACTAGCGCATTGCTATTGTGCTATTGATAATTTAAAAACAAGGAAATTGTAGGCCCCAGTCGTCGCTGACTGCCTGAAAGCGGGAAACCTGCTTCTACTGTGTTTGAACCCGTATTTCTTACAAAAGATACATGAATATACAAAATTACAATAAACGAGTATAAAAAGCGTACAGTGTATAAAAAAATTTCCATATCAAAAATTGTATAAAATATACAAAGTTACAAAAAATGCAGTATATTAATATAAATATAAAAACCTTGTTAAAAGGGTATGTCATACATAAACAAAATTATTGGTTTTAAAAACATAGATCTCAATAGCATAAACATAACAAAAAATGCAATAGAAAAATTGTACAGTGTGTCCTGATCAGCTACCGCACTCTAGCAAACTATTTTTGATTTTTCGAGAAAACGTCATTCCTTATATTAAAAATAAGTTTACTAGAGTGCGGTACCCCCATCTAGGGACACACTGTATAGAATGTACAAAAACAAAACTGTGGTACAAGTACAAAAAATATTAATAAAAAAGCACATACACACACACAAGAGGGTATAGCAAAATCGATTTATGTTGGTTAAAAACGACATATTTTATGAATACAAATATATATATATACATATATATATATATATATATATATATATATATATATATATATATATATATATATATATATATATATATATATATATATATATATATATATATATATGTATATATATATATATATATATATATATATATATATATATATATATATATATATATTATAAGTAATCAGCCCAGAATACCGGTCTTAGTAAAAATTATCCAATTCTGTTATACCCTTACAAACGACAAAATTACAAATATACATACATACACAGACATATCAACATATTTGGCTTAAATTTTAAACATTTATTTTATAAACGTTTATGGATAAACTAATAATCAATATTGAGTCTTTTAAAGCTTCAAGTATTAAAATAGCAATTTTTTTAAAGCAATATAGAACACATAAGAATATGTACTGTATAATAATATGGATGGTGTTAAGGCACCTCTTTAGTCCTTGGATTGCACGATCACTAGTAATCCAATAAAATAAGATCTTAAAATAAAATTTTAGCTAGGCTGCGGCTTTTTTGAAAAAGGTAATTTTTGCCATATAGGCACACATATTATATATATATATATATATATATATATATATATATATATATATATATATATATATATATATATATATATATATATATATATATATTATTAAATATTAAATATTGTGTGGTTTTAAACCACACAATATTTAAATTTTTGCAAATGTAAAATATTTTTTTACAGATGGTTCTTCTAAAAAGAGCGCTGTTAGAAACAATGAGGTTAGTTTTCCGAATACTATACACATCTACAAGACAATTAGATATGAGTATGAGATAATAGTATAAGGTGCAGCTTGGAAACATTTCTTTTTAGCAGGAAAATTAACTACCCGTCCGCCGAAAGGAACAAGTTTTTTATTCTGGAAGCGCTCCAGAAACACATAGATCCTCAGAGACCAGGTAACCTGCTGGAGATAGCGTCGGGGACAGGGCAGCAAGCCGCATACTTTGCTTCGAAACTGCCAAAGTTGGTCATCCAGCCTAGCGAGTTTGAGGTTGAGATGTTTGATAGTATAGAGGCGTGGAGGGCAGAGGTGAGGAAATAGCGAGAGAACCTGTAGAGAGTAGCATTTAGTATAAGAATAGCGATATAATGAGCGTCGAAGTGTATCATTCAATAATGACTAGAGCTGTGCAAATATAGGTAATTCCCAGGCGCGTAAGTTGTACAGGTGGGCAACTTTTGTCCTTTGTTATTTTTAATAATATGCCAATTTCTGCCAAGAGATTATAAAAGATATAGGAACACGTTTCCATAATTTTTAATTACAAAATAAAAACCTATTAAAATTTAAATGGATTTAAAAAATCTAGAAAATGGCATCGGCCAATCGGTAGCGCTGCTCTTTCGCAAGAAGTAGCCGCATTCGTGTACAATCGGCATTTTACGGCCACGTGTTGTTCTGTGAGCGTCAGTTGTTAATGGTTTTGTTTATGTTACTTATAATCAAGTAATTTTCAGGTTCAAACAAACAATATGCGAAATCCAATACGAATAGACGTCACATCTGACCCAAAAACGTGGGGTGTAGATTCGGATTACGACTACATTTTAAATGTTAATATGTTCCATGTAACTGCTTTCCCGTGCTATGTAGGATTTTTCCAGAACGGAAGCCAGGTAAGTTTAACAAAAAAGAATACGTACAACAGAGCTGTAGCCAGAACCAAGTTTTAGGGAGGGCTCATAGTATTTTTACTAGAGACAATATTTTATATCTTATTTTATTTACCAAACAAAAGGTTTCAAAAAATACGAGGCATTTTTTTCGTATTATACAGGGTGTCCAAAAAGTTTTAGTATGGGCAAATATCTTTGCTATTAGTAAAGATAGACACGAAATTTTAGGTGTATCTTATTGGTTAATAAATCTACTTTTGTAATTTAACTTTTTCAACCCCCTTTAGGGGTGACGCTAGGCAGTTGAGGTAAATTTTTTTAAATGCAACCCTATGCCGTGTGGTACCATATTTTAAAGGTCTTCAAAAAAGAAACATTTTATTTTTAATTTAATTAAAACCATGAAGTAATTTAACAAAACTGTTTTTAGGTACTCAAAAATGGCGGTCTAATGTTCACCTACGGTCCCTACGCGAACAACGGCATCTTGGAACCCCAATCCAACGTGGTTTTCGATAGACATATACGGCAAAGAGACCCGAGCTGTGGCGTTAGAGATATTCAAGACCTGGCGAAGATCGCGACAAAGCATGGGATTAATCTGAAGCATATTTATGATATGCCTGCCAACAACAAGTGTTTAGTGTGGGAAAAGAATATATCAGTATAAAAATTTACAGATAAACATAGGTAAAAATGATATAGAACAATATCCAGCGTGACAACCAAAGTATCCTACATGTACAAGCGTCGCTGTTTTCTGCTGTTCTTAAATTGAATCTCTTTTATCTTTCTGCTCGGGATTTTTGACAGACACGTGATCGATAGTATTCTTTACAGCAATTATTCACATGCCCGTCAAGAAATAGGAGCAAACAATTGAATTTAAGAACATATCATCGAGTGTATATTGAGTTGCCTATACTCACCATACCTAAGCGGAATCGTTTATCCATTATGTAAATGGATATATTTGTTTGTGTAGAGTTTGTTTCTTGATTTCCTATAAACGCGAATCGCGTTTCTCGAATTTTTTTTAATGTTAATATTGTAAAAGTGCGTTAGAAACCAGGGTTAACAATCAGTATTTACAGAAATATCAACACGTCCAATATACATATTGTGTATATAAAAATATCGAATATTTGTCAGTATTTTTTTGCTTGTTTAGTGTTTTGTTGCGTTTTTTTTATTAAATGTTCTTGAAAGTACTTAAAAAAATAAAGCTATCAGAAAATCATTCTGTATTTTGATTACTTCCAAACCCACCGAAACAGTAAAAAGTTCTGGGCTCAAATTTTTAATTAAAGACTGAATAAAATACTAACTAACCAACTATTTACTAGGGATTTAGGAACAGTCTGTATATTTAACTTACTGTAACTTACCTAATTTATGTTAAACATATCAACGTTTGGCCTTCATAGATTTTGTCTTGTACTTTATCGCTGCTAGTGGATTTTTCTGCTGGTAACGAGAGACACGCACAAATAAACGTTAAAATGGTGCTTCCAACGGCTAAGTAGAGTCCGAGACCCAAAGAACAGTCCCCTGAAACAGTACGATACTTGATTTGATTTTAAAACATTGACCTCAACCATGATACACATAAAAGAAGAGGTAGGCGTGGCCATGAACGTCACGCTGTGAGTAATTCCGCCATATTTTGTAAACGAAACACCTCTTTGTTAAGACTGCGTTGTGTTTTAAAGATATTTTTTGTTGTTTTTATATCACTTTTAAGAGTTTAAAAGTGAAAATGAGGTGTGTTGTGTATGGTTGTGATGTGGACAATCAATGCAAGGGCTTTATGCCCGATATTAAAGTTTTTAGCTCTCCCAAAGACAAAGAAACACAAAGTGTTTGGAAGCGTCTGTGCAAACGAGAAGATAAGTTTAATGTGAAAAATGCTAGAATCTGTTCTAGACATTTTAACGAAATTGATTATGAAGGTAATTTAAAGCATGAATTGTGTCACGCCATGAATGTCAAATGTGTTTAATGCTTTTACAAACCCACTTCAATAGAAAAGCTTACTGTGACAAACAAAATTGCTAAAAATCTCCACGGTAACGGATCAACAGACTAATCGAGAAAATACGACAAAGATACTGAAGAAAAGGCTATTTTCTTAAAAAATAATCTCTTGTTTTACCTAATTTCATAAATTTAGATATTTTTGTCTTGTTTAGAATAATATTTGGCATTTTAAGGTTTTTTTAAATTTGAAAAATCAAAGAATACAAAAATACAATAATTTTTATATACATAAATATTTAAAGTGTAAAAAACCAAAAAAAAACTACCCTAAAAACATGTTTCCGTCACAAACATACAGATCTTATTCACCGCAAAAAATATTTGACAAATTATAGGAACAAACAAAATTCTTATTTATAACATATTTTCGGAAGACTCTGTAGGTAAGTATATATTTTATTAAGAATATGCCTCCAAATAAAAATTATTATCTTAATTATTAGGCATAGTTTTGTTCTATAAAATTATTTACATTTTCTTTTCACGTAAATAAATACATAGAACGCAATTGGCAGGTAATTTACCAATATCTATTATTTTAAATTAATTTATCCCTTTATTTACATGATTATTTTAAGTCATATACTTTAAAATTTGTATTATGAGCAGGAGGCAACGTATATTGCCAATAGAATTTATATAAAATCGCCTATAACTTAAACTTTATATTGCGCGTTATAAATTTCAAAAATAACTCACAGCGTGACGTCATGCGCGAACCCGGACGAATTTGACACGGTTTGGTATCATATCTTCCTTTTATTGTATCATGGGTTTCATACATCATGTAGCTATAATTAATAGAAAATGTGTCGAAACCAGCGACATATCGAAACAGAAACACAGTTTCGTGGTTTTACTTTTTCCTTTTCAATTTCAAATTCTTTCTTTTTTCTTTTTAGTGTCTTGTGTGTTCCTTGAGGAACGTTTATACTATTGATTTCTTCCCATATTTTTAAAACAAGTAGTAGTTTAGGTTATTTATAAGTAATTTTTGGTAGGAAGGAAATCTATAGATTTTTAGCAGATAAAGATCGGGTATAATAGCTTAATTTCTTAATTACCTAAGTAAAATGGTGATGAATCTCTACCACATAATCTGTGGGCCCTTTGGGTACCCCATGCCATAGGATGAAGCATTACTCCTAATATGAAGCATATTCCTAAAAACCAATAGTGAAAAATTATACAGTGGTATTATTCAGTAATATAGTGCTTATTACACTGGTTTTCCCAGTGTTGTGGTTTGCGCATAAGCCGCTCTTTGCGTCTTATGTCAAAATTTGACAAGTGGAGTTTGTCCCCCATTTTTATCAACGTAAATTTGGCTTTAGTTGCTTATTTGCGATCTCAAATGACTATAGGTGGCAGCACCAATTTTATAAGATGGCAGTTACGATAGACTAGAACTAGAACCCAAAAAGACATCTTCCTTTTTCCAAATTATGACTATTTAACTTACCTGCTATACATTGGGCAGCTCCAGAAAGGGTAAAAATGCTTTTTTTGAATACACTTTGGAAACAGCAACTCAGAAGACTGCTGCAGACGGTTAAAGACATTATAAACAGTCCTGAAATTGATAAAACACACTTTATACAGGGTGTAGAGTTTGATGGTGAGATCTGAAACATCTCAAGGGAGGATTCTTCCACGAATACAATACATGTTCTTACCCATAGCCAAAAAAACCGTTGCAGCCTTCCAAGCATCAGGATACATCTCTGAATCAGCTGACAGACCTCGTACAGACATTAAGGTGCAAGAGGGATGGAATTTTCCAATCGGTTTTCCACATTTAGCGTACACACCTAGACTAGGTGTATATGAAATGGACTCATTATCGAAAGTCACTAATTGAGGAGTGGATGTTATCCAGGAAGGACTCAAGAGGGCGCTGAGCATCATTAAAGTGCAGAGTAGGCTTAGTAGCATCCATATTAGGCTTCTGAAATATAAAGGGTCAAAATGCAAAAGTTTTTTTTCCCAAAATCAACCTTTTTGGAACAGCCAACCTGGGCCATCATTGATATATCAAAAGATTCAGATTATGTTTAATGAACTTACCTTGCTGTTACTATTAAAAATCTCATATTGGCTTACATCGAATCAGGCTGGTAAGTACCCTAAAAAAAATTAGAATATACCTATAACCATTTTTTAGATAGGTATATTATATTTTGCTTGTTTACTTTTCTTCACTAGGCCTCAAATCCTACAAAGGAAATTTAAGATGTCATCATAAGTAATAAAATAATGTAAAAAAATGAGGAAGAAAATTACCAATCAATCTGGTTTGCAATTTATAAAAATTTAGTCAATGAACGGTTGTGCAGGGAAAGTAACTTTGAGTATAAAAAAATAATTACTGACATTGCAAAAAAAAATGAAGAACAATGGATGAATGAAATTAATGGGATTCAATTCGTGTCAATGGAGTCTATGGAGTGAACAGACCAAGTGTACCAGGAGCGTTAAAAAAAGGTAAATGACAACCTAGGTGTGTTTTTTTTTAAATGTCACAATATAAATATTATTTGAACGACGATTAATTTTATTTAGAATGAAATTTCCAGTAATTATGCGCAGAGGTATCTCTTTTAATTTTAGTTTTAAATATGTTCACATCACATAAAAGTTCTATTATTTTACAAATAAAAAGGGCATGGTACCCCCCAGACCCAATTATATACAAATAAAATCTTCACTGTTGTTATTACAACTGTTATTTGTATAAAACTTCAATAAACAAACAGTCTAAAATAAACCACAGAAAAAAATAAGCGGTTTTCAGTTTTCAAAACCACAACTTTATTCAAAAACAAACACTGATTTTTCGATTTATTTATAAAGATAAATTTTGAAATACCTCGTAGTAATCTATGAACTAAAGACAAGTGCAAATATAACAAAAGACGAAATAGTTATTGTTTCTTACGCCTACTTGTGAATTTTAATCGCTTGTCAAAAGACCACTTATAAAGATTGCTGGCGAGTCGTGAGGTTATCTACAAACCTGTTGCGTTGCTTTTCTTAAAACTAATCTAATTTTCTACCTCGGTAAGTAAAAACCTGCACTACAATCACTGAACTGCACTCAATTCATCGTTTTGTAATTTTTATTTTGTTGTTTATATTCACGGAAGGATGTGGGAGTGTTTTAAATGACATCAAGTAGGCTGTGGCCCCGCATTTTAATCAGCTGTTTCTTTCTCATGTCAACAAACCGTTGAGGGGTGCTTTGACAGCACAGGACCGCATTATACCATTTTTGTTATTATTTTCAAGTATTCAATTTTATTTTTTTCTACCCGATATGAGCGTCAAAACTAAAATAAAATGTGCATAAAATTAAATGGGACATAGCTTCTACCGATTACTTTACTGTTTTAGTTCATATGGCCTCCGAAGCTCTGCACAAGGTGTTTGTCTATGGAACGCTCAAAAAAGGAGAACCAAATCACTCGTGGTTTCAAAAATCGACTGAGGGGTACCACAAGTTTCTTTATAACGCCAGGACCAAGGAAAAATATCCTTTGATCATTGCAACCCAATACAATATTCCGTTTTTGTTGCATATGCCAGGTCCGTAACAAATTTTTTTAACAACTATTTATTAGTAAATTGTTGATATTTTTAGGGCAGGGTCACAACGTGAAAGGCGAAGTATACGAGGTAGATTATCAAGTTCTAAAGGATTTAGACACTCTAGAAGATCATCCCAATTTCTACACAAGAGAATTGTACGAGGTCCAAAACATCGATTCTTCAGACCAAAATACCGAAAAAGTATGGATATATGTCATACGAGCATTTAAAAATAAACTTCTAAACCAACCTTTTTTTGAAAGCTACAGTAATTCTGGCAGCCATGGGTTGAGATACGTTGAAAGGTACTTGAGAAATGACACTAGTGATCATAAAACTCAGATATTTCCCCAAAATCAACGAGAATAACGTGTTTTTCATTTGCAGCGTGCAGGAAGTGTCATCGCTGGACGATCTTCAGTAATCAGTGGCAGAAACTTTTATGTTTAAGGGTTGGACATTTGGTGTTTCATTTCATTGCTTTTTGAATTTTTTTGCAAAAGTAATAGGCCTACTTCTTAAAATGGTAGCAAATTTTTACACAATCTTATTGTTTTTGCGAAAAAATATAAATTTAAAAAAAAAACAGCAAAAAATTACACTTATTTTTAAAAATGTCCAAATGACCAAACCTACTCCGCAAATAGATGTCATAATAAATTAAAAATATTTTTGTAATCTGATGTTTGTAGTAATTTTTTCCGGTCACCATTACCAAATCGTCCAGGTTACCTACGTTTATAATTTCCATCTTTGATTAACCAATAAAACAACCTTGTAAATGATTTTTTTTATTCAAGAAACTGCCACAATATAGCTATCGTGTAGTTTGAAGATTAATAATAATAATAATTTCACTGTGTTTTCACAAAAGGACAAAATACACTCAAGTGCTATTTAGAATTTTGCCCTAAAAAATAGTAGCATTAGTAGTAGTAGTAAACAAGTGTTATCCACAGGAAAAAAGGATTTGTTAGTGTTTTCTCGTCTCGACGGTAGGGAAAGCTGAAATAAAAAAGAAATATCAATTATTTTATTCGTGAAAAAAACACCTCTCGAGATTTTTTCAGATTTTTAGGTTTTGGGTTGCCTAGATCACGAAAAACATGGATTCCCATTTTCGTCGGTCTCTCGGCGCGAAAACTTAAAAACTATTTGACCAAAAGACAAGAAATTTTGCATACAGATTGAACTCTACCCTGTCCTGGCTCGAAACCGACCAAACTTTCGGTGAAAAATATATAGATATACCTTAAAAATTAATTTCTATTTTTGTTGCTTTATAACTGGAATAAGTTCGGTAACAAAGTATCCATCCACTCCTAGAAAAAATCCAAAAACACGGATACCTTTTTTTTTATTCAATAGTTTTTTTTGCATTTCCGTGAATTTTTCCCTTCATCTAGGGATGGAAATTACCGACCCCCCTCTCCCGGTCACCAATTTACTGTGACAAAAAAGAGCATTAATAATGTGTAGTGGGAATCTTAGAATCACTGCACAATTGCACAGGTTACGCTGTTTACATTTTTACTTACCAATTACTTCTTGCTTCCCGCTTGTCTTGAATGACCATATTCCCCATGATTGGGATTCAATTGATTGCCGTGGTTATTAAGGTCGCTCTGCGTTGGGGGATTCCCAGACTTGGCATAGCCCCCACTCGACCTACAAGTAGAAAGAATTTTTATACTTCCCTTTGTCATTAATTTTTTTTTTGGTTTTATCGAGTTTCTGCCCTTACTTTATTGTTTTTATAATACAGGGTGTGGGAAAAATTTGGAAATCTCAATATTTTCCGAGTTACAGCTGTGCAAATTTTAATTTTTTTAATACTTTTTTGTCATACTGAATTTAATCTTTCGTCAACGTTTTGCATTAAAATTTTAAAAAGGCAACTTCATACCCTTTACCAAATTTTACGTTTTGCATACCTTGTACAAAAAACAAATTTTTAGCATGGTGAATCTTATTTTTAGAGCAAACAAAAACTTTTATAAAGAATGACCTTTTTTTCGTATCTTTTACTTCTTGGTCCATTTATCCTCTTGTCTACCCAATACGTGGACATATTGTATAATAAGTTTTTTTTTGTATTTCAATATCTTTACGTAATTTTGTTCCTAGAGCTACACGGAAAAGTCTTTGGTTTTTTGAGCAAAACAATATATAAAAAAATAGTAACAAAGCGCTCAATACTGATTTTAATCTTACAAAAAATATTTGACGTACCAATCAGACGGGCGGCTGCTCATTCCACGGCTTTGGTAGAAGGCATCATTGTTAGTGTTACGTTGATTGGAATGATTATCCAAATTTTTTTGATTCTGAGACATTTTTTAAAAAAAGTTTTAACAACTATCGAAAAAAATGAAAAAATCTTCTAAACTTGAGAAGAACAATGACGGCTGTTGATGGGTGCACTACTATATATAGCTGCTCATCGGGGAATCCCCGAGTGCTCTGAGAAGAATTCTAGACTATTCCAAATGAGGCGTTGCCAACCTTGAATGAATAAAGAAAGGATGTGTGAGCGTGTTGAACATCGGCCTCGATGGTGTTGAAAGTTTAACCTGTTTATTTGTTGTTTGTTTGTTAGGAAAACATTGTAACTCTCGGTGTTTCTCTCTCTGTTTTCCTCTGTTTCTGTCTCTGTTTTCTTCTCAACAGCTGAGCCGATGAGGTCAAAATATCAATCGATGGACGGGAAGGAAAATTCCATGGGCGGAGTACCGACTCACTTCTAGGGTATAAAGATAACGTGTTTTTCGCATAGAAAATTTAGTTACTACATTTTTATATAATTAATAGCGTGGTTGTGAATAAGGAAGCTTACAAGCAAGTCCAATGTAACAAGCAGAGCCGTCTTAGGACATGCAGGGGCCCTTGGGCATACAGAGTATGGGGGCCCATTTAGAAACCAAAAAAACGTAATGGGCATTTCGGGGCCCCCATCAGGCCGGGGTATGAGTATGATCCCTTCTGTGTTTAGATAATCATAATAAAATTGTATTAAAATTTAGTATCCCGTTTTCGGCCACCTTTATCTTATACAGAACAGGTCAAAAGTATCGTGTTTTCCGCCAGGCCAATAATCATAACTGAAAATCACGGTTTTTCGGAAAGGGGATAAAAAATGTACCTAATTATATTATTTTCTTCAATTACAGATCAGTGGCGATCCGTGGTCAGTAAAAGAGGTGAGGCCAAAAAAGTTATAATATGAAGCATATAGTTTTATTTAAAACATACATCAAAACGTAAAATAACATAAAACGGAAATCAAATGGCAAACTTAAAAACAAACTAAGAAAAATGCAAAATTATGTTTTATAGATTAAGTCTATCTTTCTGTTGCACTTAATCGCAAACGATCCTATTACTAAGTTATAAAATGAGTCAGAAGGTCAGAAGAATACATTTTAATTATTAAGCCTTTTCTATAGACACTACAGCCAAACCATTTAACCTTTCTTGTGCAATCGAATTTCTCGAATAAGTTTTATGAGTTTTAAAGCTAAAAAATTTCTTTCAACTGAAACCGATGCTCCAGGTAGTGTTGGCTATTAAACAACAATTTGTACATTTCTGATAAAACCTCGTTTAGACCATTTTTGTACATGTTGTCTCTATAATCTCTGGCAAAGATAAGGAAAGGAACTGTTTATCAGCAAAAAAAATTGTAAGCTCGGTTTTGCATCGGTCTTTTTGGAAAAGATTTTTATAACTTTGAACTAAATTGTTAAATAACTGATTTAAAAATGATACGTCAAAATCGGCAAAAAGCGTCTGGTTAAATTAGGTTCAAAAATAATAACTTATTAATACCGTTAAATCGATCTGTAATTTGATTATTATCAAGCACTTCATAAAATAACGCCTGGTAAGTCAATGTAACATCATTGTTAATTAGGTCCTTATTTTCGGTTCTTGCCCGTATACTTGTATAATAGTACTTCTGAAGTAGGTCTCCCATTACTAACAGTTTCATTTTTTTCGCGTTGAGAACGCATAGAAAATGATGTTTGCCGCAGCAATAAAACATCATAAAATAACGTAGCTCCGCTCTCAAATAAAATATCTAGAAATCAGGAGGCCAAGCGCTTTACAGGCCTCTCTTCACTATAAATTCGCACGTGGAAGCAACGAATACCAATTGCGTGGAAGTGAGTAATATAAACATACTAAATAAAGACAGAACCATTCACACACGTCCAGAGACGAGCTGCTTCGAGAGTCTAGCGCTCACCGGCCCCCGGATCACGCCACATAGAATTCTATTCTATGTGTCAAAGTCGCATGACAACTCAAGCAAAACAAACGATCCATCACATGGCCACTGTCATTAGTGTCAAAATCGCATAGAATTCTATGCATCGTGATCCAGCATCGGGCCTCTGCTGCATAGGCCGTTCTCTCATAGAAGAACTTATTGTTAACATACAGGGCGTACTGCGAATATCGCATGTGGTTCTTTTTTAGTCGAATATATTGTCGCAAATATTAGCGCTTCCCTTGTAAATAAAAGTGGCTTTATAGACGTTTGCTAAACCTTTCCATTTTTATAATTGCCAAATTTATATAATAAATTTTAGATTTGAAGTAATGTGATGAAGAAGAGCAAAACAAAACATGTTAATCAATCTTACGAAAATTTTCATTTTTACATTTTAAATTAATTGTAGTTAGGCCGGGCCTCACCTGCCTCATGCTACCGATCGCCACTGTTACAGATGAAATCTGAAATAAAAGGAGAATTTCAAAAAAGGTCGTTCAAAACCCAAACAAAAAAGGGCATTTTTTTAAATATACTGAAGGTGGGTTAAAAGGCATACACAGGGGATAGAGGGGGTAATCTTCCCCTCTCCCCGTCCAGAGCGGTAAAAAAGCAAACCCAGAACGGTACGAAAAAATTCCTATATGAAAATATGTAATTATATCGTAGCTAGTGCAACTCAGAGTGGGCAATTTGTAAAGGGTGGTTGAAATTTTTTTGGTGCTAAATCCCTACACAGGTTTTTAAATAATTCGATAATACCTACGGGGGGTAGCTCAAAAATATGAGAGTATTCTTTGAGATAGGATGGCCATGATTTCATATTTGAACAGTATTCTTAATTCAACATAACTATTCCTAATAATAGTTCGCAATATTTTTAAAAATAAGGGTACTTTACAAAAACATCAAACAATTATGATTATTTTTAAAAATGTACAAATGGCTAAAACTCAGTACTCAGTAAATACAAGTCATAATAAATTAAAAATATTTTTGTAATCTGATGTTTTTAGTAATATTTCCCGGTCACCAAATTGTCCAGGTTATATACGTTTTTAATTTCCCAATAAAACAACCTTGTAAATGATTTTTTTTTATTTAATTGAAACTGCCATAATATAGCTAACACTTAGTTTAAAGATTAATAATAATAATAATAATAATTTTATTGTTTTCCCAAAAGGACAAAATACACTTATGTGCTATTTAAAATTTTGCCCTAAAACATAATAGTAATAGTAGTAAACAAGTGTGTCACACAGAAAAAAAGGTATTGTTAGTGTTTTCAACTATTGCAGGCAGTTTCGTCTTGACGGTAGAAGAAAGCTGAAATAAAAATGAAATATCAAATATTACTTTAACTTTTGAAATTAGGTGTATTATGTACATATTTATACAGGGTGAGCAATTGAAAAATTGAAAAACAAAATAAATCACTTCTCTTTTACTATGAATGTTTGATCTTTAACACCCCCCCCCCCCCCCCCCGGTTATCAAGTTTGTGTCAAAAAACAACATGTGGAAAGTTGGGAAAAAACCTAGAACAACTGCATAATTGCACAGGAAATGCTGTTGTTTAAATTTTTACTTACCAATTACTTCTTGCTTCCCGCTAGCCTTGAATGGCTATATTCCTCATTGTTGGGATTCTTCTGGTTGCCGTGATTATCGAGGTCGCTCTGCGTTGGGGGGTTCCCAGTCTTGGCATAGTCCCCAGTCTTCCTGTCAGTAGAAATAACTTTTGTACTTCCCTTTGCCATTCATTTTTTTAGGTTATTTAGGTATTAGGTATTGCACGTCACGATGTGAGTAATTCCGCCATATTTTGTAAACGAAACACGTCTTTGTTAAAATCGCGTTGTGTTTTAAAGTTCTTTTTTGACGTTTTTATATCACTTTTAAGAGTTTAAAAGTGAAAATGAGGTGTGTTGTGTATGGTTGTGATGTGGACAATCGATGCAAGGGCTTTATGCCCGATATTAAAGTTTTTAGCTCCCCCAAAGACAAAGAAACACAGAGTGTTTGGAAGCGCAAACGAGAAGATAAGTTTAATGTGAAAAATGCTAGAATCTGTTTTAGACATTTTAACGAAACTGATTATGAAGGTAATTTAAAGCGTGAATTGTGTCATGTCATGAATGTCAAATGTGTTTAATGCTTGTACAAACACGCTTCAATAAAAAAGTTTACTGTGACAAACAATAAAATCGCTAAAAATCTCCACAGTAACGAATCAGTAGACTTATTTATACAATTTTAAAGTTTCACGGGCTACGCCTGGCAACAATATTGAAAAAAAAACAGTAACAATAAGCGCTGAATAGTGTTTTTAATCTTACAAAAAATATTTGACTTACCAATCAGCCGGACGTTCACTCATTCCACGGCTTTGGTAGAAGGCATCATTGTTTGCGTTGCCCTGATTGGATTGATTATCCAAATTTTTCTGATTTTGAGACATTATTCAAAAATTTTTAAAAACGAAAAAACCTTCAAATCTTGCGACGAACAATGAATTGACGGTTGCTGTGATGGGTGCACTACTATATAGCTGCTCATCGGGGAATCCCCAAGTACTCTGAGAGGAATTACACACTATTCGAAATGAGGCGTTGCCAACCTTATAATGAGTGCTTGTTTTTATCATTTTCCTGCAGCCAATTGTATTATAGCTATCTCTTTCTGATCACCCAATTAACTATAGAGCTGAGCAAGACTGCTATTTCTCGATAAAAGTTATGTGTAAACAGCATAGATGAGAAAGGTAACAAGGATACGAAATGAGTTTACATACTTTGAAGCGAAAACCCATCCATATTTTTAGAAAAATTCATTTTCATTATGTTTTGATTGTAAAAAATAAATTAATTTTTATCTCTGAAACGGTGCGTCAGAACAAGAAAGTTTAAGATACACTTTTCACGCAGCATTAATTGGGCTTAAAGAGAACGATATCAATTTTGCAAACAATCAGTGGCGTACCATTTTTTCGCTAAAAAATATACTTACCAGCACGCACGCTACTGATGCCAGTACTTTCGAAACCAAATTTTTGCACGTAAAGGTACCCTTTGATTACATATTTGCGTGTACCAAAATTCATGTCAATATCTCAACGCATTTTCGAGAAATTAAAAAGAAACATTTAAAAAAGAAAATATTAAACACCCTGTATCTCGAAAAAGAAGCGTTTGAGGATCCATGTTTATATAAACTTATTTTCATATTTTTAGATGTAGAATCTGCCCTTAAAATTTCTTAATATCTTTTTGTAACACCCTGTATATGGTGACGGAATTTATGGTGAGAGTGGCAAAGTCGTTTCACGTGGCGTCGTCTCGTTCATTGATCAATCTAAAAGGCGTAATTTTGTGTGTGTACATTCCAGCGCGATCGGAATATACGTGTCTAGTGACATTTTACGTGATTTGTGGTTTTTCCTGACGGGAGGTCAATATTATAAACCAAAGACTAATAATTCAACTTCAAGGAAAAAATGTCGACCCCTTTTTTTAGAACCTGGGCCTGGAGATGTAAACCGAAATTCAATCGTGTAAAGAACAATGACGTTGGTGCCGGCGGCAAGATTGTTGCGTCGCCGTCTCTCTCGAGCCTCGTGTGACTTCATTAACAACCAGTGGTTAACTAAAAGTTTTCCCTCCGCCGGCACCAACGTCATTGTACTTTACACGATTGAATTTCGGTTTACTACTGTATTTGTCTCAAATTACCCATTCCTATATTATGGTATGACGCTTATGGATTTTTAAAAGTCTATGATATTAGTAAAAATGTTATCAGTATTATTGCCAACTCTTAGAAACTTTTAGGGCCAAAATTGCTGACGCACGATGATGGTGTTTTATATTAGATTGTACCTTGTACCAAAATAGCATTTTTTGGCGATTTAAAACCATCAAAACCAAAACCATGTACTCTCTTTGTTTATCCAACGTTATTAAACGTAAACAAACAGAGATAGTGCCACAAAAATCAAAACCATATTGTTATCCTTATTTGTACAATGCAGTCAAATGCAAATAAATAAAGACACCAATGGTAAACCCTTGGGTTTGGCTTTGATGGTTTTGAATCGCCAAAAAACCTCTAAAAAAATGTACCTTATATTACGGGCTAGCTTTCGCCTGCGACTTCGTTCGCGGTATAACAGTTTTCATCCACTTAGGGGTTGATTTATTAAAAACTGTAAAACACTTTTAAAGAAAACAAATAGTTAGATGATCATAACACCCGACTTTGTAAGAAATTCCAAAGTATAACAGTTAAAAATAATTTTGGAGAAAAATCTCTTATGTATGAGGGGATTTTAATTTATAATAATCTTCCAGACAATCAAAAATATAAAAAAATTAACAATGTTTCAAAGAGAACTGAAGAAATTCCTTCTTTAAAAATATCTCTTTTTTTCATTTATAATTAACCTTACAGACATCGTTGAGTTAATTTTATTATATATTTTTTAAATTGAATATTATATTTATTTTGTCATATTCATTTGGTTTGGAATAAGTACAACTTCGCTAATCCGGACAGATATAGTTTTCAGTGTCTCCGGACTACTGAATTTTCCGGATTATTGAAGGCATTGTAGAAATGTGGGAAATTAAAGACAAAAATACTGGTTTTGCGAAATTATTACATATTGGTTCGGCCTGATTGTAAGATATCTCAGAAACGCATAGTGCCTTTTTAATGCAGCAACGTGAACAAAAATACAAATCTTAATAAACAATTTTCTAAATAACATTTTTTTAAAAGTATTAAGTAAATTTCATTTACTATTTTTTGGCTCCAAACTTCTAAGAATGCAGTCGATAAAATATTTATCAGTAAAATTCATTATTATATCTTTCATCAGGCAACGCCTTACAAGGTAAACAAATTATGAAGGGTACTCTAAAGTAGGTACTTCAGAGACCACACCCATTCGAAGAATTATTAAAGCTATTTATTATTACGTTATAAATTTGTCAATATGTTTATCACTATTCATCAGATATTTAAGTATATTAGTCTGAATTTGCGATATGATTCTCGGGACGTGGACTTGGACTTGGATATATTTAGGGCGGGGTATTTGGTGTTTTGTACCGATTTTTTAATCTAATGTAAATTTATTTATTCCTTTTTGTCAACAGCGCCTCCAAACCCCAGTACCGCTCCCACAACACAAAAAATATGTGCTTATTCCTTATTATGTACCTACGGGTCGAATTGAGAAACCTCCTCTTGTAAAGTTGGTTAAGAAATAGAACTTTGCTTTGCTTTTTAAAGTAGTAACAAATTTTAACATGATATTATTGTTTTTTTATGTAAAAAATGGCGAAAAACATCTTCAGCGTCCGTACGAAGATAAACTTAATTGAGTCAGATTTCAAGCAAATCGTATATTTGTATTTCTGTGTGGGTGTTTGTATGTATGTATGTATGTATGCCGGCTGTGTTTGTCGTTTTTCAAGAAAAAAGTAACATTATTAAGTCTGGTAAGGCCAATGGGTTCCTATTAATTTAGAGACAATAGTGGAAAAATCGGTAAAAAAATTCACGACACATTTTCACATGGGATTTTATGAAAAATATAAGTGGTTAACCGGCTGCAAAATATTATCAAAATTATTCTGTTGGCTCCGTTTACTTTTCAATATAAATGAGAAAACGCACTGGAACTCACTCGGCAAATTAAAATAATTCTCATAAAAGTGTAAAACGCTATGTCAATAGCAAAGGACATATAAAACTGCTACAATCAAAGAACAAACTTTTTTAACAATTCGAATTGAACATAGTTTGGACGATCAATTAAAAATCAGTATCAAACTTCATAACGAACGGGTCAAATAGGGATGTTTATAACGCCTAATAGATGTTACTTGTTTTCTGGGACAGCATCAATTGAGTTTCAGGGGTTAATGAAGTAAGTGGGTTTGCTGGGATTCGCCAATCATGGAAATTATATCGAACTCTGAGAATTTTTAGGAAAAAACGATGAAACCATTAAAAATTATTTTAATGAATCGACGAATCGCTTGCCCCTTTATTGTTACCGCATGCCACTTAGTACTACCTTTGCTCAGGTTGGTTAGTACTACCTCTGCTGAAAGTTTTTAGAAATGAGCATAATTAGTATTTCTACGGTCGACTCTCCGCCTAAATGTAGCAAAATAAATAGTAAAACCTCACTTTTGCGGTTTCCATTTTATAAAATGAAGTTTTCACAATTTTTGTAATAAATTGATACGATTAAAACAGTATCATTTTCAATAATTTTAGTTTCAACAAAACATAGAAATTTATTGCTTGTCGCCGGTTAGGGGAATTACCCAGATTTAATTGTTCTTTTGTTCCTAACTATCACAGTCAAAATTACGAAATTTTCCTTTAAAGCTTACTAATAATTGGAATGCCTGGGAAGTACCGAAAGCTGTAACTGAAAAACCTGCATACAAACGATATTAAAGTAAAACCCAGAGAACCCAAGCCTGTGCAATTTTGACCCGTATATTTTCACAACTTTGTGGTGGCTTTTGTTCGCTAAAAGACGTTTCTTGGGATTCACAAAGAGTCGGTCGTTTAGGGTTGAAAATATGATAATGAAGTTCGCGAAGCATTGGGAACTACTGAAAATGAAATATTTTGTTTTAAATATGGGCGCGTACCGTTCTAAGTGACCAGTGTGCTTTGAAAGGTGCGTCGGTGCGTGCAACTATCGAAGAAGATTTTCAAGTGCGTATCAAGAGTAACTGGGACAGGTAAGTGCGACATTTCACATTATTTTTATTTAATTTTTGGGGGTACTGTTAGTAATTTGTTTGAATTTATTCTTCGTTAAAACTGATGGTAATATTAAATTTTCTAAAATTGCATTTTTTCAAAAATTAAGGTAGTAGTAGCAGTAGTAAAGGACGCAAAGTATATGATTTTTTTCTTAAAGTAAGTTTTTCATCCAGTAGGGTCAATGTGATATCGTCCATGTATATTAAAATTTTATCTTACTGAATCAAGTCTCTAAAAATTTTATTTATGAAATGAGAAAATGTAGAGGTACTAGAATTTAGGTCAAAAGGCATTTTCAAAAATTCGTATTGCCCGTCTGGCGATATGGCGATCTTTATCTAATGTCACGTGATAATTTTGATTTGTTAAATCAAATTTTGTAAAATATTTTTTGTCTTTTAACCTGCCAACGTCAATTAATGGCAAGGGATACCAGCAGGCGCGGCCCGTGAAATTTTAAAGTTGTATATCTCTGTTGCTACTTATGGGACCCATGTCAAGTTCAGGTTTTTTAATAGTGAGCCTACTAGGAATGTTTTGGTAAAGAAAAACAATATTGTGTAATTTGCGAAAAAAAGTTGAATTTTTGAATTGACCCACCTAGGAAAAAAATTAACACGCTCAGGTATTTTATTTATTATTTCTTCTAAACAAATTTTACATTATTTTATCGACAATTCTTAAATTTTAAGAGAAAAAAATGTGTTAGTAGAAAGTTAGTCATTTGAATTTTTTTTTAAATGATATTTTAGGTCTATTTTTTTTCTTTACCAAAACATTCCCAGTAGCCTCACTATTAAAAAACCTGAACTTGGCATGGGTCCCATAAGTAGCAACACAGATATATAACTTTAAAATTTTTTAAAGCACTTTTCAAAAATACATTTTCTCAAAAATCATCTTTTTGGAAGTTAAATATTTTAGAATATTAATTTTTTTAAGCAATGGCCTTTTGAAAAAGTAATTTTCGAGTAAGTAACCAAACCTAAGGAAACCTTATCAAATCCAAAAAAGGATTAGGTTTGTTCAGGATCTTTGGTCGTTTATTTTTCATTAACATTTTCCAAGCTACTAGAGTTCATAATTTAATTTTCTAAATACCGGTTTTTTCGAAAAATGTAGCTACCTATTTTTGAAAAATTATTTGTTGAAGACTTGAAAAATTCACTTTTGAAATACGTATTGTCAAGAAAATATCTCATAAATCCTTTTTCAAAAAAGCATTTTTGAAAAGTTTCGTTAACCCGTTTTCGAAAAAGCTATTTTTGGAAAAATTACTTTCAAAAGAGATGTTTTTTGGAAAAAAAAACTATTTGGTTCCTGTAGAAGCGAGATGTATAAGGAATGTTTTCAGAAACAATCACAGAGCATGTAAATCAAAAATGCCAAAAAAAGGCTTGCACTTTTTATATATTAGCATTGATCTAAATTCATATCTTTGTGGTATAATTCATTTCAGAAAATTTACATAGACGGCAAATGCTTGTTTTATCCTATTTTGTAAGAACGGCTAATAATGTTTATTTTACAATATTTATTTTTATAAAATTCGCCATTGAAATCCTTTTGTACAAGGCTTCAGGAGGGGGCGCCCCCTGCCCCCCCCCCCTAAATTCGCCACTGAGGGAAATTGATCTTTAAACACAAACAACAGTGGATCAAGAGGGTACAGTGCAGTGAACAGAGTTAGTTTTTGGTTGAAAGAAACATAACTATTTGTTGTATCTATCTGACTTAATAATCCTTATTTGACATTAGTTCGTTCACTCTAGTCACTTGGCATCAAGCGTTAAGAATAAACGGGTAAAACGTATTTGTAGTGTTCTCAACGACACCGCTGTATTATTTTTTAAGGTTATCCTTTTTTTTATTTATTTCGTTTGTGTAATTGTTGCAAGTAATACTGTTTTCAAGTAAAACCATGGTAAGTTCTCTTTCTTCGAAATCGACCTTAGATTAATTTTTGTGCAAGTAGCATTAAATTCAAAATGGCGGGTCGGTACACAGTGAATCCTTTAATTATGGTGCACAGTGAATCTTGTTTCACTGCTTACTTGTGCCGTTATAATCAAAAATACTATTGAAAATTGAATTTTTCACGTGTATTGATTTGCAAAAAATAAAAAAATGTGTCTCATTTTTGCCTGTAGAAAATCCTAAAAGTAAGACAACGTGTTATTTTACTTATTTTAAGTTTTTAAGGCTAAGTGAGGTAATACTAAGAAAGCACGTTGCAAATAATAATAGACATTCTTTTAGTTAAATTTTAAAAAAATTGTTTTAGAGAAATGATAGAAGTCACGTACCAGTGCCAACGTAGGCAGGTTAAAAGACAAAAAATATTTTACAAAATTAGATTTAACAAATGCTTTTTATCACGTGACATTAGACGAAGACTTAATAAAGCATACTTTTTTCATAACGCCTGAAGGGCAATACGAATTTTTAAAAATGCCTTTTGGCCTAAATTCAAAACACAAAGTCGTGACGAGAACCTGATTTTTTACATGTATGTTTTAGGTGGGATTTCGTAACTTTTATTAGCATTATTTTGGCATTGTAGACTGATGCCAAAATAAATAAAGAAAATAGTTAATTATCTAATTTAATTATATTAAATGCTTTTTTTTGGGATTACCCACTGTTCCCTCTGTTGATTCACTGTATACTTGCATATGATTCACTATGTCCACCATGGTGTACACGGTGGCTAAAGAGGTTTTCTTTTTAAGAAGGCTTCTACCTTTTAATGTATACTAATATCAAAGATATACGTATGTACAGGGTCTTCCAACGAGGACTGAACAGGGGTTCATTTTTGAGCTTCCTTGTATTTAAAGAAAAATCTAAAATAGCCAATCGATGTACTTTTTCCTGCAGAATTCAAAAATGAAACCAAAAATTTATTTGAACCAGAAACAAAAGAGTTACGCTATGGATAAGGTGTTTTTTAAACGGAACATAGCTTTTTTTATACGATTTTCGGAACGAGTGATTTTTTTTATGTCCGTTCTGATTAAAATATTTAATATTGTGACAGCTATTTTTATTAAATTTTAATGTTTTATCCAGTATAATTTAACTTCAACCTGTTCGAAACATACACTAGGTAATAAAGGTAAAATCAGCTTGAAATCCTTCAAAGTCAAAAAATTTGACAAATTTACTATAATATTCGTTCTTTATCCTTAGAATAGTATTGACGGATATATTTCTGTGAAAATTTGCAATAAATCTTCTCCTTGCTTCTCTTGCAGTTTCTTGGCATTTGTAGAACAAGATAACAATCTGCAATCTCTCATCTAATGAATATTTCATTTCGGCAATATTATAGTAAATTTGTCAAATTTTTTGACTTTGAAGGATTTCAAGGTGATTTTACCTTTATTACCTAGTGTATGTTTCAAACAGGTTGAAGTTAAATTATACTGGATAAAACATTAAAATTTAATAAAAATAGCTGTCACAATATTAAATATTTTAATCAGAACGGACATAAAAAAAATCACTCGTTCCGAAAATCGTATAAAAAAAGCTATGTTCCATTTAAAAAACACCTTATCCATAGCGTAACTCTTTTGTTTCTGGTTCAAATAAATTTTTGGTTTCATTTTTGAATTCTGCAGGAAAAAGTACATCGATTGGCTATTTTAGATTTTTCTTTAAATACAAGGAAGCTCAAAAATGAGCCCCTGTTCAGTCCTCGTTGGAAGACCCTGTACAACATACCAGGCGCAGCCCGTGAAATTTTAAAGTTGTATATCTCTGTTGCTACTTATGGGACCCATGTCAAGTTCAGGTTTTTTAATACTGAACCTACTAGGAATGTTTTGGTAAAGAAAAACATATTTTGTAATTAGCGAAAACAAGTTGAATTTTTGAATTGACCCACCTGGGAAAAAATTAACACGCTTAGGTATTTTATTTATTATTTTTTCTAAACAAATTTTACATCATTTTGTCGACAATTCTTAAATTTTAAGAGAAGAAAATGTTTTAGTAGAAAGTTATAGTCATTTGAATTTTTTTAAATCTAAAATATAATTTTAAAAAAATTTAATAAATTTAATTTCGTTCTGTTATCGTGTTGCAGTGGAGAACCAAAAAAAAATCGAAATGGATAACAGAGCCAATCAGAAAAACCCCAACAATCAAAGTTACTGGAACTCTCGGGGACAAGACAAACCTTCAGATTGGAAAAGTAAGTGGAAAAAAAGTGTTTGTGTGTGAACCACGCGCGGTACCATTTTTTTTATACTAAAATTGCCTTTTTTCCATGCTTCTGTTGACCTTTTGTTGTTCTCGGTACGCTCAGACAAGTTCAGTGCTCTTCACTACTAATATGCAATATAAAAAATACAAGCCTTTTTTGTCATTTTTGATTTACATGCTCTTAGATTGTTCTGAAACCATTCCTTACACATCTCACTGATGCGATCTTATCAAAATTTGCGCCGCGCGCCGGGTAATATTGGCTTCTAAACGAAACAAATAACTCTATAATTTTTTTTTCAAAAAACATCTCTTCGGAAAGTAAATTTTTTCGAAAAATAGCTTGTTCGAAAATGGATTAACGAAATTTTTCAAAAATAATTTCTCCAAAACATATTTTGAATATTTTCTCCAAAAACCCGTATTCCGAAAGTACATTTTTTCAAAAATGTCTAGGTATGTTTACTAAGAAAAATAAAGTTTTTGTATTTTTTATGCACCCTGTATAAAAAATTAAATTCTTTTTAACGTGAATCTTATTTATTTTACAAGCGAAAGCTTTTATTAGGAGCGATATTTTTAAGTATCTTGCAAAATTTGACCCATTTATCCTCTTCCAAAACCCCCCGCGGACATACTGTACATATACAAATGTTTTATTAGGTAGAAATGATCAATCGAAGTCCAGCATGTCCAAGGAGGCCCAAGATTATAGATCAAAACAAAAAAATCCGAACAATGATCTTTACTATAAGAACAGAAAATAGAACGGCACTAAAACAGCATTAAAAGCAATAACAGAAAATATATACATATATTGGTAAGTCATACCTTTTATTGGATTTATATTTTCTTTGCAATATATGTATTGTAAGTTGTTCATTTGTAACAAAATACAAACATAAACTTTTTTCTAGACATATATACAGGGTGTTACAAAAAGATGTTAAGAAATTTTAAGGGCAGATTCTACATCTAAAAATATGAAAATAAGCTTATATAAACATGGATCCTTAAACGCTTCTTTTTCGAGATATAGGGTGTTTAAATTTTTTTTAATGTTTCTTTTGAATTTCTCGAAAATGCGTTAAGATATTGACATGAATTTTGGTACACGCCAGTACGTAATCAAAGGGTACCTTTACGTGCAAAAATTTATTTTCTAAAGTACTTGCATCAGTGGCGTGCGTGCTCGTAAGTCTTTATTTTCAGTGAAAAAAATGGTACGCCACTGATTTTTTTGCAAAATTGATATCGTTCTCTTTAAGCCCAATTAATTCTACGTGAAAAGTGTCTCTTGAGCTTTTTCGTTCTGACGCACCGTTTTCGAGATAAAAATTAATTTATTTCATGCAATAAAAACAAATGAAAATGATTTTTTTAAAAAATATGTGCAACGTGCATATCGTCTGCAATGAACTGGCCTCCACGCTCCCCCGACTTAACGGCTCCTGACTTTTTTTGTTTTTTTTTTAAAGGAGGTGTATGTAAATAAACCTCGGACCATCCAGGAAGTAAAGGAGAATATCAGAGCGGAAAAAAGGGCCTTGAAGCCAGCCAGCCAGCAGTCATGGAGCATCCGTAGAAAGGGCTCGTCTTTGCGGCTAAAAATGAACGGCATTTTAAGGACGTAATCTTTAATACCTAATGGAAACATTTTTTCAATTCCCTAACTTGATTGTACCAAAAAACAAATAAGTTACGATTGGTTTAAACCCCGTCGTGACTTATGGCCCACCCTGTACTATGCAACTTTCTGGGTTGGTGATGTAATTTTTGTCTTTTTTCTTTTTCAGATTGAAAATCGAATCATCAGAGCAATATACAACCTGAGCGTCCACGTTTTTATTTATTTCCATCATTTTATAGATATATCTCCTATTTATTTATTTTTTATTTAATTACTTTCCTGATTTCATTAGACTGATTATTATTATTATTGTAATACTTAATTTTATACTTAACTAGATGTTATTAAAATATTGTGGTTTATTAGGCGACGAATATTTTAATATAAAATTTTGCGAAAGAATAGGTAGGCAAGATGTTTTAAAATATGTTGTTCTACAACATTTTAAATTCCTCACGCTGTAGAAAAACGTAGTATTACATAGATTATAAATAATGTTATGTATGTATACATATGTAAGTATATTTTATCAAAATAATTTATATATATATATATATATATATATATATATATATATATATATATATATATATATATATATATAAACGAATTACGATACGGACCTTGGATTTGCGGTAAAATGTCTTTTTTGAAGACCTTGAAAATGAGGTACCACACGGCATTGGGTTGCATTTAAAATTTTTGACCTTAACTCTCTAGCGTCCCCCCTCAAGGGAGTTGAAAAAGTTAAATTACATAAAAATATAAATTTATTAACTAATAAGCTACACCTAAAATTTGGTATCTCTATCTTTACTAATAGCAAAGTTATTTGCCCATACAAAGGCTTTTCAGACTCCCTATATGCCTATATATGGCCTATTGCTTTGAGAAACCGACTGTTGGACTGAACATACCTCGTGTACTAAAGTGCATCAAATAAAATACGAATACAAGGATTATATACCTCCATTTTTCGTTGTGTAAAAGCCTTGACAACACGTAACCCTATATAGATAGAGGTTTTGGTCAGATAGGTAGGTACCTAAAAAACAAAAAAAAAACATGTAAACTGTAAAGAAAAACTATATTTTTTGCAAATTATTTACAGAAGTGCAATTTATGAACAACGGCTTTTTGGTAATTAAAATATTAAAACATTTAGGAACATTTTATACTATTTTTTGATTTTGAAAGTGAAAAAATAACACTGAAAAATCTATTTTACACGAGAGAATTTTGGAGGTAAGTACACGTTTTTGTATTAGAAAAATAAAAATAAATAGAAGCTTACCTTGCAAACTGATTTTCAAAAAAGATCACTCTGTAAAAATATATATACAAACAACACTCAAATAAAGTATTTTTCAACTTGTCTTAACACTAGATATTTATAAATAATCACTAGGACAGAGATGGTGTAACCTAGGTTCAGAGTATCCCCAAAATAGGGGGGGACAATCTTGTTTGGGAAATTTTTTAAGAACAACGTACACCCGTATACAGTGCATTTTTTAAAGAGGACCATAGGGTTTTACATGGAAAATTTTTAACCCCATGTTTAGGCCCTATTCTATTAAGAAGTATACAGTATGCCCACCGGTAGGGTTACCATCTGACACGATAAATCCGGTCTTGACCGGATTTTAAAGGCGTCGACCAGACTCCGCCCGGATTTCATTAAAGACCGGATTTTCTGCACCATCAGGCAACAATGCAACATCCACTTGTACCAAGTGAAGGTGTCACAGATTTTCTGACATTTGAAACTTTATTGTCACAGTTCTTAACGCATTTTTGATGTATTTTTGGAACTTTTTTGGCATATTTGGCAAATTAACATAATCTTAAATGTCTGAAATTAACCTATGCCAAGTTTTATCGCTGTACTTCCAATATGAGGTTAAAAATTTACCAAGTAAAACCCTATGGTCCGCTTTAAAACAATGTACTGTATACTAAATACTCAGCAAATAATTTTATAGCGCCCTGTATAATACAGTACGCTCCAAAAAGTGAGAGAAAGAGAGGAATATACTGTGAGAAAATTCCTCTTCGTAGAGAACAACTTCGGTGATAAAGAAAAAGATGTTTTACACGTAAATTCTTTTATGAAGAGAACCTTCATAGTCAAGTTCCATTTATCTCCAACTTTTTGGGACATATTGTATGTATTATAATATACTAGGTGTCCCAAATTCGAGTTTCACCGTAAGAGTTTCAGAAACTATAAAGGATAAGGCGTTCAACTGGCTTTTTTTCAAAAATACAATTTTCTTCCGAAAAAAATATATATTCGAAAAGTTTTTCTCCAAAAGACGTATTTTTGGGAAAAAAAATTCAAAAAAATATACTTTCAAAAAGGATACGTATTTCCTCAAAGAAATATTCGAAAAATTGTTTTTTTTTGAAAAATATTTTCGAAAAATTATATCTCATACTCTACAGGGTGTTTCAAAAAACATGTGGCATCGCCTGAAGGGCGATTCTTCGAAAGAAACTAAGGCAATGAGTTCATATGAACATGGGTCCGCAGATCCTTTGTTGCAAAGATACAGGATGTTAATTTCCTTTTAGTTTTTTTTTAACATTTGCAAAATGGCTTGAGCAATTTTAATGCGATTTACGTTGTGTAAAGTGCTTAAATTAGGCATAATTCTGACTACGAAAAGACTTTGACAGGTCCTCCAGGGGCATGCATATGAGAAGACGGTAAAATATGTTATTAATAAAAAGAGGTACGACACTAGTTTTTTCACATTTTCGTACTTCAATCAAAAAGTATGTTAAATTCTTAACAAAACTTACCTCCTTCTATTTTTTCAATTTTCACTTCGTTTAGGACATAAATGCAATTTTATGAAACGCCTTTTACTGGTTTACTTTTCTCAAACAGATGGTTACAGAGTGTTAAATTTTTTAAATGCTCTTTTACTTGTTAAGGAACATTTAAAAAATTTAACACCCTGTATCATTGAAACAAAGCACCTGCGGACCCGTGCTCATATGTAACTGCGCGTTAGTTTCTTTCAAAGAATCTAGGCACATGTTTTTTGAAACACCCTGTAAGTATGAGATACACGCAGTGTATCGTATACTTAGATTTTCGGATCGCGATGGTGCTTAAATTTGGAACACCCAGTACAGGCTAAATAAAAACATAAAAACCTAAAGTTGATTAAAAAGCCCGGTTTATTATACAGGGTGTCCGGAAATGAATGAAACTTATAATAGTAGCTTCCTGGAGTCAAAATAGACAGATTTAGAATAACTTGTTCGAGTTCAATTTTCTATTCTATTTTGACTCCAGCGAGCTGCTATTTAAATACGTCCCATTCGTTTCCGGACATCCTGTACATCGCTGTACCACAAGTTACGCCACCTCCCTTAGAAAATAAAACCTTTTTTTTTTTAGTGTAAAACCCACAGGTATTAATACGTAATCGTTTATTAAATAGCTTTTTTTTCAATATTTAAATTCAATACAATCCTAATTATTTACAATTATACAGTCAAGTATCACTGTCCTTTGCACAAAAACCACAATATTCTTTTCTTCAACTTCGATATATGTCATTCGAAAGTTTGTAGAAACTTAAAAGAGTTTGTATTTTCGAAATTGTGTCCGTAAAATCTTCAGTGTCTTAAGAAGTCTATAAAGATAAAATTAGCGATATTTAACGGTTCTTAATATATAAATTTGCTCAGGTTTTTTTGCCAAAATCTACCGAGAATATGTGATTTTTTGGCCGAAAGTAAGTAAAAGAGTTCTTAGTAAAATAGGTCGGGAAACCTGATTTTTCTTGTGGCCACTCCGACATGTAACAAATACCATTACCCTCTAACTTTTTAATATCTTGGTTTTTTGATACAAAATTTGAAAACCTGTAGTATAAATAAAAATTAAAGCAAAATTAAAATTGTATCACCCTGTATCGCGAAAATAACGCCCTTCCGGACCTACGTTAATAGGAACTACTTTTTGTTCTTGGCCAAAAAATCAACAGTAAAACCGAGTACTTTTCTACGAATTGAATGACAAGGGGCATACAGGGTGAACATTTTTCTCACAAGTATTAAAAAAATTGGTTTCATTTGTATTTGTAGGCAGGTCCATTTGGGGACACCCTGTATAGTTCGAAATTCATTTTGTTTTCCTGTAAAATGCACCGCAGATTATAGCGATTATGTCGGTAAGTTTGACTGCATAGAACACTTACATACCACCATGTAGGTACTAACATGCATTTTACAATGTGATTGTTCATTACACAAAGAAAAATTTATAAAGTTATGGAGTCAAGATCTATGCCCCTAAAATTTAATATGGACTTTTATAAGCTGCCGACTTTTTTCTGAAACAACAGGTACTCTTATAAACATATCACAGAGAAAGAATAGAGGAAAAGTTCATTTGAGTTGATATTTTCACATTAACTCATTCCTTTACCAACAAACCTTAAGCATTATTCAGGTATGTTACTACTATTCTGTGTTTTTAGCAGTGTAGCTGATCACTTATTTGCTATAAACAACAAATGGGCTTTTCGATATACGACACAAAAAAGAAATCATTTTACTTTTCGTTTAAGAGCGCCCGTCGCAAAAAGTCGACAGACATATCGCGTGGATTTAGAACGAAAAATACAAAAGGAATCGAGTCGATTTCTTTGATGAGTTATATTGAGTTCTTATAGCTGACATTTCTATTACAACAGTGAAGCTCGAGTTGTTTTTTAACGCTCAACTGTGTCGGTAGATCACGTGACTTTTTATTAGAGACGCAGCGCATCGGAGTTTGATAGGATAACCGCAAAAAAAAACAAAGAACATTTTAGCATGTTTTAAAATTTTTTAATATTCTTCGATGAAATACCATGGTTGCCCCCGACATGCTAAATGAAACACCCTGTATTTACAGTGAGTTATACACAACACTAACCTACAACCTCCTTGATAAATACGCTGTTCAGTCATGTAATGAGCTCTTTTACACCACTAGTGGTTCAATGAACTCATTAAATCACTGGTGGTGTAAATGAGCTCAGAACATTTTGATTTTAAATAATTCTAAAAAAACCGAAGTAATCAAAATGTTGACTGTTACCAAGGCTTTGTAGATAAAACGTTGTATACTACACGTGGGCAAGAGCATATTACAACACTTGTGCGATTATCACGACCCTGTCGTGACAATATTCCTTACCCGTGGGTAATGATGCTGCTATCTCACTAGTAATATGAATAACCATTAAAAAAAAACGAAATTTTCAAGTTTAAGTTAGAATTATAAGACAAACCGGTTGACCTGTAAATTTCCAAATATAGAAGCGAAAAAAAAATTAATACGTTCCACTTTCTGTACCGTTTTAAAACAATACCAACAAGCAACTAATTAACGTTTCCACAAACTTTCGAAAGAGTTTAATATAAAAAAACAAAACGTTACATCAGAGTCAAAAAATAAATTAGTTTAAGGCGTTGCACTGAGGTGCCCCATCATGCCAAGTACTTGTATTCGTCTTTTTGCCCCTCCGTCCGCTCTAAGTATTCTTTTTCGATGAGTATATCTATACATTTCTAAAAAGAGAAAAGAATACGTTTAGTTTTTGCCACACGTTATCCGCAGCATAGTAGGCAGAGATCGAGTACAAGAAAATAAATTATTTCTTGGTAAATAAGAAATCGCTTGTTTACCGGATCCCTCATTGTCCAATTTTACAATAAATAATCATTTTTGCGGTAATTGGTAAAATTATGAAAAAAGACGATAGCTGGCAACATTGCTTGTCATTTATTTTTGATTTTTCTGACTATTTCATTATCACATGCTTTATTCCTTACAGAGCTAATCTAATTCTCACAGTTGCCACATTTCTTTGTTTGTCACAGGCGATTTTCTCTGAAACTATTCGACATAAAAATTTGAGATAGAGTGTGCTGGCCCAATTATAGACGTGAAGTTTAAAAAGTTGAATTTTGGTTCTGGGGGTTAATTTCAGGGGGTAAATTGGGAAATGGACAAAAAAAACTTTCAAGGACATCGTGTAGGGTGTCAAATGAAAGCTCATTGAAGCACGAATTCAACAATATATATGATATATTTTTGTATGAATTTTTTAAACATTCACCACCAAAAGGATCGTTCAAAAATATCTGAAAAAAATCATGAACATTGAGAAGCAGGTGTAGATTGAACGAAAATTATCAGGATTGAAAAATTCTAGCGCGATCAATTGTTATAAACAATTTAATTGTTCATTTCCTTATAACTGCTGAACCATTGGTTTTAGAAAAAAAGTTTGTCGACAAAAAATATTTCTCATGATGCAGTGAACAACTTTTGTCCTTATACGTTTTTCAGAATTTTTAATTTGGCTCAGTCGACACGCTCCCCACTCAGCTCCGCGCATACGCGATGTGATATGGCGTTGGTGCAGTCGGCGGAGGGTAGCGCGGCAGACAAACAAACAGATTTTCAAATTTATAATATACGTAAGAATATTTTATTTACTTGTACTCGATAAGATGGTGCTGGATCAGGATGCATAGAATTCTACGCGATTTTGACACTAATGACAGTGGTCATGTGATGTATCGTTTGTTTTGTTTGAGTAGTCATGTGACTTTGACACGTAGAATGGAATTCTATGTGGCGTGATCCGGCGCCTGGTCTAAACTGCATAGCCGCTTAGACTATATGGAGAAAAGCACCGAGAATTAGCGGAATTTTGCGAGAAAAAACAGATTTTACTTGTGTACCTTAATAGTCTGCACCCTAGGTTTAAATCTCGACGAGAGCTGATTTAGTACTTCTGCCACTAATTGTTGATGCTGATGAACCTACAGGAAACAAAAATCAGATAACACAACTAAAAAAATAATAAATGGCACGACTACACCGTACATAAACTTTCTCGCGGTGTTGTCAGATTTGGCGATTTATCGCTATACATGAGAGTTTTTTTATCACACGCGTCAAAAACATTATACTCAATGCAACAAATCTCAGGTTTGAAGACAAATTTGCCTCTACACGGACCGTAGTCATTTCTCTGTTCTCTATCGCCGTTTTTTAGTCCAAAAGCGCATCCTTAAGAACGGCAAGTTAGCTTACCTTTCGCATTTTCATAATTCTAACTATTGCAGCTTGAATGAGGAGCTTTCGGTCCTCCTCGATGTGTTTGTGTGTCGTTTCCTGTTCCATTTTAAGTTCCGTTTTCATTGGTATGTTTATGTTTACACGGAGTTTTTTACTAAAAATATCAAATTAAATTATGTAATGCAGGCTCTTATTATTTATGAAATAAGGGACGGTTTTCTACTGGGTGTGTACAATTATATACAGGGTGTTACAAAAAGATGTTAAGATATTTTAAAGGCAGGTTCTACATCTAAAAATATGAAAATGAGTTTATGGATCCTTAAACGCTTCTTTTTCAAGATACAGGGTTTTTCACACCTCAAGTATTTCGAAGAGTTAGGAGAAATATGCGAAGACGATTTACAGCATGTTTTGAAGCACGGAGAAGCCATTTCCAACATCTACTATAAACTTAAATCACAAAGCACCGTTTTCTGAACAAAAAAGATTTAAAAAAATCATTTTTATTATTTGTTTTTATTGTAAGAAATAAATTAATATTTATCTCGAAAACGGTGCGTCAGAACAAAAAAAGCTCAAGAGACACTTTTCACGCAGAATTAATTGGGCTTAAAGAAAACGATATCAATTTTGCAAAAAATCTGTAGTGTGCTATTTTTTTCGCTAAAAATAAAATTTACCTGCACGCACGCCACTGATGCAAGTACTTTAGAAAATACATTTTTGCACGTAAATATACCCTTTGATTACATACTGGCTTGAACCAAAATTCATGTCAATATCTTAACGCATTTTCGAGAAATTAAAAAGAATCTTTTAAAAAAGAAAATATTAAACACCCTGTATCTCGAAAAAGAAGCTTTTAAGAATCCGTGTTTATATAAACTTATTTTCATATTTTTAGATGTAGAATCTGCCCCTAAAATTTTTTAACATCTTTTTGTAACACCCTGTATATATACACAAGAAATAAGGAAAATGGAGAATATCTTTTGACAAGTTCGGGACAATATACTGCGAAGAGTTCATGCTTATTTGGAAGCAAATGGGGGACATTTTCAACATATTATTCCGTACGATAAGTATCGTTTTTTACTAATATTTATTTATTTATTAGTCTTACTTATTGATATTTAAATTATGTTAGGCAAATATTAGTTAAAATTAAGGCTACTGACAAAAAGAATGGATTTCGCAGTGGCCCATTTACTAATTTTTTTTGTTTAAAAAAAGGTTTAAATTTTTTTAACTTTGGTTTAAATTGCGCTTAAAAATAAATTATTCTTAAAGATTTATATGTCTGGCAACGTAGCAACAAATTCAATTGTTTTTAGTTCTTTCGCGCGCCAGTTTCTCAAGCAAACATGTGTCAGTCAGGTGCGACGGTATGGACTGGTTTCTTATGAAAACCGAATTAAGAAATGAAATATGTTTTTTTATAAAATCTCTATAAAAAAAAATAGTTTAAATGTTTAATAAAAACTTACTTTTTAAATCCTAAATTGAGAGATACCGTAGAATTTCCCGTGATGTCGTTTTCTTCCTCATCACAAGTTAACAGTTTTGCTTTGAGTAAAATTTGAATAACCTAAAAATCATTAAAAAAAATTAAAATTTCCTAGTAACTTTTAGAAACCCCTGTATTGGAAAAAATTTTTAACATTCATTTTGCAATAGCGAAAAATATATGACCATGAAATTAGAAATAGATTTTTTTTAAATTCAAATTTAAAACAAAATTGGGAAAAAATTCATTTAACACGATGGAATTAAAATACAATATATTGTCGCGTATAGGCGCCTCCACCAAATGTCACTGTTTTTTAATGGAATTCGATTTAAATTTATATGGTACTTAAGTTGTTACTTATCTACCTATAACTAGTTTCCCTATTATAAACTACGCACTTTCTTAGGGATTTAAAGTAAATTCTAAAAAGTCCACTAAACGACATACATTTCGTATCTTTTGTAAAACCTTCTAACCTGAATTAGAAAGTCTTGCTTAATTTGTGTATTTTCCTCTAATTGGGCTACAGTCCACGAATCTGCTACGTTGAACTGAAGAAGCACAGCCATTTGGAAGGTACTTGCTTGCAGCGTATACCTAAAAAATGTTTTTGTTTTTTGTACACAAAATTTTTAAAAAAATTGTAAGGTACTATTTTTTTGATGTTATAATGGGAAAGGCTATTACTGTCAAAGTGGCGCCATCGTTCACCTCCCAGCCGTTCAAATGACATTTATGACAGGTGGTCAAGTGACTACTTATACATTTTTTAATAATATATCGCGTGACCAAGACACTGAACTGTTCCGATGTGAATTGCTGAATGAACTGAATAATCATTCATGCGCACAATGTTGACATGATGTTTAAAATTTAAATTTATAGGGTAAGATCCTAAATTCAGTGATTAACTCCGTCCCTGTCTTCCTTAGTGACCACGTCTATTATGAAAAGGACAGAACATACCTGGTGTCATCAAAGTCTTAGGTAAATTCTCGTTCGTAGTCTTAATTCATAAATATTATTTTAAAAAACGGCACCAAAGACTTAAAATGTAATTTATTCACTCAACTTTATTTACGAGTGACAACAATGTATATTTCTTTGTCGAAGTGCATTCCAAACGATCTTCACGGAAACGGCGATCGGGTTAAACCAAATCTAAGCTGATATCGGAACTGTTGAATTAGGTAATAAAAAAAATAGAAAAATACTTTACCTATTTTTAAAGCAATTTGTATTCAGTTCACCTTTGGACATATTATAGAGCCAGTTCAGTTTCCTCCCTGAGTGCTGACTGG
The DNA here is from genome assembly GCA_963971165.1 of Philopedon plagiatum. Classification (NCBI taxonomy): domain Eukaryota; kingdom Metazoa; phylum Arthropoda; class Insecta; order Coleoptera; family Curculionidae; genus Philopedon; species Philopedon plagiatum. The sequence continues at coordinate 2,360,835 of OZ020195.1, forward strand.
CATAGAAATTTGTAAACCTACTTACGCTACGTTCCAACTAAAAAATGAAAAAACTTGTGACGATTTTTTCGTTTAATTACTTGCAATTTACTTTACCTCTGAAGGCAAGCCGAAGGTAAAAGATTGTTGAAAAGGCCAAGAACCCGAAGATAATACTTGAATACTAAAATCTATACCTGTAAATAAAAAAATTGTCAATATAAAATTTATAAATATATATGTATATAAACATCATTTTTTATTACTATCAACATTTAGTTGGATATCTGTTACACCTACCACAGCTATTTCTGCATCCCTAGATCTGCGAAAACCATATTGGCCAGTGAAAAGTAAATTTTGGCTTAGACTTTCAAAGGTACTTACCTAAAGACTCATTTGAATTAGTCATATGATTCCTAAACTGTTCGTTAAGATCTTTGGAAACGCCGATGTCCTGGAACATCCTCTGTAATTTCGAGGTGTATTCGAAACCGCAGGCCTGTTTCAGTTTGGAGATCATCGATGCTTCCGCGTCGTCGCTCGCCGACATGTGTTGGACTAATCTTTTCGCTAACATCTAAACAATATTTTTTAATTTCAGTGGATGTGTTGAGGATATTTAAAGAAAATAGTGGCAGAATGTACAGAATTGGTTAAATATATTATTTGTAATTTAAACAAAAATTACTAAATACAGGGTGTTCAGAATGTGCATTAGGAAAGCTATTTTTCCACATATCTCTCCAAATTTCCTAATGCATTTTCCGAACAGCCTGTATATAAATATTAGAAGACAGAAAGAAAAATTCTATGTTGTTAGTTTTCGGGCTCGGAAGAAAAAATCAAGTTTTTTACTTATTGTAAATGTTGTTTACCTTACTATAGAATTTCTGAAATACGTCCTTATCTTCAATATATTTAAACACAACCATCTGAAAATAAAAATACGAATGGAATTAATAATTAACAAAAAATGGGAATTATACACTGTACAGTCTGTATCATAACGAGCTTGCATTGAAAGTTTAAGGGAAAGGACTTTATATAAAGTTTTAATATTTGGGATGGTTTTCGATCCTGGCTCGATGGACTTCAAGTAAAATTTTAAATTTTTTTATATCTGAGACTGTCCACGTATACTTCAAGCCTAAGTACTAACACACCGTGGCACAGAGACCATTTTATCTATTCTAGCAATGAATAAATCCCAAAAATAAGTGGTATTTTTCGATGTTCTACCAGTACACCGAGTTTCATTACAATTTCAAACTTTTTAGTGAAATGCAGATCAAAATTTTACTTACAACTTGATTAAGTGTATCCTCCAGTTCGGCCTCTTCGGCGTTTTTATTACTCTTCTTCAGCAGCAAGTCGCAGTACTTGGCGAGCAGTTCTGGAGACCTACTTGAAGAATTAGCCGACTTGGTTACGGCGTTCGCGTTTATGAATCTACCACAAGCCTAAAAAAGGAAAAACTTTGTCACCTTCAAAAAAACTTGACGTAACAAGAGGTTGATGAGGATTCTATGAAAATTTTTCGAAAAATATATTTTCAAAAAGACATTTTTTTCGAATAACATCTGTTTCGAGGGGGTTCGGAGGGCGGGAGGGAGGTAGGGAGGAAGGGAAGGAGGGAGGGAGGGAGGAAGTGAGTAAGTAAGTTAGTAAGTAGGTAAGTAAGTAGGTAAGTACGTAAAGTAAGTAAGTAAAGTAAGTAAGTAAAGTAAGTAAGTAAAGTAAGTAAGTAAAGTAAGTAAGTAAGTAAAGTAAGTAAGTAATGTAAGCAATGCAAGTAAGTAAAATAACTAAGTAGTAAAGTAACTAAGTATGTAAGCAAGTAAATAAATAAATAAATAAATATAGCTATACGTTTTTAGACGGCACAAGTTTATTCTTTTAAAACTACTATTTTGAAAGTTATTCTGTTTGCTTACCTTATCTAGAGCAGCGACAAATCCACTATCGTTGCCAAAGGCGACTAGCACCAACGCATTGTATTTCTTGTGAACTTCTAATATTGTATTTACATATAATTTAGGATCCTACAAGAAAAAAGTAAAAACAGTAACGGTACACTTTGCATGTAGAGTCAGAATCAAGCAAGAACAAGCCACGAGCGTCAGACAGAGACCGCAATTATTTCCTTCTCTCTAATCTTTTGCAAAGTGGGCATCAGAGATGTGTTATGGATTATTCTTTATTTTTATGATAAATGAACTGGCAACGCTGCATGATTTTCGCTGTGGCCAAATCAGAATCGAAATAAAATCCGTCACATCAACATCCCATCTCTTATCATTGCGAGTGTCCCTCCGATGTTTCCGAATGTAGAATATGGACGGATTGTATTGTATTTATTGTAAGAAATAAATTATTTTTTATCTCGAAAACGATGCATCAGAACAAAAGAGTTCAAGAGACACTTTTCACGCAGAATTAACTGGGCTTAAAGAAATCGATATCAATTTTGCGCAAAATCAGTGGCGTGCCATATTTTTCGCTAAAAATAAAGACTTACCAGCACGCACTCCACTGATGCAAGTACTTTATAAAATAAATTTTTGCTCATAAAGGTACCCTTTGATCACATACTGGTGTGTACCAAAATTCATGTCAATATCGTAACGCATTTTCGAGAAATTAAAAAGAAACTTTTAAAAATTAAAATATTAAACACCCTGTATCTCGAAAAAGAAACGATTAAGGAGCCACGTTTATATAAACTTATTTTCATATTTTTCAATGTAGAATCTGCCATTAAAATTTCTTAACATGTTTTTTGTAACACCCTGTATAAAGACATAAGGAACAAATCAAAAATCGGCTAAGCCAAACTTACATTATGTGCGGCTTCTCCACATTTTTCAATTGCAGTTAATCCCTGAGCAGCGATATGTTGTTCCAGTAATCCCCGCAGTTCGCCTATTTTAAAAAAATAATTACAACATGCTCTTTCACTAACTTCGGGGGTTCCCAGCGATTTGCTGAAAGGAAATTCCCCGACACTACAGAAAAATTCCCCGATATGACAATTTTCTTTGTATCCTTACCTAGGCCGTCGGGAATCCTCGCAACCAAACTGTACATCCTTCCCAAGTCGTCGTCCTTGTCCGCATCTAAAAGTTGCTTAAATTCCGAATGCAACAATTCCAGATGTTTTTGGATAAGAACGCGCTCGCAAGTCTTCGCCAAACGTTCGCTAGTGGTTTCGTGTAAGTATACTTGGACGCGCCTCTGTTCTTCCATAAGACGCTGTTCAGCCTAAAACAGAACCACAACAAGATATAGTCAGCAATACGTCTATAATCGAAATAAATATGAAAAACCCTTTTGATTTTCACCACTTACCCTTTTCATATACTCCGTAACGGGATTCTCAGCCAGAAAAGCGCTGCTCTCTCTCGTATAGAACCTCTCGGTATCCTCCAAGAAGACATTCTCGAAACTTTCTTTGTACACTGTTAAATTGGGTCCCTTGGCGCCCGGCTCTTCCTCGTTGAGTCCCAGTTCCACGTAGCAGTTGATTACGCCAGACACCAGCCGGGTGTTTATTGTCTCCCCATTGCGTTCTTTTTCGATGAGTTTTAGAACGGCGTTTGTGACCTAAAAACAATATTTAAATGAGGTGTTGGCTCAAAAGTAAGATTTTTATATTATTTACCATTATTCGACTGACACATATTTTTAAAAAACACCGATACTTACCGCCTTGTTAAGTTGCTTAAATAAATGATCTCTCCAGGTGACCAGCGCGAGCTGGTAGATTTCGTATACGAATTTGCGTCCCTCCTCGCACTCCCGCTTCACCCAATGTCGGTTAAGGTACGAGCAAACACCGTCGAGCACCTAGAATTTTCATATATGTAATAATTTATTTATTTGTCGAAGTGCATTTCAAGTGGAGAAAATACTAAAAATTATATTGTCTTGCTTTTCCAATTTGTTAGCAATTCAACGAGTTAAAAAAAACCTTCTTACCTTACTGCAAAACTGGTAATCCTCCCATTGGACGGTGTAAAATTTAAGAACATCCTCGTCCATCCTGTGCATTCCATCCTACACAAAATAATTTTACATTTTAGATATCAATCAGATACAAAAAAAATTACTAGGCACCCTGAAAACCCAAAAAAAGGGTATTTACTACTTTCCCTACCTCCAACAGCTTGACTAAATAGTTTTTCAGAAACTCTTTGAGCCTCTTGTACAGCTCCATGCCGACTAGCTGCGCTCCGCCCCCGACCGGGTTCTTTTTGCTCTTAGTAGTCGAGTTGGACGCCCCCCTGCCATTGTTCTGTTGATGAACCGAAGTACAGTAGTTGTAGACGTGCGTGTATAGTTCCATATATCTGGAAAAATGACATCTCATGACTCAATGACATTTACTTACTTTACTTTTAATAATACTTTAATCGCCGTGAATTTATAATTTTAAATGAGTTATTATGTACAAGTAGTAAGTTTTGCACAGGTTGGGTGCAACCCTTGGCTATGCCTCAGCAACTAAACAGTAACTCTCTGAAGATTCTTAGGATATAAACATCTCGTTTCTATCAGTAGGTAACAATAAAGCATATTTTCTTAGTAAAAGCATTAAAATATTTCTTTATGTTTGTGGTAACATAAGTGTAATTTTAAAGAAAATAAGTTAAGACCATATTTAAGAAAATAATATTCAGTATGTTCACAGATGGAGTCGACAACAGGACACATGGACCAATTTTCAAAGATACAAAAAGAAAATTATTCTTATTAAAAGTTTTTGCTTACAAAATAAAGATCCACAATGTGAAAATTATGATTTTTTGTACAGAGTGTATGAAAAAATGTAAAATGGGGAAATTGTGTAGAGAAATTTTAAAAAAATTTTAAATAACGCTACGCGCATCGCCACGGTTTCTTAAACACGGAAGGTCGATGAAAAACGTGAAATACGATATGCAGTATAATATACATGAGCCACTCAAAATAAAACATGAATATTTTTTATGGTCTTTCTTTGCACAACTTTTCCTGGTTAGTTGGAAATATCCCCCGACTTTTAGGCTATTCACTGACTTTTACCTGCCCTAAGTTTAAGCCTCTGACAATTCCAGAGTGCTAAGAATCCTGCTGGTAAATAGTGAGTGACAGGCTTCGGTTGATGTCAATTTTGCCAATTTATGGCCATTGGTTTTTTAAAATTTTCCTTCAAAATAAAATAAACTGCTTTTTAAAGTCCTCAAATAACTATAAAAATAACTAAAACGAATTACTTTTTTATCCACAGATAATAACAAGTTCTAAAACAAAACTGTTACTTATTGCAACATAAAATTCCAAACTATTTTTTTCATATGACAAACTGCTTCTTGGTTTTTCCAAAGATTTACACACAACAAAATGGTTTATTTTTAAAATAAAGATCTTAGAAATTATCAGGATCTTTTAAACCATTAAAAATAGTTCCCTTTGTTCATAATGTCAGACAATCATATTCTTACCTTGTTTTGGACATGCTATCTCGATTATACACTTGTCTTATCCCTAGATTTAAGTCACCCCATATTTGGTCCAAGTCAATGATGGTCTTTAAGCCAGTGTTGTTGATCGAGTTTATTGAATTCTTATTTGACATTGCCCTGCTGTAAGTCCAAACGTAAGGTTATAATCTGAAATTAAATTTGCAACATAACTAAGGTCTTAGAAAGTACATGCAGTAAATTAGTTTGCATTCTAGTCTAGTGACAATATAGCTTACTTCAAAAAATTAAGGGAATACCATGAAAACTAGCATTTAAAAACAAGTATTGTCAAGTTTTCTTTCTCTCTTATCATCTACCTCTTTATATATTGATCTATTCTAAGTTCCTAAAGTTTCTTCCTTAATTAGGCCATTTTATAGGCAGTTTTTGATTATAAAATAGGCAAAATTTAATTCTAGCATGATGTAAAATAAAACTAAGTCGATCATCGCCCAATATTATATCCTCAGTAAGTCGTTGCAAAATTTATAGGGTATAAAATCAATATATGCTGTTATTGAACAAAAATATGATATAAAATCTATTTTAAAGTATTTTTAAGGTTTAGTAAGTGGGAAGGTGTGCAAACAGAGCTAAATTAAAGAAAAAACCTGAGATAACTGAAGGATGACCTACAACAGAATTCTTCAAAGGCAATGTAAAATTTAATATTTATAAAATATTTTACAACAGACTCTGCCCGAAAATTGGATTCTCAGCCCCTATAAGGCCCCTTTTGTGGCGAATAATTTGGTGTTTTGATAGACATTCATTCACCTTTTGTTTGGAACCATCAACTTTCTTTTTTTCATAATACCCTCGAAGTACCACTTACCAGTCTTTTTATAACATAACAAAAATTTACACTCTATTTACAACAAATAAGGAACACGGAAAACTCTAAATTTACGAAAAAATTACGGAAAATTAAACGAATTTTATTTGTTTCCTTATTTTCAGAATCACGAAAAATTGACAGTTCTGTGGTTGACTGAAGTTAGCTCCAATCTAGGAATTTTTTACTTTCCCCTAGCAATGGCTGCTGACTTTGGTAAAAAAAACTACAAAAATTTACCGTTTCTTGGGAAATATTTTAGAGCTAGCGCATTTTGATCATCGTTTTAAAGAATCTGTCTAATTTAAGAAAAACAGAGAATTGCGCTTCTTAAGAAGTATTCGTTTTGATAATTAGTCGTGCTTAACTTTCCTATAAACGGACTTTTAATTAACATGTCTATTAAGACGATTATTGTAGAGAAAATGTGGTTAAAGTACAAAAAGCCCAGCTAATTTTTTTTAAATAGTTACAAAATATCCAAAATTAATTTACAACACTCAAAAGTAAAAAGTCGAAACGAAACGAACTTTAGTTTTAAATTTATTTTGTTTTAAGGAGCCCAATCAAATTTATCTGATGATTTTAAATCTAAAGAATAATAATTATTATATTATAAATTAATTTAAAAGCGAATTGATCGGATATTTAAGAGAATGTTAAAGGCTCGTGCTACGGAATTTCAGCGGGTACCTTGTATTTGCGACTATCTTCATTACAAACATGAATTGATTGCGCGGGAACCAATTTTGTGAAAGGATATTTACAAATTTTGGAAGAATTTTTGTTACTACTTAAAAAACTAGCACCGACATGGGTATTTTGGGCCTCACTAAACTCCTTGCGGACATAGCGCCCCATGTAATTAAAGAAACGGACATGAAAACCTATTTCGGTAAGAATTGAAATTCTTCCCTAACCTATCTTTGCAGGTGAATTTGTCTATTCCATAAAAACATGTTTTTTCTATGGTTTTAGGTCGCAAAGTGGCTATTGATGCCTCAATGTCTCTATATCAGTTTCTAATAGCAGTCAGATCTGAGGGGGCGCAGCTAACCTCAGTAGATGGGGAACCTACATCCCATCTTGTAGGAATTTTTTACCGTACCATAAGGCTTCTAGAGAATGGAATTAAACCTGTGTATGTTTTTGATGGCAAACCACCAGAAATGAAGAGTGGAGAGCTTGGTAAACGCATGGAGAAGAGGGTTGAAGCACAAAAAGTACGTGTTATACTTAAGAACCTATTTATTACCTTGTAATGTATTACTTTATGTTATTTTTTATATTTTCTTTGCTAGGCTCTAGATAAGGCTACAGAAGCAGGCGATACAGCTGAAATGGACAAATTCAATAGGAGATTGGTGAAGGTGACGAGGCATCATTCCGAAGAGGCTAAGCAGTTATTAAAGTTGATGGGGGTGCCCTATATTGAAGCCCCCTGTGAAGCAGAAGCGCAATGTGCAGCTTTGGTAAGTACTTTCACTAATTTTTGTGGTTTTTGGTCCATTCGGTGTAAAATAGCTTGTTGCATAATATGAAACATGAGCTATTGCCTCATAAAAATTAACCTGTGTCCTTGCCTAAAGGAAATTAAACTCAAATTATAAACCAAAATTTTAGTGTTAGTTTGGACAATGAGTAACCCATTAATGGACAGAAGTAGCTTAAAATTATAGTAATATACTGGGTATTACCATTGTCATATTTTGTACCCTCTCTCTTTCAACATTATTCATTCACTAACCTTCCTGACATCGCCTGAAGATGGCACCATCCCTCAATACCCCAGTTGACTGACTATTCTATACAAAGACAATGGTCTCACTACTATTACTTCTCATTTTCCTGATATTTAGGTAAAAGCTGGAAAAGTCTTCGCTACGGCTACCGAGGATATGGATGCTTTGACTTTTGGTTCATCAGTCCTGCTCCGTCATCTGACGTTTAGTGAAGCGAGAAAAATGCCCATTCAAGAGATTCATTTTAACAAAGTGCTTGAAGGGCTTGAAATGGACCATAAAGAAGTAGGTTTCAGTTTTTTGTTATCCATTTTTTATACTTTAAACTAATTTTTTTATCTTTTCTACAAATTTTTTAAATATAATTGTGCTTATGGCACATTGGACCCTGGACTAAGATACTTAAAAAGAAAACAATATGGACTAGAATTTAGAATTCAGTGCAATAATAAATATAATAGAAATAAAACTAAAAAAAAAACATAAAAAATAAACCTATTTCTTTAAGTTTATAGATTTTTGTATTCTGTTGGGTTGTGACTATACCGATAGCATAAGAGGAGTTGGACCCAAGAAATCCATTGAACTTATCAGGAAGTATAGATGTATTGAAGATATCCTAAAAAACATGGACACAGACAAATACCCGCCACCGGAGGATTGGAATTATCAAGGCGCCAGGGAGTTATTTTTGAACCCAGAAATTGCTGATCCAGAGGGAATAGAGGTAATGTTAGAACTGACATTTTTCTAAACTTTTACATATATTTGTGTTTTGCAATAACAATATTTACAATTTGGTGTCTGTATCTGTGCAAGATATTTGCCTATACTACGACTTTTCGGACACCCTGTATAGAAATATAGAGACATAATAAGGAAAATTAATTTTAGCTTAAATGGACCGAACCCGACGAAGACGGCATGGTCAAGTTCCTGTGCGGAGATCGTCAGTTCAGTGAAGAACGGGTCCGCAACGGAGTGAAAAAGCTTCAAAAAGCGCGCGGTACCAGCACGCAGGCCCGACTGGACGGGTTCTTTACAGTTTTGGGTTCGACTCCCGCGAAGAGGAAGGTTGAGGAGAAAAAGAACACGCCCAATAAGAGGGGTAAAGCTGGAGGTAAAGGGAGGGGGCGACCGAAGTAGTAGGAGTGTTTTTTTGACACATTGTCTCGATTTGGAAGATATACAGGGTGTTTTCAAAACTCTACCGACGAAACTCTGCAAGTGTAACGCTTCCTTTTACATACAAAGTGATAAAATTGCAAAAAAATTGCGTCAGTGGTGTTTTGCAATACCCGGTATTATGTACTGATAGAGTTGTAAGTTTTTATTATAATACATTATTTATATACAAGTATTTTCAATTTGGTTTTATTATTATATATATAGCGGTATAAATATCTATAGCCGAAATTAAAGTTTTATAATCATTATTAATAATAAATACGTTGTCGGTAAATTAATTTCACCAAGATTCCTTGCCACTATTAAAATGGTCACAAATTTTGATAAAAAATGTGAAGTCCGGCACTGATCAAAGTTCAAGTTGTGTAAACTGTTACTAGAAATGACATGTGTCAACGGCTACGTGCGATGTGCGATTGAGTATACAGTTTCTGTTGCTATGGCGATCAAATCACCTAATATCCGTAACCATGGAAACGAGCCGGTTGTTTTGTCAATGGAAAGAACGATTTCATTGTCAAATATTTGTCGACAGCCGAAAGGATTAAAAGATATTTATATTATTTTCTTTACATAATGGAGAGCGTTTTAATGCCAAACGAGATAGAACTCTTCATAGATACCATGACACCTCAAGACATGAAGAATTTGGGAACCGAACAGTAAGATTTTTAATAGTACAATAATATGCCTAATTTATTAGTGTCTAATTAAATTTTCCCAAAAATTAGACTTTTTAGAAAGTTTTGTAGCGAAATAATCCCTCTTCAACTTCCTTGAGTAATCCACACAAAGTTTTAAAAAAATATTCGCATTAGAATGTCTATCAAAACTACTTTCTAATTTGTACTAATAACAGTTCATAGAATGATAATTTTTTACTCGCGTCATTGAATCTGTAGTCTGGGCAATTTGACGCAAATATTTAAATCGGTTTTAGATGGTTAGATTGGCACAATAGACTTCAGAAATTGAATCAAGAAGCTCTGGTAGAAGCTGCAGCTTTGAGAGAAGAACAAGTTAAAGAAACTCTTGTGTCTTTTGGAAAAGTAAATATTTTTCTATAATTTAATTTGGTAGAATGGCCAAAATACTTACATTTTGAGGTATTATCTCGCTTAGATTTATTTAATTTTAGTGAATATTGTTGGATACAATACAACCCAGAAAATTTCAAAAATTTTCCAAAAAATTATAAATGAAAGAAAACGTCCCTTGAAGTATATTCTTCATATTTCAGGCAAAAATTCTGATACATGAAGCAATTCTCATCAATATATGGAAGTATAAAGTGTTGCCTAAACTGTTCAAACTAGAACCCAAGCCTGAGAGTACCTTTATAGCGTACTCAGTGCTTTACCACGAAGCAGTGTGTGTTTCGCTTTTAGAACTAGTTATGTACCATGCTAGCTGTTGTGAAGGTAACAAAGTCCAGTGATATTATGTCCCTTTACACCCTTTTTATATACAGTGCATTTCAGAGGCGTCCGTGCACGCGGGCAAGTACCTCACGTAAAAAATTTTACAAGTAAACGCAATATTTCTCGTTTTGAAGCTTTTTGTCATTAAATAGTTTTTTCTAGCCCTCGACTCTATTTTTTTTCCTGTTAGCTCTTGATGACTCTGCTGCGGACCTTTTGGACTACGTGAGCGGTACTATTTCTCAGCTACTAAGTATAAAACAGGATGACCCGCTCGATCATAAGGAAGTCCCTGAGCAAGAGCTGCTGAGACAAAGATCGAATCTGGCATTCGAAATAGGCATACGAAGTTTGTCAATACTGAGATATCTGGCGGAAAATATAGAAAGGTACGTATAGGCTTTGCCAGTCAGGTCTAAAAGGAAAGGCGATACACATTTTCCTTCTCTTCAGACGCCCACGGTACGTTAGTACTTAGACTTGAAGTCTACGTGGACTGTCCAGAATAAAAAAAATCAAGTCCCCAAAGTCAGATTGTCCTAAAAATACCCTCCAATACGTTTCTTTTAGGTTACCTATAACAATTTACTCTCGCCTGTACGCAACGCACGATATTCCAGTACTCTTAACTGAAATCGCTCAAGCCCGGCCCTGGATCAAGGACGGAAAACAGTTCGTTGGAGGGAAGTGGCGAGATTGGGACCATGAGCAGCTGGGGCAAGCAGAAGCCCAGGTATCATAGCTCAAGTTCTCCTATAAGATATGTTCGTTTAGGCGCTCACTATGTGCTTCTATTTACTTTTTTTTAATTTTTGTGGCTAGGTTATTTCCTAAAATGTCTTTCGATCTCGCAGAGTGAAGGCAGATGGACAGACGTTGCGTTTTATAATATGTATAGGATAGGTAGAGATAAGGGAATGGGAGCCGACTGCTCTGTATTAAAAATAATTACGTTATAGGTATGGTTAACTTTACGATACGTTCTCCTAGATCCAGAATGCCCCAGGTACTATCCCATAACGGAAGGTAGACGGGCGCAGCTTATGAAACTTATGCCCTTGTTGACGCCGAGCCTCATGGATCAACTCTCCCCGCTGATCGAATTAAAGGTATCACCTTTATCTTAATTCTAACAAGCAGATTTACCAACATTTAAAAAAGTACCGATTAATGGATATTGGCCGTTAGGTCATTGATTATCAGGCGCCGCCCGTGAGTTTTTTTACAGGTGGGGCAAATTTTAAATAAAATAATTTTTAAGTAAAAAACTGTTACTCCCCCGGATATGACAAACAAAGAATGTCAGTTGGGTCGATTCGTAAAAATTTAAATTGTGACGTAACGGCCAATATCCATGGATCGAAGTTTACAAAATAATGCGTTATTTCTTTTTGACGTATTAAGCAATGGTTATGCAAAGTATCTTGCCTGGAAGAATTCGCTGCTCCGCCCAAACCGGTTTTAATAGAAGCGATACTAGATATCAAAGAGAACATTCTGCAGCAGTGTGGCGGCAAATGGAAGAAAATCGCCGAGAAACAGGTCGCAACGATATTCACCAACAACAAGGAATGTTTAAAAGAAGCGGCGAGAAAGTAAGTCAAATATTTTACCTTGCAATGATTGATCTAAGTAGAAGTTTACAAATTATAGTCTTGTGATTAGTCCCCGTATGGACTTCCAAATACTTTTGTGACTAGACCCTGTATAGTTATATAAACGCCTAAAATTAATTTCTACTGCTGAGCAACTGTTCAACGGATGTATAGGCTTAAGGATTAGTCCGGGCAAATAAGTCCTCAAGTTTAATTTTTCGTTGCATAAAAGGGATTATAAAGAACAGAATTTAAAATAAAAATGATTTGATATATTAAATAGTCATTTTTTTAGGTTAACTGACGCCTACAACACCGATCTGTTGGAAAAATTCGACGTGAAGGAATCTCAAACATGTGCACAATGTGGCAAGGGCGCCATCCAACGTTGCTCGAACTGCAAGAAGTCTTGGTATTGTTCTAGGGGGTGTCAAATTTCCCACTGGCCTCAACATAAGGAGTCATGTATGAGTTGAATTTTGTTTGTTGACTCGAGTTAAGTTAATGTATCTTTTTTATGATAATTTTTACCGATATTACATTGTATAGCATAAATTTTGACTCAGCTTCCTGTGTTTATATCACACACATCACACAAATATCACATAACAAATTTCTCCATTGAAACCGACATGTCTCTATAAATATGCAGAATTTAACTGATAAGTGTTTCTACCCTTGCTTAACAGGAAACCCTGTATATTCAAAGACTGTAAGGCACTCGAAAATTTGGTTTTGAGGATACCCGCCGTCTCGCCGGCCTCTTTAATTTCTTGAAGGGAAAACAGAGACTTGGACTCTATTTCCGATTTTCTTTGGAGAATGTCGAGTAGCTTCATCACCTAAAATTAGAAAAATTCAGCTTATATCTCTCTCTCTCCCTCTCCCCTTCCCTACAAATTTTAGCTCCATTACATACTTGGTTTTTATAACTCATGCCGGTGCCCATCTGCGACCTGGAGGTATCTAAAAATCCGGCTTCATTGGTAAAAACGTCGACCAGACTGTGCTTCATAATCTCGATTACGTCCTTCGCGTCATCTTCAGTTGCCTCTTCTCTTAGTTCCGCTTTAGCTCTCGCCTACAATATTTATTATATTTTCAATTAGATTTAGATAGTGTAGGTATCAGATTTTAATGGTCTATAAAATGTTGATAAAAAAAGACAGCAAAACCTGAGCAAACCTGAACAAGTCCAAAAAATGCGAACATGTCAGGTTTGTACAGTTTTTATTGTATTTTTTATAAGAAAAAGTCAACTTTAAGTTACCTGTGTTAATCTAATTAAAGAGTGTAATTGCCTGGCAGTTACAGGCGTGCAATCCCCAGTAGCAAACTGCTTTCTTAAGGACACGTAGAACTCCTTTAAAATGATCCTGGCGCCGTCTGAAAGTTGAGGATTCACATACTTCTGAGTGTAGGCGATATATTTTCGAAATGTTTTGTGGGGGAGGTAGTCTATAGTTTCACCGTTCAATTTCAGACGATCTCTGTAGGAAATACAATAAAAATCTTCAAGTAATAAACTCACACAACAAATCCTGACTTTACCTACACCTGCAGACATTAAAGGACATCCTCAAGGTACTTTTTAAATATATATTAACTGTTGTACACTAATAAGTTCGAATAAGCTTAGTACTTGCCTTAATCTATGTTCCTCAGTATTAGAATCGTTCAAATCCTCGATCTCAAATTCCTTGGGCGTATATTTCCTTTTCTTGGAAGAATGGGCCGTTAGAATATGCTTTGATAAATATCTATCCAAGTGCTAAAAACGTCAAACGTCGTTGAGAAACAACTTCGGCAAACTACAAACAATTCAGTGCTTTTTTCTTCCTCTTATCTCACCGTTAATTGTCAGCAATATTTTTCTTTAATATTATTAATTTAATACATAATTTATTACCTCATTGGGCTGATCCAACAGAATAAATATCAAATCGAATCTCGATAACATCGGCGAGCCCATTTTTAAATTCTCCGCCACTGTCTTGGCCTTGTTGTAGTGCCCTCCAGCGGGGTTGGCCGCAACTAAGATCGTTGGTCTGGTAGGGAGGGAGCATACGACTCCGGCTTTCGCTATGCTGATGCTTTGTTGTTCCATGGCTTCAAGGAGGCACTGCCAGGAAAAGTCTTTTATACGGTGTAAAAAATAAAATAGAATATACAGGGGTGTTTCTAAAAGTTGTCAGGAAAATTTAAGGGACAGCTTCTAAAACTAAAAATATGAATTTACCCATATAAAATTCTTACATGTGTAAATTTGGACCTTTTTTTGAATTTTTGTCAAATTAATTTTAAGACTCTGAAATTTACCCACATACGTCAAGTTTTACTTCTACACGTCTGAAAGAACAGGGCCTAATTTGATCTGCTTTAAAAAAAAATGCACTGTACAATAGTACCATGTCTATACTTACCGCATGCTGAGTGGGCATCTTATCAAACTCGTCGATGCAACAGCAGCCTTGATCCGCCAGCATTAAGGCTCCTGCTTCTAAAGAATACTCTCCTCCTGATTCGCGCGTCATTGTGACAGTTAAACCCGAGGTGGTACTGCCGCTACCACAGACGTATACTCCTAAAACAGTAGGTACATTATATCAACAGACTAAAACATATTTTGTAATCCAGAGGGTGAAGCCTGTTTTCCGAGACTGAGCGAGGGCGACAATCATTGGAAGGATTAAAATGCCATTTTTTGTACCCCACATTTTTAATAGCCTTGAAATTACAATCTGTTATTTATCGTGGAAAATTATTTTTACCCACCTCTGGGGGACACATTAGAACAACTTTTTAACACCTGGCTCTTTCCCAGTCCGGGGTCTCCAACCATCAAAACGTGCGATTCAGACCTGGAAGTGTTCGATTTAGTACCTCTAAACAGAGCCAAAAGAAGACCGGCTTTGATTATTTCGTGGCCATAGATCATCGGACATATCGAGTGAACTAAGTAGCGGAACAGGTTTGGCTGGGCATGGATTTGCTACAAATAAAGTTATTTTAAAAGAGTCCTTATAAAAGGTATTAAAAAAGGAACTTTTCACATAAAATTATTAAAACAACCCCTATTTGTATGTGTATTATACTATAATATAGCTTCTAACCCCAAGAAAGCCCCAGTCTATTCAGCAGCAAAAAATTTAGCCTCAAAAATTCATTTGTTCCGCGTTACACGTGAACGAAGCCGCGGGTAAAAACTGTATATGACACTCAGGAAGGTCGTAGCTACACACCAGTAAAAGAATTTTAAAAATCGGTTCAGTAGTGTCTGAAATTACCTCTTACATCTTTGTTTTTTTGTTCTATTATCTGAAATTACCTTAATTGCTTGATAGTCTTCAGGCGTGAAAGTAATTCGTTCCGAGCTTGCAGAACAGCTACCTCCGCTCTCATTCTTGTTGTTATACACAGACACAGCATCTAAATACAGATTGAATACCGAGTTTTGCTTGTTTCTACCTTTGTTGTCGTTTGGATCTCTAACCTAAAAAATATCAATTTGCATGGTTACTATTTCAGTTCAGGTTTGAGCGAACGCGCGGTCTAACATATCACTTTCACTAAATTAAAAGCAATACTAAGGATTTCATGTCGTAAATTTTATGATTAGTCCCCGTATAAACACAGACGCCTAAAACTTATTTCCGCAACGAACAACCGTTCAACGGATGTTTACGGTCAAACAACATATTAACCCGGGCGTGTAAGTTCACATTTCGTAGTAGACGTTAACATTTGTGGGTTTATGTTAAGGTTACAATTTTATAGGCAATATTCTATACTAAACTTTTACCTTGATAATTCCAGATATTGTAATATCATCTCCCGGTAGGCAAGATTTAACAACGTCTTCCGTTAGTTCGCATTCTAGGGTTTGAGGGATTCTTGCCATATCACACTAAAATCATTATTGTTAACATTATTTTCCACACAGAGTATTGAGTTATATAAGATATTCACTGAGCTGATATTCATTTTTATAGCTAGTAAAATAACTACTTACGTCAATTTCCTGAATGACAACACCCTGCCAATCGATAGTTCTAGTCAGGGAAGAGTTGTACATGGCCTCGAAATTTCCTTTCGCTCTACACCCTGGCGTTTGACATTTTTCCAGCGGTATGTAAACCCCGTTATTCTGCTGCACTACGTGCGTAGATAGACAGGAGGGGCAGTAGAAGGCCATGTAGGGACAAATTATTTTGACAGCAGTTGCCTTGATAACCGTACCTCGAAGGGAAACGAATTTCCCTTAAAAAGAAAACAAAAATCGTGTCTTTTATTTCATCGAACAAAAATTGTACTCATTTTTATTGTAGCAGATTTCTATTTAAATTCAATTGAATTTCAATAGGTTCTTATTTCTCAATTAAAGTTTTGAAACACCTCGATACTCTTTTTATTACCCTCCAGCACATATACTGTATCTAAAAATTCCTGCACCAGCGGATAGTTCAACTTACCAAAGCTACTAACGTTAACTTCTTTAAGCTGCTGTACAGGCTCATAATTAAAAATTCTTGCTCTGATAACAGGAACCTGCTTGACAACCCCTTGTTCTGACTGCTCCTCCTGGTGCAGTTTGACTATGAGCTGATGCATAGCCAAACCTATGCAATCTAAGGTAAATTCTGTACTGCCGATGAGATCATGTTTAAAATCGGGCCAGTCCGTGAGAAACTGTTCATCGTTGATTAGAGTTTTATAGTCCAAGGCAAAAAAGCAGTCCTTTTCTATTTGTCCAAATGAATAATTAGCTTCGGAGCGTCGTATGTGAGACTGGAAGTGGGCGACGTTTTTTGAAATATTGTCTATGTTATCTTTCTCTAAAAGTGCAATAAAATAACATTCCTTTCAAATAACTTTTTTTAAGGGGTGTAAATTAACTTGTGTTGAATATTTCAAAAGTTTCCTTTTTTCTGTCTGAAAAAGAAGAGGACAAATGCACCTGGAAATCAATTCATTTCAGGTATTGGTAGACTTAATAAAAGTGTAAGAGAGAGGCAACATACCAGACTAGTTTCAGACATCAAGATGGTAATAATTGGATGACCTACGAACTTTTAAAATTGATAAAAGACAGAGACAGCATATAAAGCTCTTAGTAATATGAAAAAATCGTACTTCTTTGTGAATTGTGTTATTCTAGCTTTAATTATGCATTGTTGAATGCATAATTAAAGCTAGAATAACACAATTCACAAAGAAGTATGTAGGTTTTGATAAATACCAGCATGGTTTTATTAAGAATAGTAGTACTCTAAGCGCCACCACGGACTGCATAAATTATATAATATATAATTATATTATATATAACGACTGAAGTGGACAGAAAAAGATGTGTTAGCGGTTTTCGTCGAATTAAAGAAGGCGTTTGACGTGGTTGACCACACAGTTCTGATTGACAAATTGTATTCCATGGGTATTCGTGCTAGAACGCTTTCAATTTTAGTGAAAAAGCTTGTAGTATTTTTTCCGAGAAGGTATTATCACTGATCTAAGAAGATAAATAACTAATATGTACCGTTATTTAAAAAATACAGGTCCAAATCGGGAAGTTCCCTTGCAGATTGAGAACGGAGAGTTGTCATAACAAAATCATATATTTTATAAGAACATAAACAAATTATTATTTTATCTGTACTACACTCTATAGGAAGGTCTTTTTAATTATTGGATAAAATCGTTATTTACTTTTGGCAAGACAACAACACAACAAAACTATTTTGAGGTTAGAAAACGAATCATCATTATTGGCTCTTGTCTATGGAACTGGTTGGCCAGCTCATCCGGTATGGCGCTTAGACCAGAGCCTTAGCGATCCTTGCCACCCATGCCAAGTTCAGGGTTCTTGATGAGCCTACCAGGAATGTTTTGGTAAAGAAAAAAAATATTTAGTAATTTGCGAAAAAAAGTTGAATTTTTGCTTTGGCTCCGCTTTTGTCGACAATTTTTAAACTTTAAAAGAAAAAATGTGATAGTAAAAAGTTATAGTCAATTGAATTTTTAAAAAAAATTATTAGGTTTAAAAAATTCAAATGACTATAACTTACGTGAACGATATCTCACCATTTAACAAGAAATTAGAATACTCTTAAACCGTATTACCACCAAAAAATGACTTAAGAAAGTAGGTATGAATCATCAAATATTCACCAAGAAATAAGAATAATTCTTATCCCAATTATTGGGATCCGAGGATCAAGGAAATGGATAAACGGCGACCTTACAAACCCACGTACCCTAAAAAAATTAGTCACTAACAAATAAAAAATTAAGACAAGGATAAATTTACAGTTTTTATTACTTTAACTCTTGATACAAATTTTTGTTGTGGCTAGTTCATAAAAATTACAGATTTTTAAACTTCCTATTTATCTATAAGTTGATCAAAAAATAGTAACAGGAACACAGAGAAAAAGTATAAGAGTATAATACAATAATAATACCTATAATAACAAGGTGTTATAATTTAGCATAAGTCCTCTACCGATAGAATTCAAAATATTCTGGTAAAGTGGCAAAAATTAAATCAAACTTGTTCATTTCTTAGTCGCGAACTCTCATGTTCCATATGGATGATCTTCGCGAGCCTACAGTCGGTCGTGCAACAGAACTAAATTTAAATTGGTTAATTTGAACAGCAGCACCCAAATCGCTTTGCACTTCTTTCAATTCATCTCCATCTATATATCCTCCATGTATATCCAGATAAGATAAATTAACTAATTTTCCGAGTTGTGATAATGATTTATACGGAATAAGATAACATCTAGATAGTGCTACAAATGTTAAATCATCCAAAAATGTTACTTGGCGAACTGATTCACCTGTAATATTCGTACAATCCGAAATGTCTAGTTCTCTCAGTCTAGGACAGCTCGATACTAAAGATGCTACATGTCTATCCAGCAGCACTTTTCTACATCCCGACAAATTTAGTCTGTCCATCGTAGAAGGTAAATTATCACATACATATTGAATACTTTCACTGCTTAAATAGGTCCAAGCGATGTTAAGTTCCCTTATTTGTCTACAATTTGTAAGCAGGTATTTTAAACCATCTTCTTGAACGCCATTACACATAGCAAAATTTATAACTTCAATGTCTTTGTTGGCCGATAGTGCTAACAAAACATCATCGTTTACAGGTACATTTTCCAGACTTAATTTCTTCAGTCTTCTGCATTTACTAAATAGTATAATCAAACTATCAACGGATATGTGGGCCATACTCAAGTCTAAATATAACAAGCGAGATCTGAAGTCTGGGTAGTAGGCTTTACAACCAGGCAAAATTGGTTTATACAAAACCTCCGATCTTGCTAATCTTAAAACAATAACTTGTTTGCTTAGTATTTTGCCTAGTTCACCAGCACCTAAGTGCTTATTTGACACGTCCATTCTAGTCCAAAGACTTTCATCACGAGTTAGTCGATGAAACCTCTTGCAACACAATGCAATATCCCCCAAAAAAGTCTTTGGTAACCATCTTAGGATTTGTAAAATTACTTCATCACTCAGTAACTCAAAATAATTTGTCCTTTCAGCTGGTTTAATGATAGGTTTATTGACTAACAAGTTATCCCATTCGCCAAAAGATAATTTATCTAACGATTCTTTGGTCAGGGTTGACTCCAAAATAGACAATTGTTTTCCCCTTGTATTTGGTGTCATAGAGGCACACGAAACATCAATTCCTACCGGCTCATTTTTGTTAAATATTGTATCATCGTCGGCAACTACTTCTGAATCACAATCTAATCGTCCTATGCCTCGATCGTATACTTCATGCAAAACTACTTCCCCTTTACTTAGACTCCATAAATTACCTTTACCAGTCTCCGCTGGGGGTTCATCAAATCTTCCACGTTTACGTACAGGGGAATAATCGACGTTTACATCTACAGGCTGTAAAACGCTTTGCCGAGACATTATTTACCAGCAATAACGTGATTTCTAATATTCCCTCCAAAAATCGAATACAAATCAAACATCTTACGAGCACGGGCAGAGTTCCATTGGGTTCCACATTTTATGAGAGAAGAAGAACTTGCAATGTTATTTTTTACAATCTTCAGAAAGTCTTATCGTAAATATTACTGGATAATATCGCTATTTAAAACATTTTTGGAAAGGCAGAATATGCTACGAAACTATTTTGAGGTTAGAAAGAAAACATGAAAACTTCTTCTTTTCTACTAAGGTACAATTGCCTCTCGTCGGCTTGCAACATACAGCCAGCCTGTTATGTAACACCGGATCTGGCGCTTAGTCACTAACTCGGGCGACCCTCCAAGGTGATTACATGTTGTCCAGTTTTAGTGTGTATGGATGAAACCGATGAAACCTTCGGTTAGTTCGGGTCTGTGCCCCCGAAGATTTCCAAATATAATTGATCTTCTAAATTTTTTTTATTAGCGTTTACTTTTGAGGTTAAAGAGATGCCTGCCTCTGGTGGACTTTATTACGCACTACGCTTCTCCCACAACAAGACATGACCGTCACATGGCTATCTCGTGCGGATAAAAAAACGTAGCGGCCCAGTGGCGCACCCAGGGAGAGCTGCAAACCTTCTTATTGAATGCAAGCTTCTCACGATGGATAACTTTTTATGAAGAGGCGCTTTCAACAAATTCGCATTTGTTAAGATGTTTTGTGGACACGCTGTATAAGGGTATGGCACAGTTCAGAAAGGAGCTTGCCGCCTCTGGTTAAGTCTATCTGGCTAGTCTATTGCACATATTCGTTTCTGACTGCCAAGTGCCACCCTTCCGCACTGCGCTCCTCACACACCTTACAAACCTGCTGTCGGAGTAAAGAAACTCAATTGAATCATCGATTTATGCACCTCCTTCTTGGGAACCTTATGTATGGATCTGTAAACTCGACGATCTAGTTGAGTTTCGCACTCTGGTCCAGATTTTGTCTTTTTCTGTAGCAACAGTATATAAAACTGACTGTTGCTACTGGTCATTTAAGTTAATGTGTTTAACTTCGCACAGCTGCATTATTACATTTGAACAGTGCAGTGGTGTATGTGAAATGTATTCGATAATTATGTGAAAAATATAAAATTCTTAAAAAATAAGAAACTTTTTCTGAGGAACAAATATAACAGGTGTTCTTTTATAGTGAAATTTATTTAAATATACTTGAATATGGTAGTATATGCAAGTGAATAGGTATAATAAGACGAGCAATTGAATATAATAAAGAAATAGAATAGTAGGTAATTAAGAATCAAACTATTAAAAGAGCTATCAGTAAGACAAAACGGGCTACAACTGCAAAAATATTTGGCACAATAAATAGGTATATTTGATAACAATATACGTAAATTGTGGTTATAAAATAAATCATTAATATACAACAATATCATAGTTCATAACTATGATAAAAAACGTTGCAAACGACAAAACAACAAAATTTTATACATATTTAAAGTTATATAAAAATTCAATAAAAACATACAAAAAAACAGAATACAGTAAAGATCACCCTACTGCGAACATAGGAAGGTAACGGCCGAAAACTATCGAGCTCTGCCCGATTGCTGCAGCAATACTTGCGTTCCCGCTCCCGCAGATTTCGTCGAACCGTCAGCCGCCGTCAATTCGTCAATAAATCGTCATCATAACAAACCTGATGTATCACGATCTGTGTCTAATAAGAGGAAAACGTCAGTGCTTTTGTTTACAAACTATACTTATTTTTATCCTAAAATGTTTAGGGTTATAATTCACTTATTTTTATAAACTCACTATTTATAATACTATGGTAACAGTGAATGCCTTATGGGTGACTGCCGCAAAAAAAGTCATTTTTATCCTATTTTCGCGAGAATATAATAAAAAAATGCTTTTAACATACAAACCTATATGCTCTTCTGTTGAAAACTAATAATATAACTATTTAAGTAGTTAACTCATTGAATTCTTTAATAAATCGTAAAGTTTGCGACTACGGAACTTGTTGACACGAAACTGACTGCCACGGAACTGACATTTCTTATTTTAATAAAAACTAAAAACAATACACTACAAAAGTTATTCTTTAACTATTTCACTTAATCCGCGAAACCGGACCAAATAACAACTGACTACCGCTTCCGAATGTCGACCGAACATTTCAAAAATCAGGAGCAAACTAGCCTTTTGCATGGATACTCTCAATGGGGAAAATCTCCCCCGTTCGAAAAGAAACTCTCTTATTGTAACAGTGAAATTAGACATTCTGTCTTATCTGATTGGCCCAACAGAAGAACCACCCCTTGATGACATATCCCTGGTAAACCAGTGTTACTAAATATAGCGTCATCGTAAAACCTAAATTTATTGTTTCTTTTATGTACCTTGTATAAGGCACAGGCCAATAAATGTTTCTAGAAAATGCAGAGAGCAATAATAAGCTACCCACTTGACAAGTAAAGTCGATAATGTCCGATAAATACCGTCCTTCTCCTTCATTTGCCAGCGAAAACAAGGGCGCCCACGCGTAGAAATTCGAGGAAAAACGAAGTTGTAAATGCCATGTTGTCACATTAATTTCTTGAAGTGGTTGTTAACAGGGAAAAATTTATGGGAATTTTCGCTATATAAGCGGAAAGACCCCGGCTAGAAAGAGAGTAGTTAGATACTCACCGATGTAAGGTGTTACGCTGCCCGATCGCGAACCGAGATTCTGTCCAAAAGGTTCGTGAGAGGAACAATCAAACTGGCATTTTACGGTTAATTTGTTGAAAAAAGACATTTAAAGTAGAAAAATAATAATAAACTTTCTCAATTACATCTCACATCATTTAGTATCCGAACAAACCCTGAAATTTTTGTCTATAACTTGATTGTTTAAATTTTCTTCTGAGGAAGGACACATGATGACTCACATTACGGCCAATCACCCTTATCCGATAGGGCCACGCCCTCTTATAGGCATATTTCTTGCATCTGTGTAAAAGTATAAATTCTCCACTCAAAATCAACTAGTGCACCTAATTGAGCTCATAAAATAATGATATATTTTCGTAGCATGTTTTTAAAAATAGGTTAATTTCGGCCGTTTTCATTCAGATGATGTTCGTTTCCATTGATTTCGATTACTTCTTCTCCCTCTTCGTCTGTGTTGTCTACGTATTCTATTATTTCTTCTATTTCTTCGTCATCGTCGACTTCGTTTTCTGAATCTTCGTCCTAAAGGCCAAAAAAAAAATAAATATCAGTATTAAAAACTTCTTCAGGCATCCCTGAAGATGCCTCGTACAACCGAAAGCGAAACGTCGGAAATTATTCCACTTTCTAAAAGTATTTAAAAAACTACCCATTTTAACCCATTTCTGGTCGGTCATGCTCAGGACCTGTTTAAACTAAAACTCACCTCAGAAATTTCGTTTTCCGCAGCAGTGTCACTATTACCAGCGCCATTTCTGGAAGAATCAAAATCTTCACCATTCACTCTTCTTTCCGCCGACCCCGTTCCGTCTTCATAAGCGTCCCTGTTAATATTTCTTACTTCGTCATCAACAAGTTCTTCTTCTTCTGTATCGTCGTAATCTTCATCATCAATTAGCCCTTCTTCATCTACAACTCTAGCTTCATCCCTATGAATATTTTCACTAACTAAATCTTTCTCTTCTTTCGTTTCTTGCAATTCTTCAGCCGCATCCTGAACTCGGCGTTTCTCTTCTTCAGAATGTAATAAAATGTCTACTTTGGTTTCTATAGACTGTTGTTCTTGTTTACCAACATCCGCATCATCTTTCTCAACTATAGCTTCAGTGCTTCCAACGCCTGTCCCTTTTTGACTTAAATCCACTTCGGCAGTACCTTTCTCCTCACTTAGTCCTTCATCTGCTTTTACCATTAGACCTTGCAGTAACAGATCAGCCTTGTTATTGCCATTTGTTTCTTCAGGTGTTCCTTCTCTCTCTCGATTATCTGTAGTTTCATCTTCTTTAGCTACGTCTAAATCAACCACTTTCTGAACTGAACTTGCATTTTCTTTTTGCAACACTTCTTCAACGACTACATTCGGCTCAATCACTTCAGAACTTGGTTCTTTATTTCTTAATTCATCATTTTCTAAATTAATTGTTTGTTCCTCTGTTTTTCGAGATATATCACTGGTTGCTTCATTTTCTAGAACTAAATCTTTCTGCATCTTATCAAAATCTGCTCCTTCAGTAGGTACCGTTAGTTCTTTGGTTTCTGCACTTACCGTTTCTTCTAATTTTTGAGGCAGTTCTACTTTTTCTGGAACTAAATCTTCAGAAACTTCCGATTTGTCATTTTCTGGAACTAAATTCCGCTTATCAGAACCTGTTTTTTCTTCGTGAGAAACCTGATCTTCTGAACTAACGGCTTGGTTTGTTTTTTGAGGTAGTTCACCTATCACTTCATTTTCGATGCCTAAATTATCTTCATTCTTTTTAGAATCTGCTTCTTCTTTAGAAGCCTTTAATTCGTCATTTTCTAAACTTATTGCTTCCTTTGTTTCTTGAGACAATTCACTTACCACTTCACTATCTTCTTTAGAATCTGGTTCTTCTTTATCAATCTTTAACTCCTCATGTTTTAAGCTAGCGCTTTCACCTTTTGCTTCTGAGGAAAATGTGTTATTATCAGCAATTTTAACATCAAGATTTTGAAGCTCTTCATCCAACGTCTGACCGAGAGATTGCTCAACCCGCAAATCCTGCTGTTGCTCAGAAACAGCACTGCTTTCTATTTCTTGCTTTATAATATCCAATATCTCATCACCTTTCAAATCAACGTTTAATTCAAGCTCTTCGCCATCCTGCTCGTCATCTAGTGACCGTCTATACCTGTCCAAAGTGTCAATTTCTTCCATGGTAAGGTCATCAACTTTGATTTCTTCATTTTCCGCCAGCAATGCGCTTTCCTCGTTGTTTAAAAACTCCTTGATGATGTCGGTAACGGGCAGGTTCACTTTTCCTTCCGGTTCATTTTCTTTCAACGCCATCAGAAGATCATCTTCTAGGTTCAGTTGGTTCTTAATTTCTTCAAGTACGTCGTTCTCTTTGTCTTTGTCATTAATTTGTGGGGCTTTGAGGATATCTTCTGTGTATTTATCTAGTTCTTCATTCAGACTGTATCTGAAAAATAAATGAATACAATATACAAAATGTTTTAGAGATGCAGATTTTTTCTTCCCTCACTAAAGGGGGTAACTTTTTTTTGCTTACCTATTTTCTTCAGTCAAAGCAATATTTCCTGCCTCTTCAATGATGCTGTTAATCTGATCTTCCAATTCCGCGGCGTTGATTTTCTCGAATTCTTCCGAAACGTTGCTGCTGCTGGTTCTTCGTTCTTCGTCGGATGTGTCCGCTCTACGACACGAATTCGTCGAGTCTTCAGTTCCGGTCTCTGAAAGAGAAACGGAAAAGTTCTCATTGTCAAATACTGTTTGAATTATTTCTAGAATAAATGTTTAGTTTCGGAAGCAGTGTGATATATTGTCAGGAACAATATATAGGTTTTTCTTATGATATGAACCGGTTATTGTATATAAGCTATTTACATGATTAATTGCTAAGTTGTAAGTTTGTATTTGGTGGGGAAACTTCTTGGCATTAGTATTGTAATTGCTATTTGCACAAAGGAGCCTGGAATAGGTTCGATTAAAAAAAAACTTTAAAATCGCAAGTACTTTATTTTTGTAACAAGTCAAGTTTTAGAGAAAAATGAAAAAATTTAGACAAGAAATAATTATTTTACCTTATCCGTATATGGCGATTTTCGGAATTTCTCAAATTTCTTGATGGTATATCATTTAACTTAACCTTTGTTCTGTCTCTCGTCATATACGAGATCTCAACGGTAAACATCGAATTTGTATCACCCTGTATATTATATAAAGGTTTGTTAAATTTGTAGAATGTAAAATTCGAGTTCATGTCAAATTTTTTTGGTACCACATAGTAGGTACAGTACCCCTTTTTCTGCAAATAGCTCATACTGGTTTAGGGGCTGTTCAAAAAGTTCATCACGTTCTTAGTGAATCTGAACGTATTTTTATAGAGAATACAAAAAAATATTTCAGATTTATTTGGATTATATACATATTACCCATTGTTATGAAAAGAAGGTCTACTGCACAAACTCTACAGACATTTTCTGAAAATATTTCTCAGTTATTACGTTGAAATCCTTTAAAAAAATAGCTCTATTTATATTAATTGTGATTTTTGAACAACCCTTATTTACAAAAATCAACAACACTCAGACTCAGAACGTACCTTTCAAAAAATAGATGAGATTACCACGTGTCGAGGGATTGTGAATAATAACACTATACAAAAATATCTTTCACAATTTTATTAAAAATATAGAGTAAGGGCACATTTCTATATGGAATATATGAGCCGTTCAGAGGAAAAGTGGTATAATGTACAAGCAAACCGCCATGCAGTTAGACGACTTTTCCTCTGACCGGCTCATATATTAATATTACATAGTAATATTGTAAGCATAAACATGGGGAATTACGCCTATGTCATTTATTCTAGAATAAATTCAAACCTTTAATAGAAATAATAATAATCATAATAATATACAAAACATATATTGGAAGTTTTCAACAGGAGCGTGCGATCGATTCATAAAAGATAGGGAAGCAAAGCTTTTTTTTTAAATCACCTCTGAAAATCCAAAAATTATTTTAAAATATCATATAGTAGAACATTATTATGTATTATCCATCACACGTCCCTGGTCTTTGGCATTTTTACTGTTTTTTACTTTTTACTTATAATCTTATACACTACTTAAGAGTCTTCCTACGGCCTGCACTTACCGGAATCCAAACTTATAACACTAAGGGTCATTTTACCGGCAAGTACTACCGGGGAATCGTCTTCTGAGTCCTTCTGAGCCTCCGTAGCCGACTCGGCGACGAGGATCTGGGACTGCGGTGGAAGGGATCCTTCCAAAAATATTTGCTGGAAAATACGAATTTGTTTACTTTTTACTGAGGTTAATGGTAAGCTTCATTTTGTTCAAATTAAGGTTATACACGGAAGTTCTAAACTTTAACAGCGCAATTTCGCAGTATAAAGATCCGTAATGATAATAATTCATAAACAATAAGGAGTTGGGCTTACTTCCAAGATTAGAACTTTGGTGTCCAAATTACTTAAAGTTCCTAGTAGACTCACTATTAAAAAACCTGAACTTGGCATGGGTCCCATAAGTAGCAACAGAGATATGCAATTTTAAAATTTCACGGGCCGCGCCTGCAGATACATGTTGCGTAGCGGTAGCATTATTAGTTTTATCTGTTACCCGCTACATAATCTAAGGTTAATTCTTTTATCGGCTTAAGTTTACCTGTGGTGGCGGTGATGGTTCCTTGGGAGCAACAGGCTGAGGATGCCGCAATACCGGCGATTCGGGCCTGGACCATTTCTTGCCGTCCTCAAAACTGGCCCTCGTTTCCATTCCCATGACCTTGACCGTGCCTTGGTCGTCTTCTTTGGGGAGGGAACCGTTTGCTGTAATCTCATCCTAGGAATTTTTGAAAGAAAATGGGTTAGTTAAGTTTAAAGGAAATTTGTTTGAATTATATGAAAAAATATTGCAGCATTTTGAACAATACGGTTTGGCCTGTGTCTTGTTCAAATCGATTTTTTTACGTGTACAGTCGTGGCCAAAATAAAGTTTCATTCTCTATTAGAAAAAGCTTTATTTAGTTTTTTATTTTGCTACGACTGTACGTATTTATTAGGAAAACAACATTAGATAGAAAACATCTGCAGGCAATTTGTTCCATAATCTGGAGATCCTAGGTATGAATGAGCGAGAGATATGGGATATTCTAGGCTTATGTAACTGGACAGTAAAGGGATGCATACGTAACGCGCCTCTTGTTGTTCTGTCTGATGTGGCTATCGAAGTAATGTGTTTGTGCCAGCTGAGATCATGTTCGAAAGCGATGCCAACAAGTTGAAACGGTTTTTTGTTCTGTAGAGTTTGTCCATTCATGCAGATGGGGTAAGGGTTGTCAGATTTTTTGCGTGACAGGGAGCAATACTGGGTTTTGGAGGTGTTGAACCGAACAAGGTTTATGACAACCCAGTCTAAGATTAAGGGCCGTATTTATAGTCATTCCTTGAGTATTCCTTAGACCTTGAGGTAGGATTTAAGTAAGGTGTTGCCTATGCCACACTTTGTCGAAGGCCTTGCAAAGGTCAAGGGCTACCATGTGGGATTTAGAGATGCTTAATGTCAAAGTTATGCTGCAATATTTTTAGTTTTTCCAAAAAACTAAAATATTTTCCAAAAAACAGCCGTAAAACATCAACTACAGGCGCTATAAAACACAAATAAAATATATCTAACAATTATTCAAGCTGAAAAAATAAAACACAACTAGGACAATTGCCAAGTACGCGGCGTTCGAGTCTCACAAATCTATAAGCGGATGCGGGACAAATTATAAAACAGATTGGCCGGTGCATTAGCAAAAATAGCAGTGTGAAAACAAATAAAATTCAAAATTAAATCATTTAAACTATTTTTTGTCTCGGTTTTTTGGTGACCTTCTTAAAAGTTGCATTTATCTGGAAGACTGTGTTGACAAATTCATTGAAATCTCATGATTCATTTATTATAAGCCTCCCTTTACCGTTTAAAAGCCCTATAAAGTCGAAATTAGAACTAGAAATTTTTATAAAAATAATTCCGAAGGTTTTAACGTCGCTAATTCTTACAATTAGTCTATTAGTTAGACCATCTTCTTAGCTTTTTCTCAGTTACTGAATACAGGGTCTTCCTAAACCTCAGTTAAAACTTCAGTGTGATTCCTAAATATTCCTTAAATATTTACCAAGGAGGTTTAGGAATAAGACGAGAAAAAGAAAAGAAAAATTATAATGTATTGTGAGTATCGGCAGACCTATATTTGTTGTTACACAATGGTGAAAACATTAATTTAATTAGTTATTAGTAGAGTTTGTACATGGGCGGTGGGACCGCCAGTACAGCTCTAAAGTCTTTTACAAGGAGATGGCGGTCCTTGTGGATTTAATGTGACAACTACAACATTGACCACGGAGTTTTTCTTTAAATCCGTTGATGCATCGATGATCAATCACAATTTTTTACTGTTTACTTCACGTCGAATTTCATTTCCAATTCGCTCGCGTAAAAGTGGTAAATAATCTCGCAATGTTGCTTCGCATGGCAATTTCCAGTCCAAAAATTACTAAACTTTTTTCTTTACTGCATAGAAAGGCGTATTACAAGTACTCATCATAATTATCAAATCTAGTGCCATAGCTAGGTGCCGGCAGAGTAGGCCCTTGTCTAGGGGCGGCAAAAGCAAGCTAATTAGGTGTTGTTATAGGGGCGCCAAAATCCTGGCTTGCCTTCACTTAAATTTAGCCTAGCTACGGCACTGCAGGCTGCAAACAAGAGAGCTAGTAAATAGTCCTTAACTCGCCTTGTGAATATTAATCTGCTTATATGTCTAGATTTAGATAAATTGGAAAAAATAAGTTAGCAGTCAAATTTGTGGAAAACTGAAAAGGCTTGCAAGCGAACGCCACTGGAAGAAATCTATAGTGCTAGTAGCCACTAAACAAGTTTGTAAATATTAATATGTTTATATGCTTAGTTTTCGAGAAATTGGAAAAAATAGCCAGAGTAAAATTATGGAAAAATGATACCGCTTACAGGTGGACTAGTGGACTACTCTGGATACAAACTATAGTGCTAGTAGGCCTTAACTTACCTTGTAAATATTAATGTTTATATGTCTAGTTTTCGAGAAATTGTTAAAATTTAAGTTAGCAGTCAAATTTGTAAAAAACTGAAAATGTCTAGTTTTCGAGAAATTGTAAAAATTTAAGTTAGCAGCCAAATTTGTAAAAAACTGAAACGGCTTGCAAGTGGACTACTCTGGATACAAACTATGGTGCTAGTAGGCCTTAACTTACCTTGTACTACTCTGGATACAAACTATAGTGCTAGTAGGCCTTAACTTGCCATGTAAATATTAATGTTTATATGTCTAGTTTTCGAGAAATTGTAACAATTTAAGTTAGCAGTCAAATTTGTAAAAATCTGAAGCGGCTTGCAAGTGGACTACTCTGGATACAAACTATAGTGCTAGTAGGCCTTAACTTACCTTGTAAATATTAATGTTTATATGTCTAGTTTTCGAGAAATTGTTAAAATTTAAGTTAGCAGTCAAATTTGTAAAAAACTGAAAATGTCTAGTTTTCGAGAAATTGTAAAAATTTAAGTTAGCAGCCAAATTTGTAAAAAACTGAAACGGCTTGCAAGTGGACTACTCTGGATACAAACTATGGTGCTAGTAGGCCTTAACTTACCTTGTACTACTCTGGATACAAACTATAGTGCTAGTAGGCCTTAACTTGCCATGTAAATATTAATGTTTATATGTCTAGTTTTCGAGAAATTGTAAAAATTTAAGTTAGCAGCCAAATTTGTAAATATCTGAAACGGCTTGCAAGTGGACTACTCTGGATACAAACTATGGTGCTAGTAGGCCTTAACTTACCTTGTACTACTCTGGATACAAACTATAGTGCTAGTAGGCCTTAACTTGCCATGTAAATATTAATGTTTATATGTCTAGTTTTCGAGAAATTGTAACAATTTAAGTTAGCAGCCAAATTTGTAAAAAACTGAAACGGCTTGCAAGTGGATTACTCTGGATACAAACTATAGTGCTAGTAGGCCTTAACTTACCATGTAAATATTAATCTGTTTTTATGTCTAGTTTTCGAGAAATTGTAAAAATTTAAGTTAGCAGCCAAATTTGTAAAAAACTGAAACGGCTTGCAAGTGGATTACTCTGGATACAAACTATAGTGCTAGTAGGCCCTAACTTACTGAAACGGCTTGCAAGTGGATTACTCTGGATACAAACTATAGTGCTAGTAGGCCTTAACTTACCTTGTAAATATTAATGTTTGTCTAGTTTTCAAGAAATTGTAAAAATTTAAGTTAGCAGCGAAATTTGTAAAAAACGGAAACGGCTTGCAAGTGGATTGCTCTGGATACAAACTATAGTGCTAGTAGGCCTTAACTTACCTTGTAAATATTAATGTTTATATGTCTAGTTTTAGAGAAATTGTAAAAATTTAAGTTAGCAGCCAAATTTGTAAAAAACTGAAACGGCTTGCAAGTGGATTACTCTGGATACAAACTATAGTGCTAGTAGGCCTTAACTTACCATGTAAATATTAATCTGTTTTTATGTCTAGTTTTCGAGAAATTGTAAAAATTTAAGTTAGCAGCCAAATTTGTAAAAAACTGAAACGGCTTGCAAGTGGACTACTCTGGATTCTGGATACAGACTATAGTGCTAGTAGGCCTTAACTCACCTTGTACTCTGGATACAAACTACAGTGCCAGTAGGCCTTAACTTACCTTGTAAATATTAATGTTTATATGTCTAGTTTTCGAGAAATTGTAAAAAATAAATGTTGTAGTTCGAATATTAAATCCACGAGAAGCGTCATCTTCCTATTTAATAGCCAGTAAAAGATTTCAGACGCAGTACCTACAGGCGAATTCAGAAAACTTGGGTAGTAGCCACCATACACAAATTTACTGGGTACGAGTTTTTTTGTATGAAGTAAATTATTTTTTACTCTTAAACACAGTCCCGCCGCTCATGGTAGACACTGTGTTTACAAACCCTATTTATAAATTGTTCTCTTTTTTGACAAAAAGTATAATTTTTCCAAAATAAAAATCTACTCGCGCCCGTAACTGAGGAGGACCAACTAGTCCGAAATAATCGCCGAAACGGTAGTAAAGTATGTAAATTTTCTTAAATCTTTGTATAAAGTTGGTTTATTATGTTTTACCTAAAAAGTTTTAGGTATGTATCTTTTATTGTATCTTTTATCCACTTATAATTCTTTTGAAGTAATAATGAATTATACACTATTTCTTTCAGAAAAGATGCACAAAAAAGAAAAAGGAAGCAAAATAATATTTTAAAAACTTTTGGTAAGCGCAGCTGCCACGACATTAAAGCTGAAATCCCATGGCAAAAAACGGTAATCAAAAAGATCCCATAAAGCTTTGTGATTGGCAAATCTGCAACGATTTAGACCAATCAGATCGCATGGATTCCCCCTACTACCGATTTTCGCACATAGGGCTTAGAACAAAGCGATGTCAGACCTGTTCGTGCACAGTCGCTGGCGTTTTGAACTTGCGTTTCTCTAGTTCCTGATTGACCTCCTCCAGTAGCGCCGAAACCGCATTTACAACTAGGAACAAGCAAAATCAGCACATTTAAAATGGCGGCACTTGGCCAAATTTAACTCAAATAATAGCTTTGTTCGTGGAAAGATCACAAACTAATCAGAACCAATGAAATTAGTGGAAACCAGAAACCTAGAACTTGATTGGCGGTGACAGGTTTCTGATTTCTCTATGAACAGAGCTAATTAGGACATTAAAAAATTATAATGTTACACCACTGACAAGTTATCTTGAGAACTAGACCTTCTGGTTCCGGTAAATTTTGGTGAATAAACTAAAAGCCCTGTAATTATTGTTTTCTACAGTGTGTTCGAAAAATGCATCAGGATACTTGGCCATACCAAAAAAAATGTTTCCCCTTGAAAACTAAAGCGTACGAGTCCGAGCGTTTTTTGATTTATTTATTTAAAAGAAAATAAACCTGGGTGGAAAGATTTCGGTAGGCCACCCTGTATTTTAATGCCGTTTATACAATTTTAGCATACATGAACATTAGATGTTTGTTCAAGTTCGCTTAGGCGATGGTTAAATCTTAATCACATCCTGATGATGCTAACATGCTTAGCGAAACGCACATTTTATGTTTGGTAAAACTGTACACTAGTATTAGTTAGTACGCCAAAGGTTTTAGAATCTTAATTTAGTTTTATATTTCTTGCGCTTCCTTCTTTTTAAATTCAGTAGATAAATGAAATGATAAAAATAAACAAATAAAGCAGCGAGTGATTAAGCCTTCTCCACAATAAGTCGGGTTGTCCATGTATTTGCGGATTTATTCCTATTGTGGATAAGGCCTTAGAGTGGTCCAGAGTGGGAGTAAACATCACCATAACAAAATGAATAATGTGGTTACCAGAAACAACATTCAAATCTCTTGAGAGGGAGAAAAAAGACGATGAAATTTGTTGACTAGTGTTATAGAGAAGGGGGAATTAAGGTAATTTAGGCAAGTGAATAGTAGGTAAAAGTATAGCCAAGGGTTGCATGAGACGTGTTTTGGACAGCCCTGAACTACAGGACCCACATGTTTAGTGATATTAAGTATATCCGCGGATGGGATTTAGAATAGGGCAAATGGACCAAATTTTGCAACATAGGTAAAAATGTCACTCCTAATAACTCCACTTTTCACAATTTTCTCAGAATTCACAATATTTTCCAATAATTCTAGACGATATCTGTGATTTTAAGCACCCTTACTTTTTCACTTATTTTTCCGCGTTTTTTGTCAAGAAAATCCGACGAGCTCCAAAACTCCGATTAACACCGTATTTTGTTGTATCCAGACTTTTGAACTTTCCCGAGGACAGAATTTTCGCTATAAA
This sequence comes from Philopedon plagiatum, assembly GCA_963971165.1. Taxonomy (NCBI): domain Eukaryota; kingdom Metazoa; phylum Arthropoda; class Insecta; order Coleoptera; family Curculionidae; genus Philopedon; species Philopedon plagiatum. Next base: position 2,394,700 of record OZ020195.1, read on the forward strand.
AACCGGCAGCGATTACCCTTACATTAGATAAGCTTCAACTGTACTGACTTCCCAAGCAGGCGTCTTCCCGCTTAAATGGCCAATTTTCCCATAAATCTTTCCCCCTTTACGGCCCCTTTCGCGAAAAGTTGACGCGTGGGTAGCCTTGTTTTTCAACCAAACAAAGGAAATTGCGTGAATCGTCAAGCTTTTATTATTTTTTTATTACAAAGGGGGCTGTCTTTCCTCCCTTCTCTGACATTTATGGGTTGCAGGTGTTCCTAACATGTTCACAACAAAGTTATAAAATTATCTAGACCATAATATTGGGCAATCTTTCGCAATAGTGAGATACACTGCAGCTGGGTCCATATTTCTGTAAGTTCGTCACGGGGCGGATCTTCCGGAGGCCAATCAGAAAAGACAAGCACAGATTTCTTTGTCTTGCAAAATTTGGCCAAACTGTACTCTTCTAAACCCTATCCACGGACATACTGTATAAAAAGAAAGCAATATATACTGGTGGGATATCTACTTGACCGGTATTTTTCCAATCTGGAGCCACTCACTGCAAGCGCTTGCGTTGCGATAAGCCGATGTATGCCGGGGGAGGTAAACACAGTTTTTTCTCCAACAATTATTTATCTAATCTAACAGCAATAAATCATGCATACGTACATATGTACAGTCGTGGTGAGTAAAATTGTACATCTAATTCACAGCCTGAACGTTTCTTAAAGGACTTTCTTAGGGAACTGGCACTGTGAAGTAGTTGTACGAATTCTTTGTCCGTGGGTGTACTTTTTAAGAACGTTCAAAGTGCATATTTCTGATAATGCCCTTCCTTTATATTTATTTCCCCATAATAGTATACCTATTATACAACGATTATGTAATGATGGCTATTAATACACGAGCCTTTGCGAGTGTCGTTATTAGAACTTAAATAAAATATGGGGCCCCCTTGGAAGTGGATAACCCAGTGTGCCCAATGGCTAATCCGCCACTGCATTTATTAATAAATATTAAACTGAACAAGAAAAGCCTCAAATAATGATATAATTGCAAAATACATTTATTATATGATAGCATAAGAAATGTTCACCAAAGTTTTGCTGATATTTGGAACTCAAAAAAAAACTAATTAAAACTTAGCCTTCTGGTTTTTGCTCAGCAATAATCAAAATACATAATGCCACTGCAATTATGACATATTCCATATATATCTATTCCATCCATGCACTTTAAACTTGAAAAGGCCATATAAAGCGTAAACAAAGCACCAAAAATGTAAGGTTATGTGCGTGCGGTGTTGCGTGTTGCCTAAGCTGCGCACCTGCGTGACGAGAGGCGCCTGCGCCATCTGCTCGACGATACGTTCCATAGCCAGCTCAGTTTCGCGCAATCTATTACGCAGCTGGTCTAATTCTTCGTCCCCTATGCATGCGCAAATTAAAAAGGTAATACATTTGTTCTTTTAGGCATTATTCATAAAAATAGTAATATTTAAAAGATTTTTCAAACAATTTTAAATTTAATTAAGCTTAAATTAAATTAAACTAGTTAAGAAAACACCCTGTATAAATTAATAGGTCCTCCCCCGGCAAGACAATTATACAGGGCGAGTCAAAAGTATATATAACAGTACATAACCTTTAAAAAATATATTTTAAAAAAATGACCGAAAAGACGATGAAGTATATAATGTCAAAGTATAGGAGCTGTATATTATAATGTAAGGAGTTAAGAATAGCGTGAAAAACTCCTTCTTGTTAGCTAAGTTTGATTGATTTTTTTTATAAGAGGGCGTAATTTACGTTATATACTTCATAAGCGCCCTAATGTATAAGTACTAAACAAAAAGATTGTAGTAACAGAGGCAGTGAGTCCCATTCTTGCCTAGACTACGCGCCATAAAAAAGATCTGTCAGTGTCAAGTCCTCAGTAGCCGGGCGATCACGTCTGTTATTGGGAGATGGTAGCATAGGCGTGCCATAAAATAGGGCCGGTCAGTGTCAAGTCCTCAATTGCCTGTCGATCACGCAAGTAGTGTATGTCAAGGTCAAGGTCATATGACGTCATAGTGGTGGTGGGGGGAGAGCCACAGTTCCCATAGTTACACTACTCACGCACGTTAATTGCTTGATCGTAGCAATTAACTTCTAACTAAGTCTCTGTTCACTACAACCTCTTTGGTTCTAAATTGAAATACCGAGATGCAAAACAGAATATAATTCGCGTTGCTTAAGCGGTTTAGTTGGCAAGAGACAAGATAAAAAGAAAAAGTTAAGAAAACCTGGTGAAAGATGCAAGAGCAGCGATGGAGTTATAATTATCGTGTAACTTCCTGGTTTTAACATAACGCAGAGTCGTATTTTGGCTTTTGCAAGAATAAAGCCGAAAAAATTGACCGGAGACATCGTATTAGCGATATATGACATGATTGTATGTGGTTATTAAAATTATCGGAGATACGAATACTGAATTTAAAAATGTATTAAAAATAAAACTTACTTGCATCGCGTTCTTTCCATCCTAAGTTAGGCAGCATTAAAAATATACAATTTATATACAGAGTGGATCAATTATATAGAGGGCAAAAAATCATTTTTATATCTTTTTAATTAAAAAAAACAAATAGTAAATATGCATATAATCCAGATAAATCTAAAATATGTTCGCTGTACAGGAGCGCACTCATGAGGGGATGGGGCGAAGCGCCCCATTCCAAAAGGTTGACAGCTTTCCCCCTACTCCCACCCTCCCCCCAAAGAGTGCTTTCGGTACGCCCATGACTCTGTAGAACGTTGAACGTTTGGTCTTAACAAATTACCTTCACATTTCAAGCACTTACCAATTTTACTACTGTCTCTGCTGCTGGGTCTGTGGAAGTAATCCCTACTTGCCTCAAAGACTTCTTTACGGAACCGGTCATCTGACTCACACGGCGGGTACAAGGGGGCACCCACGTGAGCTTCTGTCTTTTTCCTGAATATTAACTGAGGACAAACAAGAAATAACGTCGTTTAAAAGATATGGGCTATCATCAGTGGCGGATACACGAATGTTAAAGTTTTTGCTAATGGCGAATGCGCCGCCTGCGTCTTTACTTTTTCAACCTGCTATTACTATAAAATCTATACCCATTTGCACTCGAAAATTTTCTGGCCATCCTAATAGGCAGTCCGAAAATTTGCGAGAGCCTAGGGCCACACTCAGTTAAAAATAGGCCCTTGATATAGACCGAATACTGCAGTGATGTTGCATTTCAATTGGTTATACACTTGTATCTTAATGAAAAATCTGTATCTTAAGGAATCTCATTAAAGTACAGGAAGTAAATGTCTAGTAAATCAATTAAAGTATAGTAGAAAAACATTAATTTTTCAATAGAGACCGTGAAATTACCTTACCTTCATAATTGTATAAACAAAGAAAACTACAAATCCAACGGTGTAAAGGGGCATGAGGACACCCATGAAGCCGTAGTTCGAGTGCTTTGGTGCAGGAACCACGTGACCGGGTCCTCCCATGGCTGGTCGCATGCCAGGTATCGGTCCAGGCTGGAAACACAATAAGAATATATGCATTTCATTTTAAATAGGTTTTATTATACTGTCTCGTTTACAAAATATGGCGGAATTACTCACAGCGTGACGTACATGGCCACGCCTACCTGCTCGGTGTCATATCTTCTTTTATTTGTATCATGAACTAGTACCATAACCGACCTGATATACTGTTCATACAATAGATACTAAATCAGGGTTACTATGGTATTTAATGATAGTAATGACATATTACAAATTTATCTGTTCACAATATGCATGACACTATACAAGCGAACGTCTCATGGTTTGCGAATAACGTTCACGTTGAATACATAAAAATGGCTTGGCACACTTCTTTATGCCATATATAGAAAAACTAGTGAACTTACTAAGTGTTCTTTTCACAATATTAAATCCTTTCTGAGAGGCTATGTCCATGAGTCCATGTAATTATAGTGAACACACAAACTTCTGAAGTCCGGACCTGGCCTGCACTCAACTTTTCAAGGTAAACTGGTTAAATGATACTTCCCCCACGTCCGTGAAGACTACTCTTCCATAACAAGACCTTTAATGACATGAAATGACGTACCCAACCGATCAGATTGATCACATTGATCACAAGCCGATTTTTATAACACTGCGATTTATAAATTAGTCTTCGTCTTTTATACGGGGTACAAGAACTATTTTTAGAGAAATTAATCGTCAATTAAAACAGCTCCACCCCCGAACTTTCTAAAATTGCCGGGAACTAATTAAAAACTTTGTTATTTTTGATAATAAAGGCGATTTAATCCATGAATGAAAATCCAAACATCCTTAATCCACATCACGACGATTTTCTAAAAATATCTATCCGACGATATTTTCATCGTCAATGCGAAAATAACTTTTCTTAGCAACGGCTTACATCATCTTCAATGTTATGATAATCAAGATTTATATCTGACATTCATTGTAACTTTTTCTGACCTTGGATAAACAAGACAATAAAATAAAGTATTTTTATTTGCGATCTCAAGCGATGGTGCCGCCACTCGCAATGAACTAAAGCAATAGGAAATAAATATGTAATCCAAATAAATCTGAAATATTTCTTGTATTCTCTTCGTATTACTCACTCGGAAGAGTTCAGCTAATTCAGAAAAAAGTAAAGCATACATAAAGGTGAAACATTTCAAGAATCCCGAATTAAAGCAGGATTACAAGGTATTAAAGGCTCAATTCAAGCAGTCTATCGATCGTTGTGACTATAGGTCTTTTGTAAGCAAGTCTGCTTTAAACTGAACCTTAAATAATCCATTAGCTGGTTTAAAGCACTGCCAACCAACCAGCCTGACAACACAAGAGACTTGGTTTTAGTCCCATCCGGGAACTGTTCGATGTTCCGACCATCTCGCCTAAAATGATAAAATTCCCCCGGAAAACTTGAAATTTAAATCGATTTTTAGGACAAACAATTTTTTTGTACATAATTTTCACAGTGCTTTCTAAAAATCAAATAAAAAAATTCCTAAACAGACCCATTTTCAATACAAGGCATTAAAAATATAAAAATATCCAGGCCAAAGTATCGAAAAATCCAAAAAAAATCCTGTCCTGTCCAGACAGATACAAAACCGTATTTTCTATTACTATTTGGCTAAAATAAATATTTATAATTTAGAGCACAAAGACTTCTGTATTTATATATTTTGTAGGTAGGTATGCAGGTTGTTGTTTTGGGAAAGGTCCAAAATTTATTTTCGACTCAAAATACCGGTATCAATGTCTATTAAAAAAATAGAAATTCCACGTATTTTTAATGTATTAGAAGAAATAAATAATACAGAAAAATAATTATTATATATATAATGGTGGCCAAACAAACTCTTAAACCATAAACCAGTAAACCCACCGAAATGTCTCAAGGGAGACCCGCTATCGGTGTATACGAGAATTTGTCTATATTATTTTCTTTATCATCAGCTCCACCGACAGCTGTTTATAAAATTTAAGGGGATTTTATAGAATTTAAGGGAAATTCTGAGCTGTATTCGTGATAGTCCTTACTAGGAAATTTCCGCGCATTTTATAGCATCAGGAAAAACAATTATTTGCAGTTATCGTTGTTATTATTGTTAGCTGTCGGCTGTTGGTTTTGCAGACTGTAGACTTTGAAATACTGGATGCTGTGTACATAGGCGCCCATAGAGTAAATTTCAGGGGGGGGGGGGGGGGTTTACCAGCCAAAAAACCGTATGTTACAAAATCACTAAGTTGCGCTGTTGTTTAAAAGCATCCGTGAAACTCGATCCCAGGGGGGCAACTGGCCCCCCTTGCCCCTGCCTATGGGCGCCCATGGTTGTGTATAATTTAGTGACGTTAATAGATTTTTTTAAATACACTTATGAGGAAAAACTACTAACTCTCCCTTCAACTATCCTTGGAGGTGGATTTGATCTCCTGGGCAATCCAGACGGATCAGGTTGAGGTATGGCTCTTCCTCTTTCTTTAAAAGCTGGATGGACCATCTCTGGTCTTAAATGGGATGGCCTTTCTTGTCTAATAGCTATAAATATAGAAAAATTACTTTTAATTTTATGTTGATCCAGAGACAATAAAAAAATATTTGTCAGCTCTTTTAGAATAAAATATTAATATTACGTAGTTATTTTAAAAGCAAGAGGTTAAAATCAGGTATCAGCACTATTACTACTGTTGTTTTTTTTACTATTTACTTTAAGTCCTTGGTTACATTAGTGGATATTAGATTAAAAAACACCCCGGTCAACACATTATCTTACTATTATACTTTACTTGGAGTTATTACATGAACAGATCATTTCACAATTAGAAATTATTTATCCAGACCGAGGAAATATCTGGTTTAAACAGGATGGCGTCCCTGCTCATTTTGGTTCAGAAGTGGAGTAGGACGGAGAGGCGAAATTGAGTGGCCTGCCAGATCCCCAGACCTCATCCCTTTGGACTTTTATTTGTGGGATGATTTAATGAATGAGGTTTACAAAAATAGGCCGGTTAATGTTGAAGATTTAAAGGCTCGTATAAGAAATCAAATACGTGAAATTCGATGGGATACTTTTGACAACGTCTATACGGGACGTCCCAATAAAATAAAAAAAAATTAGTATTTTTTAGGTAATTGTCCAAAGTATCTAATAACACGGGTTTTAGCTGTAAAAAGTGGCACCTGTCAAAATTTTGGGCCCATGAGTGTGGTGGCAAGTCCGTTCCTGACTTCCTGGGTATTGTCAAAGGTTGTTTATGGTCTGGATCTGTAGGCCTTTATCGGTTATACAACACGCCAAAATATCATTAAAATAATAATATACAAGTCTGGTCAAAAGTTACAGCCCAAAAGGTAAATCACTGGGTATCCCTTTTGGGCCCCATATATCCGTTATTTTGACGTATCCCGTACACTGCCGAGAGTTACACACAATGTTATGTTAGTTGTTAGGCTCAACAAAAAGAAAACGCACTTCTTTAGGTCCCTAGTTACATTAGTAGACATCAGATTAAAAAACAACAGTCCACACATTATCTTACTATTTAACGGGTCCAAATTAATATTAACCCTATGAGCCACCCCCAATCTCCAAGGGGCCAGTCCGAAGTTATACTTCAAGCACAGCGATCCGTTCAAGGACCTCACTTCTTCCAGGATCTGTTTTACAGAGTGACCCAAACTGACTATTCTATCCTGCAGGACGGCGGATATGTCTATGCCGCACGTTTGCAAAACGGCCGTCTTACACTGAGTCACTATCTCTTTGGGACTGGGGGGCGTTTTCCCCGTTGTATCTATAATGGTGCTGCACAATTCTGCCATTATATTGATGGTGTCCAGGTCGAATTCGGAAATGACGTCACAGCAACCTGTGGGGAAATATTTACGTGGATTTTTTGCAGTTGCTAAAACGAAACTAAACACTCTCATGTCTTTTTATGCCAAATAATTGAGCAACACGTTAAAAGAACAAAATAAATGGTAGCTGATTATTACTAACTTACCAGTAGTTCTATCAACAGGCCCCGGCTTCATCTGGCTCTTAGCATTGTCCACAAGCATTGGGTAAAATATCTTCGGCCACAGCACAGCAAAGCATGCCACAACGACTACCAAGACTACCATGGTCTTCTTGGTACTGAGCCCGCTGGCTTCGCTTACAGAGGCCCTCCTCGGGTCTCCTTGGTGGTATGTCGTGTAGGGATTGGTGCGCAGTCTTTCCGTCATTTTCGATTTTTATGTGATCTAAAACAATTTTTTTTTACTTGGTATATCCAGTTTTAAATTGACAATAGTACCTAATTAACTTAAGGTTCATTTGCCGACCACACCCATTAACTGCCAGCTTAATTTTATTTTAGTACAATTTTTGGCTTTATTTTTCTTTTGTATAAATATTGTCACAATATTATCATATGTCACAATAATATATATATAAGCTAAAAAAGTGATCTAAGGGGGTTGGTTAGAATATCGAATGAACTTCCCCAAAATATCCTCGAAATCATTTTTCATTATGTCAACCTCCAAAAATCCACCCCCAACCCTAACGTTTCAAATGAGACCCTCAAGTTTTTTTCAAAAAAATTGAAATCTTACTTTGTTTTATATCTGGTAATAAACTTATTTGGGATATTTATTCCTACCTTTTGTGGAAATTTCATGGATATATCAAGAAACGAATAAGAATATATTTTTTAAAAGTACTGTTTCACCTTTTCAATTTCTATTTTTATGACAAATAATCTAAGCAATTTTCTTTCATACTATCCTAAAATGAACATTTTAAAAAAGTTAATAATCGGTAATTCACATTCACAATGGTAGGTGTAATACTTATTTTACAATATTTAATTTTACCAACTTTTGTATCGGAAACATGAAAAATGAGACACTGCATGTTGTGAAATGAAATAAGGATTCTATTTTTGCAGAAAATAATAGGGGGTGTCATTTGGAAATAAAGGGGTGAGGATAAATTTTTAGAGGTTGAAACAGTAAAAATATAAAGCCCATTCGAGATCCAAAAAAATACCGCTTTGTTAATTTTTATATATCTCCATCAGCGGAGATATAGCTTTTTAAGAAAATTCTGGGACACCATATATATATATATATATATATATATATATATAGATCCTTCTATCATTATTGCGACATTTTATAATCCATCCTTATTGCGTCCACCAGAAATCATTGAGCTAAGTCAATTTAAGATGCGAATGCTTATAGAAAAGAAAATTTCGAGTTCAACGCGCCCCCCCAGATTACAGAAATCTTCCTTTTTAGTATACATTTATTTACATTTTTGCATGTTATTGAATCCGTTCATACTCGGTATATTATCAGCTCCTTCTCGGTGTATATTGCATCTTATTGCGACCGGCGCTGTTGCTAACTCAAACATATGTATTCAATTTAGGGAAAAGATTATTATTAACATTTAATATATTCGTATTTTTAAATCTAACCTCAAGTGAAATTTTCTAAACTAATCACAAAAAACATTATCAAATTGAAACCTGTGTTATAATAATTTTGTACTATATTTTCGGATTAGAGCCAGGACCTTTTTCAAGGTAACGTGAGTTTCAGATTTAAAAAATACTAGTTTGTTTTAAATATTCCCTGTCACTGTAGAAACGTTTTAAAGTGAATCGTAACCATAGGGTAGTTTCTTATACCTACTTCAAAAATTTAATATCATACACCTTTATCTTTTACAAAAACTTAATGAAGTTTAGAGAAAGAGAGTTTAGAGAAGTTAGAGAAAGAACGGACACAGGTAACAACTATGGTGGAATTTTCCTTGCATATTTTTGAAGACATATTTTGGAACAAAATAACAATCTCGTTATAAAAATATTTTTTTTACCTGATGGTTCGCGAAAAGCTGTATTCAGTCAAACGGTTTAAATTTTACATGGTTCCAAAGTTCAAACTGTAATTTTTTGGAAGTGACCGCCTTGAAAACCAATTAATTTAGCAGCGGCTTGCAGTGAAATTTCAAAGTTGTGTATCTCTGTTCCTACTTACAGGAACCGTACCAAATTTAGGGGTTTTAATAGTGAGCCCACCGGAAATGTTTTGGTGAAGAAAAAAAAACATTTGGTAATTTGCGAAAAAAGTTGAATTTTTGCATTGCCTACCCTGGAAAAAAAACGAACGCGTTTAGGTATTTTATTTATTATTTTTTCTAAACAAATTTTACTTCATTTTGTCGACAATTTTTAAATTTTAAGAGAAATAAATGTGTTAGTAGAAAGTTATAGTCATTTGAATTTTTTTAAACCTAAAATATAATTTAAAAAAAAAATTCAAATTAGCTTACCATTGGGTGGATATCATTGGAATCATTTGGAGGGGGTGACAGCCCTCTATCACAAAATCCAGACGAAGGATCTGGCCCGTAAAATGATAAAAATACTTCTCATAAGGAAAATGGAATAACGAGTTTTAAGAGTCTCCTGGACGGATCATACACCATTTTATTTTTTTATTAATGTTAATATTCTCCAAATTCCAAGAAGTTAGCGCAATGATGAAATAATCAACCTATTTCTTTTCGGAGAGTAAGAGAATATAAAATTATTGTCTAAAAATTGAAAATGTCTCATTTTACATTTTTGGGCTTTCGTAAGTTTATAATAATTTTTTTATTTTCCTTAAAGAAGTAGGTTGTTTAGTTCGTCCCTGCTCCAACTCCTTGAATTTCGGAAAATGTTTGTATTACCCCCAAAAGGTATTTTTTAATTCAACCCATATTTACTCTTAAGAAACTTAAAAACTTACTAAACTTCTTTCAGACCTGCGCAATAACACTTACTATGGTATATATCGTAGCGAAACAGAAAGACTGACAAACATACTAACAGACAGACATTTAAAAATGGGTTTATGGCACCCAGACACGTGCATTGTTTAAAGAAACTTTTTTTCTGCACGATACAAACAGCATAACTACTGGTTCAGGAACTCATAAAAAATGTAAAATATTTTTTTTATATAAAAACGATGGTTTTCTTTTAAAACCAAATTGCACTAAAAAACATTGTTTTTATATAATTTTTTAAAAAATTTTATCGTACTTTTTTTAGTCTTATTAATTCTTGTTTATTTTCATAATTTGTTTCCACGTAACTTATCATATTCTACTCGTCAAACTCTTTCATTTGATACCCATGTCAAGGGGATAGTAAAGAAAAAGGTAATCACCCATCTTAGGGCGTCCGCCATATTGGACTTAGAATGACGTTACGTAGCTTATCGTTTTCTACTCGCCAAACCCTTTTATTTGATACCCATGACAAGGGGGTTGCGAAAAAAAGGTAATCCGCTATCTTAGAACATCCGTCATATTGGGTTTAGAACGACACCATGTAGTCGAGGCAATGAAGCACTCAACCTCGGAATTTTTTGCACTAAGACGGAACGGAATGCGGTTTTGTGCATTCGCTTCCAAAAATTATTTGTAAAAAATGTATCTACTTTGTATCTTATACAAACAGGAAATTGCATTGCTGCAGTCAAAATTGCATTCAAAAAATGCATTTTTTGAAGTCGCTTTAAGAAAATTAAATATCTTTGTTAATAAGACTCAGAATTGGCTCGAACCGGGTTCCCGGGGGTTTTCGAAGTCGCTGATCACGATTATGATGTTCAATTTGACCCACAGCCGACCTGGAGCTCAGGATCGCTGATGAACGTCATCTCCGTGCGACTCTCCCAAAATTCACGCGGGGAAGGAGAGAAACTCGGCGCCCGGGGGTTTTGTGGGTTGCTGAAGTCAAATATGGCATCGGCGAACACCCCCCGGACACCTGGTGCGCCGGAACCTGGACGTGGACATCATCCCCGAGAGTTTTCCTGACAAGATCGCAAAAAACAAATCGAAAATCGTTGTGTGGGCGTTTTTGGGGCGCTGAATCCAAATTTCACGTCGAAAACGACCCCCCGAACACCTGGTGCACCGTAACCTGGACGCGGACGTCATCTCCGAGGGTTATCCAGACACGATCGCTAAAGACAAACCGAAAATCGTTATGGGGGGTTTTTTGGGGCGCTGAATCCAAATTTCACGTCGAGAACGACCCCCCGCATACCTGGTGCACCGGAATCTGGACGCGGACGTCATCTCCGAGGGTTTTCCAGACACGATCGCTAAAGACAAACCGAAAATCGTTATGGGGAGGGGGCCCAGGCGAGAATTGCACGTCAATGAATGTGTCAAATTATGAGACGATTTTCGTTTAGTTTTTTGCGATGGTGTCTGGAAAACCCTCGGAGATGACGTCCGCGTCCAGGTTCCGGTGCACCAGGTGTTGGGGGGGGGTCGTTTTCGATGAGAAATTTGGATTCAGCGTCCAAAAAAAATCCCATAACGATTTACGGTTTGTCTTTGGCGATCGTGTCTGGAAAACCCTCGGAGATGACGTTCAGGCCCAGGTTCCGGTGCACCAGGTGTTCGGGGGGTCGTTTCCGACGTGAACTTTGGATTCAGCGCCCCAAAAACGCCCACACAACGATTTTCGGTTTGTTTTTTGCGATCTTGTCAGGAAAACTCTCGGGGATGATGTCCATGTCCAGGTTCCGGCGCACCAGGTGTCCGGGGGGTGTTCGCCCATGTCATATTTGAATTCAGCACCCCAAAAAACCCCGGGCGCCGAGTTTCTCTCCTTCCCCGCGTGAATTTTGGCAGAGTCCCACGGAGATGACGTTCATCAGCGATCCTGAGCTCCAGGTCGACTGTGGGTCAATTTGAATCATAATCGTGATCAGCGACCTCGAAAACCCCCGGGAAGCCGGTTTGGGCCAATTCTGAGTCTTATTAACAAAGTTATTTAATCTTCTTAAAGCGACTTCAAAAAATGCATTTTTTGAATGCATTTTTGGCTGCAGCAATGCAATTTCCGGTTTGTATAACATACAAAGTAGATACATCTTTTACAAATAATTTTTGGAAGCGAATGCAAAAAACCGCATTCCGATCCGTCTTAGTGCAAAAAATTCCGAGATTTTGGCTGTTTTAGTGCTTCATTGCCTCGACTAATGTAGCTTATCGTATTTAACTCGTCAAACCCTTTCATTTGATACCCATGTCAAGGGGGTTGTAAAGAAAAAGATAATCCGCCATCTTAAGGCGTCCGCCATATTGGCCTTAAAACCAAGGAAAAATTCAGAAAATTTTACCGATATCACAGCTCAATACTTGATATGGCCATGTTCTTTAATAATCGCCATTAATATAGTTTGGTTATAGATAGGGTTACCAACTTAGCTTGCTCCAAAAGGAATAGGACCTATCCAGAAATCTAGCATTGGGGCAGGGGGAGACATCAATAACATCCTTAAAATCTTGAAAATTGTTAATTAACCAAAGCCTTGCTAAACTATTACCAAACTCCCTGAGTGCACACATAAATATCATTGTCACGTGGTAAAAGCAGCCCTGGATTAAGGGGGGCTAAGGGGATTATAGCCCCGGATTTTACGCCCCGGCACCCCCTAATCCGGCATTGGGTAAAAGTTACTATTTACTGAAAAGAGTACCTTTTTTTGTAATATTAGAAAAGTAAGAGTACATTTAGCTTAGAAAGAGTACACTCTTTAAAGAGTATGGTTGGTACCTATTTAAAGCATTATAATACATACCTGATATAGCATTTGCCTTGTTACACAAATTGAAAATTTTCATACTTCGGAAAACAAAGCACGAATAAAACATAAAAATGATTCTAAAAATAAACTTCAAGGTTATTAAACTATTCTATAAATAGATGCTACGTTGCCAAATGTCGGTTGCAATAAGATTAGGAAAGTGTTAAAAAGTATACATACGTGTGTATTTAGTAATACCTCTAGTGAATTTTTGCTGAACTAAAATAATACATTGTCTTACAAACTAATCATGTTATTGCATCCGCCAAATTTTTAAAGATCTTGTCATATTTCAGAAATCCTGATAGATGGCGCAAAGCTAAAGACACGTATACCGAGGTCATGGCGCAGCCGTAAGTAATAACATCTTTTGGCCAACCAAAAAGCGCGGGAAATTCTAAAAACATAGGATGACTTTGTTGAGTCCGGTATACGGTATCAATATCGCGATGGTCGCAATAATAACCGTAAATGGTATACACAAGGACACAACAATGATAGCAGGATATATATATATATATATATATATATATATATATATATATATATATATATATATTGTCATATTTCCCCAGATATTCATCATTTTTTCCAAATTTCTATACATTTTTCATATTATTTATTTAACATTTCGGAAACCACTCTACGTGCTGCGATTGCATATCGCTGGCCTCGCCTTTATTTTATGAACCCTGACCAGTTTGAACTGTTAGTATAAACTGTTCTTGGGGGATTCATATAAAAAGCGTACCAGCGAGATGCAAAGGAGGGCGTCGTGTCCCGACGGGGGAGGCGTCACTGTGGTGCCGCACGAATAGTACGCATAGTACGAATAGCGCCAGCCCTTTAGGCTGACAAAGTACTCGGCTAGAAGCTGCCCCCTACGCTACCCAACTTAGTTACGTAAGTGTATTATTGTGCTTGTACCTGATATCAATATAAGTGTTTTGGTAAACCGCAGCCTATTTTATCAACCCTGACGACCGCTAGCGTGACATTTGGTGGAGGCGCCTGGTTCGTTCTCGTTGGTAAGTTCTTCCTAACTTGCCAAGGGCCTTGTGTGTTTTATAATTTTTACTATCTCTTTCAGGTCATTTTAGTGTTTTTCAGTGCATTTTTAAAGTGTTTTTTGCAGGGCGTTATAGTGCATTTTTTTTGTCAAAATTATTTTTTTACAGTGATTTTTTTAAAGGGCATTTTTACAGTGTTTTCTTTCAGGGTATTTTTTTTTTACATTGGTTTTTAAAGGGTATTTATTTTACAGTGGTTTTAAGGGGAATTTTTACAGTGCTTTTTACGTCTAAATAATTTTCCTACCCCATTCTCATCCCAAAAAACGTTTGACATAATTTTGTCTTGTGCCCGTTAACGCTGGCGAGATTAAAATTATCCAAACAGAACCTATAGGAAAACCCACCTCGTGCCCGTTAACGCTGGCGAGGCTAGGTTTACTATAAATCCCACCTCAAAGCGTCTACTGTTTTCCTGTCTTGTGCCCGTTAACGCTGGCGAGACTAGAGTACATGGACTGCTAAATATAGAAGTAGTTCCACCTCGTGCCCGTTAACGCTGGCGAGGCCAGAATTATTATATATTGGGGTTAATCACTAAACTGCCCTCAACCCTTTTATTCCTGTTATCCCTTTTATTTAATTTTTATGGCCCGTAGGAAGCTTAACAAGATTCAAAGAGAACGAAAAAGGCAAGAGAAGTTAAGGGTTGTTAATAACGGCACATCGTTAGGTTTACCAAATACACTACCCGTAAAAATTTTTATTTCAAACGAGCAACAATTAAGGGCCCTGAGATTAAAAAGGAAATTTTTAAATTTATTTGGCGACAATGAAATATAATATTTTGTTTTGACATTGAGGTCGTCGCTCATGAACTTAAAGTGTATTTTGAAATTCAATACACAAGGTTCACGGGCTTGTTATGTTATCAATTAAGCATGTAATATTATTAACAAAGTGTTATACAAATAGTATCGTTATTTTTATAAACATATTTTCATATCTAAGCGCCATTCAAATATAAAGGTTTCCAATTTTTTAAATATTTTTTTATTATTATCTTGTAGGTATATTTTTACTGCCCTTTTATCGCCATTTTTATAAGGTACCATAGAGATATTTATATTTTATTATCATTTTTAGGTTTGATACTTAATATAATAACAGTACATATGTATATTTCGCCTCTGATGTTTAATGAGCAGCCGCCATTGCCGGTAACCAGGACCACGGGCAGCAAATACAAAACTTTATACCTGTTTTTAGGAGCATGTTCATTTTTTACTTTTTATTTTCTGACTAATCTCTTTTTTATTTTATAGGACGACCTTCCAAAAAATAAAATAATGGATTTTTTTTTCAAAAAGTTTTAAAAGCTGTGGAAAAAATGGAACTAGTACCCTTTTGGGAAATCAAAGAAAGGGATACTTAGTATTTCATACATGGTCTTTATTCATACAATCTGGGCTAAATGTAAGGTACTTTTTCTTTTAAAAAGGGACTTGAGAATTAAGAACAAGAATAATCTATTTAATTTCAAAAATATATAAGGGAGCTCAACTGGATAAAAGAATTTTGGGAATTGATGTATGGTAAGATGGTAAGAAAGAACAAGCTATTCTTGACTGAATTTTATTTTTTCAATTTTTTTATGAATTCAATTTTAAAAATTATAATTATAAAGTTTTCAAATTTGTTTTTATAGTTGGGTACAAACAAATGGTTGGTATTTAAATGTGTGTTTTGTGTTAGTATGAAAGAGGGTATACCCAAAATGTATTGGTTTGAGTGTTTTATGCTTGGGAAATTTTAAGAATATTTTACGTATTTGTACTATATGCTTATTTATGAATTACGGTAGTAAATTTTAGATTGTCAGTGCAATCATTTAGAATACCATTTATTTTATTTTATTAAATGTTTTGCGTTTTTAATAAACAAACAAATCATCACGTATAATATTATCAAGTTCATGTATAAATAAATCACGAAGGTAAAGGTAGACAGTTCATTATTTTATTTAATCAGCAGAAAAGTAAACAATTGTTATATAATGCCATTCACCCAGTTATTGTTGTTAAAGTTAAATTGTAATATACGGTGTCTAATGAAAATAAGTTAAACAAAAACAAGGGTGTATTTTATGACTGAGACATTGAAAAATAAATCAGGGTCAGAATTTTTTTTATAAATCCAACTTCTTTTATACTTTTAAGTCGAATATTATTATTATTAAGTAAATTTAAATATAGCGTACAATAATGATTACCATATGCATTTTGTAATCGGGTGTTTATTTGTTTATATGACTGAAAGTCATATGTTTTCCAAATAGGGGGACATGGAGGATGACTTTGAACACGGAGTTGAATGTCCGCCTATTTGATGGTGATATGTGTTATGTATATGATTATTTATTTTATTTATGACTAAAAGTCATAATATGTTTTCCGAGTAGGGGAACATGGAAGATGGCCCTGAGCATAGAGCTGAATGTTCGCCTACTCGATGGTGGTATGTGTACCGTTATGACTAAGAGTCATTATGTGAGTATAGGGAGACATGGAAGAGGACCTTCATATAGGGTTGAATGTCTGCCTATGCGAAATATTAAGAGTTATATGCAAGTAGCATTTGAAGTTTATGTGACTTATGTGAAATATTAAGAGTTATATGCAAATTGTATTTGAAGTTTATGTGACTTTATTGATGAACAAATAGGATGGTAAATATGGTAAATATTTGATGATGTGATTACGCTATATTTGGGTTTTAAATTGTTATGTAAATGTGTATAATTTTGTTTTTCCCTGATGAATTAGAGACCGATGTCTCTCTGTCTCCAATAGAGTAATACTTAGACACCAATAAAAGTTCTATGTAAAAACCGGGTGAATTTTCTTAGCCTGTCTACTTTTACTTAAACATCATAGTATCATGTAGGTTTTCATTATTTATAAACTGTTTTTTTCCTTTTAACTGCCGGTAGTCTTTTTTTTCCATGTACCATTGGGAGACCACACGACCTGGATCGAGAGCCACAAAACACACCAAAAACCCAAAGGCCAGTCGCCGCTCGCATCCACAGAGCCAGCGTCATGCATCAGCCACGCACGGTCCACCATGGCTCGCCAGCCTGGTCTTCCCTCACAAACGCCGAACTTCTGCACAACGAGCCGTGACGACACTGGTTGATCACAACTACCCTTAGGATTAGCCCTGCAAAGTTCCCGTCAATCACGGCTTAGTAACGGCACCCAAAGTCCGGGTGGCCGAACTCTTTGGAGGAGGGAGACCCCTGCTGCACTGGGAGTCGGCAACAAAACTAGCCGATCCCACCCCCAGGACACAGGAACCGTGACCGCTGCGTCTGAGCAAGAAGCAGATGACAAGGAGCCTCAACGCCTAGGATGTGTCGGGTTTTGTCGGTGTGTAGGCTATTCGATCAGTAACGTGTTGGAACTCCCTAATAATAGAACTTTGTAAAGAAAGTGTGTAAATGTGAACCAGACTACCAGGACAGTAACCATTTTTATTCTTCATTTTTAAGCTAGTTTTACCATTCCTCATTTCACCCAAATAAATACGGAGTGTACCGAGCCTGCGAGCTCCAATTGTTTGTTTATTAATAATGTTATTATGTTTGTTTATTGTATATTTTATTTATCTCCGTTTTGTATATTTGTATTTTGTAAATATGTGATATTTTGTATATATGTATTGTGTAAATTTTTAAAGCTAGGGGCTAGCTTTTACAGGCGCGGGGGAAATGTCATATTTCCCCAGATATTCATCATTTTTTCCAAATTTCTATACATTTTTCATATTATTTATTTAACATTTCGGAAACCACTCTACGTGCTGCGATTGCATATCGCTGGCCTCGCCTTTATTTTATGAACCCTGACCAGTTTGAACTGTTAGTATAAACTGTTCTTGGGGGATTCATATAAAAAGCGTACCAGCGAGATGCAAAGGAGGGCGTCGTGTCCCGACGGGGGAGGCGTCACTGTGGTGCCGCACGAATAGTACGCATAGTACGAATAGCGCCAGCCCTTTAGGCTGACAAAGTACTCGGCTAGAAGCTGCCCCCTACGCTACCCAACTTAGTTACGTAAGTGTATTATTGTGCTTGTACCTGATATCAATATAAGTGTTTTGGTAAACCGCAGCCTATTTTATCAACCCTGACGACCGCTAGCGTGACATATATATATATATATATATATATATATATATATATATATATATATATATATATATATATATATATATATATATATATATATACATATATATATATACATATATATATATATATATATATATATATATATATATATATATATATATATATATACAGGGTGTCTAAAATAGGTGATACCACTATTGCTATCTCCGAAACGGTAAAAGATACGAGGTCGGTTAAATTAGAGAAAATGTGCCATTTTTAGTCCCCACTCATATTCCGTTTACGGAGTTGCCAAATTCTCTATAGTTTCTTATCTACAGGGGATTTTTTAAAAATTGTCAAAAATTTAATTCTTAAATATCTCGAAAACTGTTATAGTTAGAAAAAAATTGTTTTAACAAAAATCACACGATTTTTGACCTTCTCTAAAGTAACGTTGTTGTTTTGTTTATACCATTTGTTTTTATTGAGTTACTGATACTAACTTGTTTTTTTCAAATACGGACCTGGACTTTTTGCTCCATTTTTTGTAAGAATACTTTATACCCTTTACAACTGTGTATAACTTGAAAATATTTTCCGACGTTTTGATTAAGAATAGCAACATCATCAGGATTTTCTAACAGTACGGACCTGGGATCTTCCATGTTAAGGCACAATTCATAACCCATCGCTATGGTTTGTGGTTTTTGTGGTTGTGAAATGGCGCATTTACTTGAAAAATGCCAGGTCCGTACTGGTAGAATATCCTGATGATCCTATTCTTCACCAAAACGTCGGAAAACATAATCAAGTGATATACTGATGTAAAGGGTATGAAGTATTATTTCAAAAAATGCAACAAAAAGTCCAGGTCCGTATTTGAAAAAAACAAGTTAGTATCGGTAACTCAGTAAAAACAAATGATATAAACAAAACAATAACGTTAATTTAGAGAAGGTAAGAAATCGTATGATTTTTGTTAAACCAATTTTTTTCTCACTCTAATAGTTTTCGAGATATTTAAGAATTAAATTTTTGACAATTTTAAAAAAATCTCCTGTAGATAAAAAACTATAGAGAATTTTCAACCTCGTAAACGAAATATGAGTAGGGACTAAATATGGCACATTTTCTCTAATTTAACCGACCTCGTATCTTTTACCGTTTCGGAGATAGCAATAGTGGTATCACCTATTTTAGACACCCTGTATATATATATATATATATATATATATATATATATATATATATATATATATATATTACAAGTTATTTTTGAAATATCTTCGCCGTCCGGATTCTTATGTAGCCTCGTCCGGGTTTTTAAATTTTAGAGATGGCAACCCTACATCAACGTTAAAATAGTTATTCTTAAAATAAGAGATATTTGGCCAGTAGTACATTGATGTTGATGCATTCACTGTCGGCGTTTGGTGGCAGATTTGCATTTGCCTGCATCAGCTGCATCGGCCTTTGTCTGTCAGAATATCAAGAACGAAAGCTTACGAAAAAATAACGTATGTAAACAGAAAATATGTTAAAGAAAATATACATAGCTAAATTTTTTGTATTGTGGCCGACTTCAGGCTGATTTATCGCTTTAACGTAGAAAAAATTCAGCCTGTCCCGTTTTATCAATATTATCATACACATGCACCACCCATATCGCCATGTTAGCATGACAATTTTACTCTGGATTTAATTCTATTCTAGATCATACTTCAAAAATTACAAAAATAAAACAACCTTTACTTACCTAAAGCAATATTTTTCCAAATTCTTGGCACACAAAAAAACGTTAACTCACAGGTCGTTTCAATTTGAGGTCACGTTAGCCGCGCCGATCGGTCAGCTGTCGATTGTTTTTCTATCACTCACGGCCAACTCGAATCACGACAAATGTCTTTTAAAACAAAAAACTGTCCGTAGGCGTCTTGATTTGTACCGACCGTCAGCGTACATCACCACTTAGGCCAAATTTCAAAGTTTCCGATTATTTTCCTTCTGATAATCGGTCGAAAGGCCTTTTCCGGGCCGTCGCGAGCTCGCGAAAAACGAAACTGAAGAGGAAAACTCGACCACGGGGCCGTGGCGAAATGTACGAAAATACATTGATGAGTCGTAGCTGGCGCTGGGTTTTCGCGTCGGCGTCGAATAAACCTTTCGCGCGTCGCGGCGCGCTGTGGACGTTGTTTGGCGTGAAGCCATTTAGGTACAGGGCGATTTTTAATACTATTTAAGATAAAATACTACTTTAACAGTCTCCCTTTTACCTCTATGAAGTATACAGGGTGGTCCATAAGTAATAGTACACAGAGCAGCAGCAGATTCCTTATGTCGACATAATGCGATTTATTCAAACTTGCCTAATTCCAAAGTTGATAATAACCAAGATACAGGGTGTCAAAATTTTAATTTTGTTTTCCATTTTTTCCAATAATTTCTCAACAAAACGACATAGCGGCACGAAATTAGGGATTCGGAGGTTTCTTGGGGCGAGGAATGCAAGTTCATCCATGGTTTTGGTGTCACTAGTAGAGGGCGCCACCTATGGTACATCGCGCTTCTTTAAAATGGCTGAACTTTTTTGCGGCTTGGTATATTGATTTTACCATATTTTACTATAGAAAAAATCTCCTTTTTTACGTAAAAGAAATATCAAATTTGAAATCGTTTGTTTTGGCGCCTTCAAGTAAAAAACCCATAAAAATGTCGACGAAGATACGTGCCGTGAGATAAGCAAATGCATACTTGCCACCGGGCGGATAGCAGTTCGTATCAACGTGGACTAAATGTTTTATTTTTATTTTCCCGATCATTTTTAAAACCTTTCATTAATCGGATAATTTTTTTGTAATGGCGAATGCGCCACATGCGTCTTTATATTCCACCCTCCTATTACTATTACCTCTACACTCAGTTTCACTGTAAAATTTTCTGGCCATCCTAATAGGGGGCCCGAAAATTTGCAAAAGCCTAGGGCCTAACCATAGACAAGTTGAAAATAGGCACAAGTGGTCCCCCACCTACTTTTTGACAATGGCTGTTGCTAGGCTTTTAGTTATGTAGCATATCTGCAGATTGAGAGACTCTACTAAAACAACGCAATTACTTTGGGTTAATACTTATCTACAATTATAAATACCATAAGCTAAAGCATATGAGTAAGGATTAATAGAATATACCAATATACATACCATTACTTTTCGCGATAATAAATGTTTAGCAATTTATTTCCATTGCATAGTGACAAAATTTAGAGTGAGAGTGGAACGTCGCTTCATATGGCGTAGTCTGGTTCATTGATAAATCTGAAAGGCGTATTTTTATGTGTGTGCGTTCCAGGCAGGACGAAATATACGTGTGTAGTGAAACTTTACGTGCTTTTTGTTTGTTTTTTTCTGACAGAACTTTATCCATAAATTTTGCGGAATGATGCGTCAGTGTCAACTGTGTGGAAAAATAATTTTTTTTCATCCGGAACTGTCTTTTCAGACGTTTGCTTGGTGGAATTCAGACGGCCCGGAAAACCATTACGCTGGCGCGCCGAGACAGAATTGTTGCGGATGGCTGGAGCAACCGCCGGAAATATTTAATTTATGCAGAGAGTAGAAAAAAATACTTCAGATTTATTTAGATTAAATGCATATTGCCTATTGGATAATTGATTCTATGGGGCTGCATCGTTTTTTGCTGCCGCTGGCGCTGGCGTCAGTAAAATACTTTTGTGGCTCTAGAAGCCGACTGTAAAAGAACGATAAAAAAAAATGAAACACTGTTACAAATATTGTTAACAAATATAATGGTTCTTGACCCTTAAAGAAAAAATTAAATTATAAAATTTTTATAATAGCTCATCTTTTATGAATAAGTGCCTAAGATACCTGAATTGTAATTTCTTAATTTATCAACTTATTTACTAACCTGATTACACCTGTTTTTCAACAATAAAAGCAAATTTTCAGTTTGGCCTAGCTCTTTAAGTTTGACATTAATTTATATTTATCTTTTTACGAGTAGTTTTCCGCGTGTTTTTGTTGTGTTCTGTACAAAGTTAGACAATGGTTTTTTTACACTTTTTACATGAATCACAGTAAACGCATGATGAATTTTTATTGCGTAATATTACGTGGCATCTAATTTCTACAACAATAGCATCGTTTTTTACAAAACCATTATCTGGGTTTATAAGGTCTTTTTTGCTTAAATAAAAACAACCCACAAGTGACCAATTTGTACCACTGTTGTCGACAAAGTTCTCATCAGTATCAGAATATTCCTTGGCTTGGGAAGAAAACAATGTAAACTTAGCCGACATAAAAAATTCTTTACCATCTTTAATATCTGTTGCCTTTAACCTGACAACTGTGTGGATTTCTTCAATATATATGGAAACCTCAAAAGTAATACTATTAATAAGAAATTTTGTTGGATAAACTACCCAACCAGTATAATCACTAACTTTTTCAAACCTACAACGGATAACAGCACAATTCTCCAAACCATCAATGATCTGAGAGCTCGGCTGCAGCTGCAATAATGGCTTTTCTTTAACAAAAAACTTACAAACAACAATGTCATTAGCAAAACCTAATGACGAAATATCAATTTCAAAATTTTCTGATACCTCTAAACCGAATTTTGTAGCAGCTTGTATATTTGTTGCGTACTTTAGTGTATTATCTGTGTCGTGCAGGGTAAATCTTTGTGTTACATTTCCTTGAACATTTTTTCCTGTATAAGCTGTGTCGAGAAAAAGCTTCTGCGTGGTGGCATCATAACGGGAAGTTATAAAAAGTAGTATATCCTGACCATACAAATAATTTTCTTCGTGGCTTCCTGAAATAAGATGTATTTTACTACCATTAAATTACATGCAGATATTTCGGTTGAACTTTACGGCAGATATTGCTAAAGCGGGCCACACGCCTTCAGTTAGAACTTAGCTCAAAAATTAGGAGCAAAAAAATTTTCAGACTGACTGTCCAGTTTTAAAACTACACAGTTTTGACCTACACCCATTGAGGTTTAACTGTACCGTTCTGACTGTACAGTACAGTACAACTGTAGTTTAAACTGCAGTTGTGACCCGCTTAAGCTTGGTGACACGACAAGTGTAAAAATTAGGCAACCAAGTTTGTACTATGAATTAATTGGAACTAAATTAATTCTGTTAAGTTCCCAGATAAAAATCATTTGAAAACCAAGTAAAATGCAGAAATAATGGAATTTCACTTTTTTAGTTTTATTTTAGTGAACTGGGTAACTAACATAACCTAACACATACCTTTTTGCAAATCAATAAGAAAATCTTTGGCATGCAAAGTATCTTTCCGATGGTAATGCTGAAGATGACAATTTAAATTGTAGCCACTTCCTTTAAAATTATTACATAGTGGACATTGATACTCCCCTTCTTCGCAAGTGTATTCATGGTACTGCATATCAGAAATACTCAACACTTCTTTACAACCATCAAATCTATTTATGCAGGGAAAAAGAACACATTTGGCTATCGTTGTATAGAGTAAAGATTCAGTACCTGCGTCGGCCATCTGGGAACAGCGGCCACATTTTATTTGTCTGTTGGGGTACACTTTAATTGGGCCGACTGATAAGTACTTAAAACAAATAGAGCAGAGTAATTTTTGTAGTATCTCTTCGGGAATAATCATTATTCGACTGTTCAATTAAATCACAAATTAAACCAGACGCTTGAAAAACAGTAATAACGTTACAACCTACTGTGGCTACAACCAGGAAATAAATAAAAAATAAATTGTGTCAGGGGGAAAATCCAACGATAACGAATACTAATACCACACCAGTGTTGCCAACTAGAAAATTACGAATACCGCTGCCGCTGCGTCACTACAAAAATTCTGTTACTCTCCGCCACCGCTATAGCCAAGCCTTGCTAATTCCGCTACACCCCGCTCTATTTTGGACCTAAAATTTGGCTGATTAGATTTTTTCTAATTTGTATTTAATTTTTTTTGAACACGTATAGAAACAAGAGAACAAGACGGTACAAGGTGCAATAATTAATAATTGTTTACTTTACAAATAAAAGAATCGGGGAATCCCCGAGAAATTCTAAATACCAACATACCACAGAACAGGTTTTACTTATACCGTTTAGCAGCGCAGTGCCCTACCAATACCCATTGAAATATTGGCCCTACCCTACACGACTCTGACACGACTTGCCAGGCGTCCGCCTCCGCCCAAGATCTCCGCCAACCAAGAAGGACAGCTTGAACCCTCATTCTAAAGATGTCGCTAGCTTTACTGATTTTAGTTTTAAGTTTTATTTTGGTTAATAATTGGTCTATTTCTAATAAAAATTAAAGATGAAATGAAACTAATGAATAATTAATGAAAGCTGATTATGATAAATAATCCGTTTTAGACGTTTTACCAATAGGCATTCAAAGAATTTAAAATCCGCGACGTTTTGCTCTCATTTCGCTCCACCGCCGCTCTTGAAGGTAAATTCCGTTTCGGGTATCGGAATTCCGCTACGGTTGACAACACTGTACCACAGAAAAAAAAAGATTTGTTGTTTATCGCAGCAAAGAATGACATATGAAGGGTTAATTAAATGTCAAACTGCAGCGCCACCAACAAGTCTGGCGATCCTGAATAAATGTAATTAGTAAGTTCGGAAATAAGTACACCAAGGAACTTATTAAATTTAGTCAAAGATATATTTCGATTTTTTCTAAGAGCTCATCTCCCAATCTCCCCTGGGATTCTTCTTCACTTAAAGCCAATTATGCAGCAACGAATACTAATATAGTTATGCAGACTGGGTGGCGCCCATCACCAACAGCTGCCGTCGCGGGAACGCATAGAGAAAATATATAATGGAACGCCATGGAAATATGATACCAATAAAAGAAGGAATGATACCAAACCGTGTCAAATTCATCCGGGTTGGCGCATGACGTCACGCCGTGATTTATTTTTGAAATTTATAACGCGCAATATAGAGTTTACGTTAGTTAAAGGCGATTTTATATAAATTCTATTGGCAATATACTTTGCCTCCTGCTTGCTTATAATACAAATTTTATAGTATATGATTTAAAATAATCATATAAATAAAGGGATAAATATATACATTGATTACATTGATTGATTGATTGTCCACATCACAACCACACACAGCACATTTCATTTTTACTTTTAAACTCCTAAAAGTAATATAAAAACACCAAAAAATAGTTGAAAACACAACGCGATCTTAAAAAAAGACGTGTTTCGTTTACAAAATATCGCGGGATTGCTCACGGCGTGACGTAAATGGTCACGCCTACCTGCGAGGTATCATATCTTCTTTTATTTGGATCATGAGCTACAATCATAAATACCACAGGCTAAAGCATATGACTTAGGATTAATAGAATATACCATTGTTTTTCGTGATAATAAAATTTTAGTATTTTTTTTTAGCAGCGTTGCTTCACGTAGCGGTTTATTGATATAATGTGATAAATCTGAAAGGCGCGTGTGTGTGTGCTTTCCAGGCAGGTCGAAATATAAGTGTGTGGTGAAATTTTACGCGATTTTTGTTGTTTTCTTTGACAGAACTTTATCCGTAAACTTTGGGGAATGATGCGTCAGTGTCAACTGTATGGAAAACTGGATTTTTTTCATCCGGACCTGTTTTTTCAGGGGTTTGCTTGCTGGAATACAGACAGCCCGGAAAGCCATTACGGTAGCGCGCCGAGTCGGAATTATAGCGGTTGGTCTTTGTCCTACACGCGCACAATGTATGCAGCAAATCAAAGGCTAGTTATGAGTAAACAACTGCGTCTCCTCTAGCCGAAGGCCAATGATAAAAACCAAAATAAATTGATAAAAGCAACCGCCATAAATATCTAATTTATTAAGAGAATACAAAAACTATTTCAATTAATTTAGATTATATACATATTGCCCATTGGATAATTGATTCTATGGGGCTACATCGTTTTTTTGCTGCCGCTGACGCCGTCAGTAAAATACTTTTGTGGCTCTGGATGCTGATTGTAAAAGTACGGTAAAAAAAAGTTATAATAATTCATCTTTTATCAACAGGTGCCTAAGAGACCTTTTTAATTTATTAACTTATTTACTAACTCGATCACACCTGTTTTTAAACAATAAAAGCAAATTTCCAGCTTGGCTGAGCTTCTTACGTTTGACGTTTATATATGACTTTTTATGAACAGTTTTCCAAGTGTTTCTTTCTCTGAAGCCGGTCAGACAATGCTTTTTTTACGCTTTTTACATGAATCACAGTAAGCGCATGAGTTTTTATTGTTCAATTTTACGTGGCATCTAATTTCTACAACAATAGCATCGTTTTTTACAAAACCATTATCTGGATTCATGAGGTCATTTCTGCTTACATCAAAACTACCCGAAAGTGTCCAATTATTTTTGTTGAAAAATCTCTCCTGAGTATCAGAATATTCCTTGGATTGGGAAGAAAACAATGTAAACTTGGCCGACATAAAAAAATGTTTACCATCTGTAACATCTCTTGGCGTTAACAATACAATATATGTCTTCAGTCCTTGAATAGATATGGAAACCTCAAAAGTAATACCATAAACAAGAAATTTTGTTGGATAAACTACGCAACCAATATAATCACTAACTTTTTCAAACCTACAACAGATAACAGCACAATTCTGCAAACCAGCAATGATCTGAGAGCTCCGCTGCAGCCGCAATATTGGCTCTTCCTTTACAAAAAACTTACAAAAAACAATGTCCTTAGCAAAACCTAATGATGAAATATCAATTTCAAAATTTTCTGATACCTCTAAACCGAATTTTGTAGCAGCTTGTATATTTGTTGTGTACTTTAGTGTATTATCTGTGTCGTGCAGGGTAAATCTTTGTGTTATATCTCCTTGGACATTTTTTCCTGCATAAGCTGTGTGGAGAAAAAGCTTGTGTGTGGTGGCATCATAACGGGAAGTTATAAAAAGTAGTAGTATATCCTTACCATAAAAATAATTTTCTTCATGGCTTCCTAAAATAAGATGTATTTTACTTCCTTTAAATTATATGCAGATGTTTCGGTTGACCCTTACGGCAGATATTGCTAAAGCGAGCCACACACCTTCAGTTAGAACTTAGCTCAAAAATTAGGAGCAAAAAATTTTCAGACTGACTGTCCAGTTTTAAAACTACACAGTTTTGACCTACACCCATTGAGGTTTAACTGTACCGTTCTGACTGTACAGTATAGTACAATTGTAGTTTAAACTGCAGTTGTGACCCGCTTAAGCTTGGTGACATGACAAGTGTAAAAATTAGGCGACCAAGTTTGTACAATGAATTAATTGGAATTAAATTCATTCTGCTAAGTTCCCAGATAAAAATCATTTGGACACCAAGTAAAATGCAGAAATAATGGAATTTCACGTTTTTACTTTTATTTTGGTGAACTGGGTACATACTGGGTAACTAACATAACCTAACACATACCTTTTTGCAAATCAATAAGAAACTCTCTGGCGTGCAAAGTATCTTTCCGATGGTAATGCTGAAGATGAAAATTTAAATTGTAGCCACTTCCTTTAAAATTATTACATAGTGGACATTGATACTCCCCTTCTTCGCAAGTATATTCATGGTACTGCATATCAGAAATACACAATACTTCTTTACAACCATCAAATCTATTTATGCAGGGAAAAACAACACAGTTGGCGATCGTTGTATAGAGTAAAGATTCAGTACCTGCGTCGGCCACCTGGGAACAGCGGCCACATTTTATTTGTCTGTTGGGGTACACTTTAATTGGGCCGACTGATAAGTACTTAAAACAAATAGAGCAGAGTAATTTTTGTAGTAATTCTTCGGGAATAATCATTATTCGACTCTTCAATTAAACCAGACGTTTTAAGAACAGTAATAACGTTACAACCACAGGTTACAACCACAGAAAATCAGAAAATAAATTAATTGTGTCACGGGTTACGGGGAAAAACCAACGATAACGAATAGCACAGAACAACAGGTATAGTAACAACAGCACATTCAGAATCGACGCCGGGTGTTCCCGGGTAAACAGCTGACCGTGCGGCCAGCCGTTGTTTCTTATGGCCGTGACGTCATTAACAAGTTAATTTTTACAAGATTTTTACCCACCCGGCGTCGATTCTAAATGTGCCCCCAGGGGCACATTCAGAATCGACGCCGGGTGGGTAAAAATTAACTTGTCAATGACGTCACGGCCATAAGAAACAACGGCTGGCCGCACGGTCAGCTGGTTACCCGGGAACACCCGGCGTCGATTCTGAATGTGCCCCAGGTATAACAGTTAGTATTTTCCTTTCACTCCAAGGAGGAGCTCCTGTATAGCTCCAGACCAGCATACAGTTGTTCCATTCAACTGGGGCATCAAGCACCTGAACCGTTCAAGCCCTATCCCCCTGCCCTCTCGTGCATCACCAATGACTTGAGCTTAATGTCAAAATTGTCAATTGTTCCTTAGGAACGGTGTGAGTTACCCAGAGGGGCACATTCAGAATCGACGCCGGGTGTTCCCGGGTAAACAGCTGACCGTGAGGCCAGCCGTTGTTTCTTATGGCCGTGACGTCATTGACAAGTTTACCCGGGAACACCCGGCGTCGATTCTGAATGTGCCGAAAGGAATATTACTAGTAACAACAGGAATAGTAACACACCAATGTTGCCAACTAGAAAATTACGAATACCGCTGCGTCACTACAAAAATTTTGCTCAGGTTGGGTTGGGTTAAGCAGGTAAGCATTCAAAAAATTTTAAATCCGCTACGTTTTGCTCTCATTTCGCTCCGCCGCCGCCCTTGACGGTAAAGCCTCACGGGCGGAAGGCGCTTCGTTATATGATTGGTTCAATGCCGCCATGTTTAACAAACATGGCGGCATTCAACCAATTATATAACGAAGCGCCTGTCCGCTGTTCCGCTTCTTCCGCCCGTGCGGCCTTAGCATGAGGGTAAATTCCGTTTCGCCTAGCGGAATTCCGTTACGGTTGGCAACACTATACCACAGAAAAACAAGGTTTGTCGCAGCACGGAATGAGATATAGGTCAATTAAAAGTCAAACTGCAGCGCCATCAACAAGTCTGGCGATCCTGAATATATGAAATTAGTAAGTTCGGAAACACACTCGGTGTTCGGAAATAAGTACCCCAGATAAAACAAGCAGTGACACTCTGTAAGAAAAATAGCGATAGCGACCGGCGTCTCTTTGCAACTTCTTACTATGTATCACCGTTCGGTATGTTTCGAAGAGACACCGGTCGCTATCGCTATTTTTCTTACAGAGTGCCACTGCAGACCAGATGCATAAGACTGTCAAATATCGTGTTCACTCTCAGTGACCTTGAGGCGCGGCACTTGCGATAGTGCAGGCGTCTGTACTATACAGCAGTTACGTTACATTTGAAGAAGACACGGGCGACACGGCAGTGGCTGTGATTTAAATTTATAACCTCGGTCTCCGTACTAGATGCCAGACCGCCGGCGGATCGTCTCGTCAATCCTTGGCTCGCCGTCTCATGAAGTACAGGCGACATAGGCGCTTTCGCATCTGGTCTGGTTTTATCTGGGTAAGTACACCAAGGAACTTATTAAATTTAGTCAAAGATATAATTCGCTTTTTTCTAAGAGTTCATCTCCCAGTCTCCCCTGGGATTCTTCTCCACTTAAAGAAAATTATACAGCAACGAATACTAATACAGTTATGCAGACTGGGTGGCGCCCAAGGCCTTAAACTAGTTTATTACCCTTGGGTGGCGCCAATTATACAAATAAAATAAGATATGATACCGCGCAGGTGGGCGTGGCCCTTTACGTCACGCCGTGATCAATTTCACGATATTTTGGAAACGAAACACGTCCGTTTCAAGATTGCGTTGTGTTTTCAACTATTTTTGTTGTTTTTATTTTACTTTTAGGAGTTTAAAAGTAAAAATGAGATATGCTGTGTATGGTTGTGATGTGGACAATCAATCAATCAATGTATGTGTTTATCCCTTTATTTATATGATTATTTTAAATCATATACTATTAAATTTGTATTATAAGCAGACGGCAAATTATATTGCCAATAGAATTTATATAAAATCGCCCTTAACTAACGTAAAAAATTTCAAAAATAAATCACGGCGTGACGTCATGCGCGAACCCGGACGAATTTGACACGGTTTGGTATCATACCTTCTATTTATTGTATCATGGGTGGCGCCCATCATGATACAATAAAAGGAAAGTATGATACCAAACCGTGTCAAATTCGTCCGGGTTCGCGCATGACGTCACGCTGTATCCTATTTTTGAAATTTATAACGCGCAATATAGAGGTTACGTTAGTTATAGGCGATTTTATATAAATTCTATTGGCAATATGCTTTGCCTCCTGCTTATAATACAAATTTTATAGTATATGATTTAAAATAATAAATAAAGGGATAAATACGTACATTGATTGACTGATTGTCCACATCACAACCAACAGCACATCTTATTTTTTACTTTTAAACTCCTAAAAGTAATATAAAAACACCAAAAAATAGTTGAAAACACAACGCGATCTTAAAAAAGACGTGTTTCGTTTACAAGATATCGCGGAATTGATCACGGCGTGACGTAATGGCCACGCCTACCTGCGCGGTATCAATCAAGTCAGTTCATAGACATAAAAAAGAAATAAAAAAATGGATATTAGAAACGCCTAGGGATTTCTTTTATGATTTATTCTAAAATATTTGTATGCAAATATTCATAGATGTTTAAATAAAAATAAAATTTATAGATGAATAGCGTCCCAATACAAGAAACAAAAGCTGTATTGTTTCTTCTTGGGTTTTTTTAGTTTATTTTCAAATTTTATTTATTTAAAATATATATAAATTTGTAAATTTATTTATGAAAATAAACTTATTATTATTATTATTATTATATTATCACATCTTCTTTTATTTGTATCATGGGAAATACTTAAGAAACAGTGGCGGTTCCCGGGGAGCCAGGGCTCCCCAAATTTATACGAAAAATGTGAATTTATAATATAAACATAATATTAATTTCGAATTTTAATTTTTAATTTAGTCGGCCCCCTCCTCCCGCCCCAAATAACTGGATCCGCCACTGTCAGAAACCTTCTTGATAAATGGGAAACTTTTTTATCTTTGACTTTACGGAAACAAGTTATTCTTCATAAAAACTTCTGCTTGTTGAGAAAATAACTCAAATCAAAAATTTTGACCCAGCATGTACGGGGTGTCAAAAAAAGTAAAAACGATAAATGCCGTGTCTGACAAGATAGCTTCTGGACACGCTGTATATTATATATTAATATGTAATATAAATAATAAATATATGGAAAAAACTGTTTCAAGCACAAGAACATGAGACGGATCGACATATGTTTCACTTTTTCAACTTTCTTAGTTTTTCTGTACTGCTGTTTTCAATTAGTAATATTGTGTATTAATAAATAAAACTAATTTATATTCTTTCTAACTCATTTTATTTACAAAAAAATAAATAATTTAGAGAAAACAAAACTCCATTAACACAGTATAAAAAAACTCTCACATCCAGTCGAAAAAAATGAAACATTTTTCCCCCAGAAAATTTTGTGATTTAAGAACAGTGCTGCTTTAAGAATTAACTTGGCAAACACACTTACTTGTAATGTTACTGGAATGTTACGTAAATTTTATATGTATAAACTTAAGTTTACATAAAATCTAAAATTACAAGTGTATTTGCTGGGAGGGAACGTTTCAGATGGAATATCGCCAAGGGTAGAAATTTGAATCACTGTTGACAGTTACATACTTCATTGCTTATCTGTCAACAGTGTCAAATATTTGCTTAGAAATCTCTATCTCATCGATTGAGAATCATAAGTCCTGTAAAGAAAACAGAAGACTTCTTAGCTACTAAAACTTTACAAACTTTTTATCAACGTTTATATACAGAACATTTTTTTGAAACGGGACCATAGGGTTTTACATATCTATATACTTTTTTTTCCTACAAATGATTTTTCGTGAGATACTGCATTGATATTATAAGCATCATCATCTGTTGTATTCGATGCAACACTAGAGCAAGACTAGCCATGGCAATTACCACATACTGTTGAACAATATAATGCGATTTTTTTACAGCCACAATTATAATTACAACCCTTCGCGATATTACAAAAAATTGAGAAGTTTTTCCTGCAACAGGAGGGAGTAAAGTTTGAATTGGCTGCAAGCCGTTATTGTTTAATACCCATCGCACACGGAACAATAAAGTGCACAGTTATCCTGTCTTCCTCCAACATCTGGTGTTGCTTATCAACATTTATATTATGTCTACTATCCATGATACAAATAAAAGATGATACCGCGCAGGTAGGCGTGGCCATTTACGTCACGCCGTGACCATTTCCGCAATATTTTGTAAACGAAACACGTCTTCTTTAAGATCGCGTTGTGTTTTCAACTATTTTTTGGTGTTTTTATATTACTTTTAGGACTTTAAAAGTAATAATGAGGTGTGCTGTGTATGGTTGTGATGTGGACAATCAATGTAATCAATGTATGTATTTATCCCTTTATTTACATGATTATTTTAAATCATATGCTATAAAATTTGTATTATAAGCAGGAGGCAAAGTATATTGCCAATAGAATTTATATAAAATCGCCTATAACTAACGTAACCTCTATATTGCGAGTTTGATTGGGTTTGCTTAGGTTAGATGTTGCTATTTTTGATCAAAACGTCGGAAAATATGTTCAAGTTATACACAGTTGTAAAGGGTATAAAGTATTCTTTAAAAAAATGGAACAAAAAGTCCAGGTCCGTATTTGAAAAAAACAAGTTAGTATCAGTAACTCAATAAAAAAACAAATGGTATAAACAAAACAATAACGTTACTTTATAGAAGGTAAAAAATCGTGTGATTTTTGTTAAAACAATTTGTACCCAACTATAATACTTTTCGAGATATTTAAGAATTAAATTTCTGTCTTTTTTTAAAAAATCCCCTGTAGACAAGAAACTATAGAGAATTTGGCAACTCCGTAAACAGAATATGAATAGGGACTAAAAAAGGCACATTTTCTCTAATTTAACTGACCTCGTATCTTTTACCGTTTCGGAGATAGCAATAGTGGTATCACCTATTTTAGACACCCTGTATATGTAAATACATGGGGTTAAAAATTTAACATGTAAAACCCTATGGTTCGCCTGAAAAAAATGCACTGTATATGAACTTTTCCCACATAAAAAAAACTGACGAGGAATGTTAAGGAAAACTTTTTACCGCTAAGCTACCAAATCACTGATATCATTACGGCTTTTGTATATTTTTCTAATTTTACATTTAAAAAAAATTGTCTAATGATATAAGAGTATGACGTATGTTTCAATAAATGGAAAAATTTTATTTTTTAAACACGCAACATCGAATCCTTACCTATATATTTCTGGTAACAGTGCATTATACGGTTTTCTGGAACTATTGATGTTTTTGAAAAACGGCTTATTGGCGACTGAAATTAAGAACGTAGCGTCCTCTTCAGCCGATTTGCTAACTACTATAACGGGGAATGTTTTCGTTTCGTCTTTATCTTCATTATCGTGTTATTTGGCATCTTTGTCAATTTTGTCACCTTACGCAAAACCGTATACCGCATTTTTACCCTATTTCTTTTAAAAACACATTCGTCTTTATACCACAAATTTCTTACTTCTATTAGGACACTCGTGACTATTAACTCTAGCTCTCGTGTAAGATCTAAAAACACACGTCGGACATTTATACTCCTTTCTCTCACTGGGCCTCATATGCGTCTCCCTATGTCTTCTCATAGAACTTTTGTGAACCGTCATAAAGGGGCAGTATTCACAATCGAAGAGCTTCTCATTTCGATCCATTGTACCGCTAAAACTACCATTTAAGGAACTTTTATCACTGTCTGTGTTCGATATATCACTAGTTTCCGTGGAACTCATATCACTAATCCCACTATCTATACTATGACTTTTATTTGCTGTCTTGTAATGCGTATTCAAGTGTTTGTCTAACATTTGTTTGCTCAACGTTTTGTAGGAACAGTGGCAACACTGGAACATGGTCAGTTCTTGAGAGCTGCCGTCGATGAATGTCTGAGCTTTGAAATTACTTGGTTTTTCACACTCCAGTCCGCCGGTGGATGCTTGGTTCGTGTTTGGTGTATCTATAACGGCCCGGAACCGTTTCTGCCCGTCAGATTTTTTTCTTGGTCTTCCCAAAGTTCCCAGCTGTTCCGGACTAGCGTGAACCAATAGATGTCGCTCGTATCGGCCCTGCTGAATGGTGGAAAAGCTGCATTCTGCACAATTGTAGGTGTCTTGTTTCCCCGGTCTAGTGTGTCCCTTCTCGTGCCGTCTCCAGTTCTCCCTGTACCTCGTTTCGAAGTGACAGAAGTGGCACTTGAAGTACTCGATGGCTCGGTGATCGCCGTTGTGCATGTAGAGCATGTGCAACTTCAAACTTCGCTCGTAGATTGTGGCGAAGTCGCATATGTCGCATTTGTACGTTTCGACTTCTTCCTTTTTCATGTGCAACTTCAGGTGGTTCCGCAGACTTGCCTTGTAGAAGGTTTTATGCGAACAATGCTGAAAATATATATAAATATTGTTAAATGATTGTTGCATTTTGTGGTATAGAGTTAAAACAATTTTTCTTACTCACCATTCATAGATGAGTATTTTTTAAAACTCATCTACTATTAATTAAGCAAGCAAAACTTAAATAAACAGTAAATAGTAACAAAAAAATAAATTAATTAATGGGAAACCGAACATACCTGGCATTCGAAAATCTTAATTTTGCTCGGATCCTTGTGCCTCAAGACGTGAGTGTTAAAATTTGTCTTGTGAATCGTTTGGAAGTCGCAGTCAGTACATTTGTAAATGGGCGTGTCCCCTTTCATATGGGTCTTTAAGTGCCTGATTATATTAACCCTAAAAAATGCTGTATAAATAAATAAATAAATACATTGTGAATTTTTTAGTTACAAGTCAATTACAAACCTGTACTTCGTTTCAAAAGGACAATGGTAACACTTGAACTCCGCCTCCTCATGTTTAACAGGGCCAAGCGGGTGTATCATCTCCATGTGCACCCTGTAACTTTTCCTATAGAACGTCTGGAAACCACATATGTCGCAAACGAAAGAGTTTCTCTCTTCTGGTGCTAGATGGGTCTTCTTGTGACGGCTTAGGTTTTCTCTATAGTTGCACGCGTATGAACATTGATCGCATCTACAAATAATCTCCTTAAGAGCAATGCTCAATGACAGGATAAAAACTTATCAAAACCTTTTAAATTTAATTTGGAAATCGAGTTAATGTATATTAAAAATAATATATGCCCTAATATTGATCCTTGTAGAACACCATAACATATTTCTTATACAGAACTACTCACATTCCCAATTTGAGCAAACTGTTGACGGTCATTCTAATAATTTTCAAATAATTTTTATGTATTGTCCCTTACACCAATGTTGTATAGTTTTACATCAAGTATTACATATTCTTAGCTATAGAATCCAGAAAAGAAAATACTTACTTATATAATTTACTCTCTGAATCCTTCCCGTGCAGCACCTTTACGTGAACTTCCAAGTGTTTCCTGTACACAGTCTCAAAAGCACAAATAGTACATTTGTAACTTTGCAGTTCTTCAGGTTTGTGCAACTTCACGTGTCGATACAAGCTTACTTTATGTTTAGTACTAAATTCACAATGGTTACAGCCGTATCGTCTTTCATTTTTAGGGCCTTTTAGAATTAGGAACTCATCGTGCAATTTTTTTGATACAACAGAACTAAAATTTAAACTTTATCTCTGGGTCTATGCTATAAATTCATTGCTATCAACTTTAAACTGTCTTTATTTCCAACAAACCATACATAGTTTATTGCATCGAATATGACAAAATAAATATATTATATTAAATTAAAACAAAAAAATTAGTAAAATTAACTCCAATGTTTTAAGATTAATCATAAAATACAGGGTGACGCGGATCTAAATGTACATACGATACCATAAGATAGAGACCACCTTGGGGGTTCTAAATTACCCGCATTTAGTAGTCCAATCTCTAACCTTTACCGAGATATAGGGTGTTTTATGAGTTTTGCCTAAAATTTATTTTTGTAATATTTCTGTAAGCACTTGAAATAAAAAATTCATAATGGGTAAGAATATTTTGTACAATTTGTGGGTTTAAAATGCCATATGCAAAAGTTCTAAAATCCAGGTCCGTACTTAAAATAAAATTAGTTTTTAATTTTTTTTAAATTCAACACCCTGTATATCGGATTTTTGAAACTTGTAATTTCTACTCCAAACAAGCATAAACATACGATTCTATTGACATGGATTTCAAAGTTGCCGCACTTACCACGAAGTCATAAAAAATAGGCGTTTTTAAGAAATCAATGAGAAAGTACATTTCAAATAAACAAAATCTACTAAAAAATAGTTGGTAGCCTTAGAAAAGTGTCCATATTGACTAGAAATATTACGCACTACTTGTCGGATTTAAATGGCATACGAAAGTGATAGAATCCAGGTCCTCACTTAAATAATAGGCCCATTTGTAATTTTCGAAATTTGACACCCTGTACATCAAATTTTGAAAAAAAAATGCATTTGGAACGAGCATAAAAACTGAAATTATTGACATGATGTTCGACGTTGCCACACTTATTACTTTATCGTAGAAAATAGGACTTTTGCAAATCTACATTTAGGTAAATTGTTTTATTAACAGTATTAATGGTTAAAAACAATAAGGATTGAATTCGAAAAATTGGGAATAAATATTAATACCTAGAACAACTTAAAATAAACCTAAATCAACAACAATTAATTAAAATAACACAAAGATAATCATACGTAGTACAAGGCATACTGTTCCTCAAAAACACATAATTTAACAATAAAATAAATTATTTTAGAAGATTTTCAAAATGACCGCCATTGACTTCTTCACACTTCTAGGTATTAATATTTGTTCCCAATTTTTTGAATTCAATCCTTATTGTTTTTAACCATTAATACTGTTAATAAAACAATTTACCTAACTGTAGATTTTCAAAAGTACTATTTTCTACGATAAAGTAATAAGTGTGGCAACTTTGAATATCATGTCAATAATTTCAGTTTTTATGCTCGTTCCAAATGCATTTGCTTTTCAAAATTTGATGTACAGGGTGTCAAATTTCGAAAATTACAAATTGGCCTATTATTTAAGTGAGGACCTGGATGCTATCACTTTCGTATGTCATTTTAATCCGACAAGTAGTGCATAATATTTCTAGTCAATATGGACACGTTTCTAAGGCTACCAACTATTTTTTAGCAGATTTTGTTTATTTGAAATGTACTTTCTCATTGATTTCTTAAAAACGCCTATTTTTTATGACTTCGTGGTAAGTGCGGCAACTTTGAAAACCATGTCAATAGAATCATATGTTTATGCTTGTTTGGAGTAGAAATTACAAGTTTCAAAAATCCGATATACAGGGTGTTGAATTTATAAAAAACTAAAAACTAATTTTATTTTAAGTACGGACCTGGATTTTAGAACTTTTGCATATGGCATTTTAAACCCACAAATTGTACAAAATATTCTTAGCCATTATGAATTTTTTATTTCAAGTGCTTACAGAAATAGTACAAAAATAAATTTTAGGCAAAACTTATAAAACACCCTGTATCTCGGTAAAGGTTAGAGATTGGACTACTAAATGTGGGTGATTTAGAACCCCCAAGGTGGTCTCTATCTTATGATATCGTATGTACATTTAGATCCGCGTCACCCTGTATAAAAAAGTAGATATTTTTTAAGAAGGAATTTCTTCAGTTCTCTTTTAAACATTGTCAATTTTTTATATTTTTAATTGTCTCTGGAAGATTATTATAAATTAAAATCCCCTCTAATACATAAGAGATTTTTTCCCAAAATTAATTTTAACTGTTATACTTTGAAAGTATGCTGTGTTCTGATTAAGTTTTTGTTTTCTTTAAAAGTAATATTTGACTTTTTTAAAATAAAATAGCGTGTATTAAAATAAAAAAATTTAATTTACAAATCTTGTGAATATTTAGATATCCCTTGAGTTTATATAAATTAATAGATAATAATAATAGAGATAATTATTGCAGCAAAGTTACCTTATATCTTGATTATCTAATTTTGCAGAATTAAACAATTCCTGTTGAATGTTTCCCTCCAAATTTAAATAATCTGCATCTTCTATTTTAATTTCATCATTTATAATTTGCATTGGATCAAAGTGGGACATACTGGAAATAAAACTATATTATAGCTGAAATCCGTTTTTTGTGATAGAACTAAATGGGATACAGAAAAGTGATCAAGAGATCTGGGGGGCTAGTTTGAGGACAGGGGAAGCTTAGCCCCTTGTAACTTTGCCCGAGTGTACCTGTACATGAGGTTCCTGTTAGTTACAATTGGTTCTGATGTTGCCAATAATTAGTTTTATTATTCTCGTTGCAAATGATTTAGGCCTGCTTAAACGATTTAGCAAAGATTTTTAAACATCACTTCTATAAAAAATCAACAGTTTAAGAAAAGGTACAAGTCTTAAATAAACTATTAACAAAAATTGAATTTACCTGCTTGTTCCGGAATCTATTTCACTTTCTTTACCATCAACCTCTTGTTTTATAAAAACCTTATTATAAAAATTACTAAAATTATTGAATGAGAACTCGGCTGCTTTGAGAGAATTATCCGTCATAGTATCCATCTCGACGAATTCGGTGTTATTTTATTAAAATATATTGTTATGTATTTAAAACACACATATTTACAGATGTACGTACCATGTATCGTAAATATTTTTAATAAATATTTGAATATAAAATACAGACTTCATCTGCATTAATTCAAAACAAATATCTGTCAATTCTTTTTTATCATTTGTTTTTAGGGTGCAGAGTTGTCAAATTTCTATGTATTTTGTGCCAAAAAGAAGCACAAAGCCAGTAGTATAACCAAGGGTGAGTTCGATTTGACGCTTGGAACGCGCCAGGCAAAGAAATTAGACATTGTATATTACTTCTTACTTTGTCATCTATATTAGGACATGTTAAGAACGTATGTCTGGGATTTGCGCTCGGAGAACTCCGAGTGTCCAACTCGAACTCCCCACATATGGTCAGTTTTCAACTCATGAAGGGCGTGTACCGTTGTCAACTTCGGTTACGGTTTTGTGTCCCGTAAGTATCGGTAATCTGAAAAGTTGGCAGATTGGAAACGCAATATCTGTCATTAATGTCACCGAAGAAACCGAGCGGTTAACCAGGTTTGACAACGGTACACAGCTGAAGTTAGGACAATGCATTGGCAACACTGTACATGAGAACTGCGATTTATAGTAAATAAATAAGTTGGCAACATCGTTGTTTATCAGCTGTGTGTTTTTTGTTGTGAGTTGTGACGTATGTCAATGGTTGTGACGGCATTGATTGAACAATTGAGTGAGGTGTTTTAAATTAAAAAAAAATGGGTAAATTTTGTAAATTATGTAGAATTGAGGCTGTAAAAGGAAGCGAGAGATCCTTTCACAGGTATATTTTTATAATATTCATTTATTGAATAAAGGATAATCTGAACAGCTACCACAGCTTACCTGTGCAACTACTTTACTTACTATCTTGAATGGATCATGGATCGGTTTTCCTTTTTTTTCACACTGGTCGTTCTACCCTGACCCTGCTGTTTGCAGATGATCTCAAGATCAATCAAGTTATACATGATAATCAGGACTCTGTTGCTCTTCAGCGTCACTTGAGCATTTTGTATGAGTGGTCAAATAATAATGGTCTTTAGATTCTTGACGTTAGGTTATTCCCTCTTATTTTAGGTTCCCCGATCCCCAATATCAGAAGGAGGCTTGGTGCCATGCTCTTAATATAGATGCAAAAACACTGAAAAATTGGACATTTGTATGTTCCGATCATTTTTCTCCTGAATGTTTCATATATAGGTCAAACGGGCAAAGATTCTTAAGGGACGATGCCGTACCTCTTCCCTACAAGGGTCAATTAAAGTAAGTAACCATTTTTTACATCTGTTGCTGGAGAAAATATTGTATTGGCACAGATTCCGTAGGCTGTCTGGGATAAAAAAATAGGATTCTCGTACTAATTATTATAGTTCTTCTTTAAAATTTTTAGAAGATTGGGAAGAAGAAAAAAAGGATTTAGAAAAGAAATGCCCTGTAAAGATGATGTAAACATAAAAACAGAATGTGAAGAACAAGAAGAACATTTGAATGAAGAAATTAAAACAGAAAAGCCTGATCATTGGGGAGAACACGACGAAATTTCCAATCAAATTGGTGGAAAATCTTGTTTAGTCTTTCCTGTTAAAACTGAAATCGCTACTAATAACAGTTGTAAAGAAAGTGATCTAAAATGTGAAGAAATAGTTATAAAAGATGATGACCAAATCAATTTTCAAAATGAAGAAATTCCTGAAAATTATCAGTTTGATTATTGTTCACATGAAATGGATAGGTTTGTTTTTATATAATTTATTTCACTATTTTCCTCTATGTGGTTCATGTTATATAACGCATGTTATTAAGGAAATAAAATCAGCCCACGTGCGATGTTGCCATTTGTGCTTCATGGCTCGAGAGTTGAAGACGGCTGTGAGTCAACATACATACAGTGTTGCCACATGTAAAAGATCTAGCCAACAGCACCAAAATGAAAATTTAGTGGACAAGTCCATCGCTAGGAACTTTAAAAAATATATTCTAGTGTGTGTCTTTGATATTTTAGGGAAGAAGGCAAAAAGGGGATTCTTTTTAAATTATTCAAGCTAATGTATCCAGAACTGTCAGCAGATGGCGTATATTTTTGCAAAGAATGCTCTTTTCAAACCATTTTTAGACAAAATCTTAGAAAGCACTTCGTACGCCACAGAGAAACTGAATTTAGGGACAGTAAGTATGTTTAACATTGTTTATATACAGCGTGTAATGAAATTCACTGCATATATTGAAACTGGTGACTCCTAGGGTAGTCTACAGACAATAAATCCATGCTACAGACATACTCAATACTTTTTCCCCTCAAGTCGTTTTTTTTTATTTGGAATGTCAAATTTGGGCTGGTCATAGCAATAATGAATCTCGCCTGTAGTATTTGTAATATCGCAACAATTTGTTTAATTTCTTTAATTGCAGACCCTGACAATTTTAAACACTACAAAAGTTACCACTGTAACCTGTGCAGCTACGTTACGATACAGAAGTACAACCTCTCCAGACACATGATAAAGCACCTGCCCAATGACGGGACAGCTATAAAAAAGTACAGCTGCAACGAGTGCGAATATTCGACCAAATACCGATGTGATATCTTTAAGCATCGCGTGAAACATGTTCCCAAAGGGCTTAGGTAGTAGTGATCGAAT
Organism: Philopedon plagiatum; assembly: GCA_963971165.1. Taxonomy (NCBI): domain Eukaryota; kingdom Metazoa; phylum Arthropoda; class Insecta; order Coleoptera; family Curculionidae; genus Philopedon; species Philopedon plagiatum. Next base: position 2,436,607 of record OZ020195.1, read on the forward strand.
CGGATCTCCCCTTGTATATTTTTGGTATATATGTTTTTAGGTTTGACTGTCCAAACTGTTCTTTTAAAGCCTACGACCAGATCCATCTGAAAGAACACATGGCGAAAGGACACATAGAAAATAAACGGTACAAATACGAATGTGAACATTGCCCTTACAAGACCGATTCTAAAAGTGCATTATGTCGGCACGCCAAGGAAAGTCACTCGGAGAACAGGCCATTTAAATACGAGTGTAAGTCCTGTACCTTCAAGAGTGACAGTAAGGCCTCTTTTAATCAACATACGAAGCAAGGGCATCGTGAAGAAAACGTACTGTTCGTTCCGTAATGAAGTGAATGACATAAGACTAGTCGTTCGTTCCGTTCGTTTGATTGGCCACAGCTGCTGAGGGTGTGTTGGTTATGTGCAGAGCTAACTAGTGCACGATAACTTCTACAGAGCCTTAGGTAGAGGAGATGGATGTTAAAAAGTGTTATTGTTACTGTTTTATTTACATACGTTTCAAGCTTCTAACTTAGAAAATTCATATATTGTACTTGTTGTGAAAATCAACCATGGTAGTCAAAATAGATGTGATTTTTCATTCTTTTGGTGATATTTATTCGTGATTATGTAAAAATTAAGATGGTTATTGACTACAGAAACCCGCTAGACGTCGGTTTACCCAAATTTGCACGTCTACAAAGCCCTGTGATAGGAGAGTTTCACGAGCAGCGCCCCCTGATGCCAGTACTCCTAAGCTAACAATTTTGCGCGGGAACGGCATACTTTCTTTACTGTAAAGTCCGTGTACTGTGCTTAACACAAATCGGCAACCCGTCATTTAGATATCATCTGACGTCACTTCACTTATTATTATTAAATAACCTTAGTAATTTTTTTTAAAGTAATATTTTTTGGGTTTGCAATGAATTCCTTCAACATATTCCCCACTGTATATGTGCAATGTAATATTATAAATAAAATATACGAATTAATTCTTATTTATTTTTATTATCGTTCAATATTAAATAGAATACAAACAAAACGAAGCGTATATACAACAAACTATCCTAACCTATCCTTAACTTCGAGGTCCTGTATGAGCACTGGACACCGGTTGCATTTGGGGCTGGGCCCCTTCGCCTTGCTCTCTGGGGGGGCTCTGTACTTGTAACCTACTCCTCAAGACCGCTGCTCTCAGAACTAACATTCGGGCTCTCCTGAATTGTTCTTTACCGACGGCTAGGCCTCTTTCGAATGTGGCGCCTCGCTGGTCTGCATCTCGCGCGAACAATACCTGAAAAAAAGTTATGTTCGGATGATTTTATAAGAAAAACTACGCGAAAACGAATTTTAGTAAACGAAATTAAAAAAAAAAGTTTTGGAGAATTTTATGGATCTTTAAAAATAAAAAAAGTTATAATGCCTGTTCACTTTTATTTGAATATCCCTGTACATTATTTTTACGACACTTATATGCAAATAAAATAGGCTGAGGAACAGCCCCAATGTTTATCTACCTTGTTATGTGAATCGATTCTAGCTTGAATTTGTCCATCTAAAATGAGCTTCATTAGTTCATCTTCTAGCGCAGGGACTGTCCTGCCAAACGCTTGGGCCATTCTTCTCAGGTCTGCAGATAAGTAAGGACTAGAAAATAAATAGACAGTGTGTTACATGCTCTTCAATTCAAACTTCTACATAACATTGACTACACTGCATATTTGGGTATTAGAATATTTGTACTTTGCTTCTTAGAGTAGAGAAAAATATGTATAATGAAAAGTGCCTAATAAATCTATTTGCTGTATTGTCATGGCAGGAAATTTCTCTGTTTTGTCAGGGAAATGTCAGGGAATTTCCTTTTAGCAAATCGGTGGGAGGCCTGAATTTTTTTTTTGGCCAAAAAAATTACATGTAAAAATCGCTTTACCTGAAATACTGTACTAACGCCCTGCTACGGATCTGTGCATACAAGGCGGGGACATGCGGAGCGAGGTAGAGATCCAGAAGCAAAGCGTCCTTCATTTCGTCCAGAAGTTTTAGGCAGGCGGCGTATCTGGACTCGTAAAATTTTAGGATCGCGTCGCGCAATGCCGGTTCCAATTCCAAGAAGGGTTTGAAACCTGCGAAATAAATGGGAGTTTTATTCTTTATGTAAATCGTTATTCCCAAGAAACTACGTAGTTTATAATAAACAAAAATATCCAACAACTTGAGTAACGTATAAAAACGAATTTATCAAAAGTAAAAAATATTTGCTTTTGACCTTATATCTATCATCTTACCTCCATTGTTAACAACATGCTTTTGCAACTCGGGCCTATCGAATGTCGCCAAAGCACAAAGTCCCCCGTAAGTAGCCACGTTTCCAGCGGACAGCAGCTCGGGGAAATCACAGTGGTCCAAACTTGCCTACAAGTCGATACCACACATTTAAAAATACAAAATTAAAATTTTCAAAATGATAAATATTTCATACAATGTTCCCCATAAAGTTTGCAAGATTTCTAAACTATACAGTGTGTTTCACAAAGAAAATTTAAATCCTTTACCTGCAAGAAATGCTTGGCAGCTTGTTTATATTTTCTAGTCGCCAACTCAGCCAAACCGGCTGCACATCTAAGCTTTGTGAATATTACTGGATTGCTTTCTTTAGCTTGAGATTCAGAAAAATCTAAAAACAAACATATCCTTGTATTTTTTGATTTGAAACAGTACTCAAACTTAAACTTTGTTTGACACATACCTGGAGTACCTTCAGCTTTGGCCACATAGCTCAGCACATGTGACCAGTTTTGCAAATACACAGACACTTTGATAACGTTCAGGCACATGTTGACCACATGTTTGCCGCTAGTACAGTAGTCCCTTGCTCGTGAATAGCACTTTAACGCATTTGATAAGTCCCCACAGTCTAGGTAATGATCTCCCAAATCATCATGCCCCCTAAGATATAATTTTTAAAATATATCTCTAAAAAACTCCCTAAATATAATATTAGCAAGCAAGTTACAGTATAGTGTTATAAAAAATTATAACTAAAATTTGCTACCTCCGGATGCTCTCCTTAATGGAATTACTTTTATAATTCTTCAAATCGTTATCCAGTTTTTCCAGCTTGAGAGCTGCCTTCTTAAGTCTAGTTTCCATCCACATATTATCAATGGTTGGCACATCCTGAGAAGCAGAGGGTGCTGCCACATCTGGGACGTTCATGTTACTTGTTATTTCTGATAATCTTTGGTGTAATACCTAATAAATATATATTGGAAATATTTTTTCTAAACTATGACTTACATGTAAGTTTTGTTATACAGGCTGAGTTTCTTAGTGTCACAAGGCGATATTTCGAAAATGATTTAAAATATTTTCATGAAATTTTGGCGAGCCAATAAGGAGGGGATGGGGGACATATTTAAACCTATTTTTGACATTTACTCCTCTCTATGAGGGGTAGGGGACGGGTCCTGCTTATAGCTATTATATTTCCTATAGTTTTGCCTACCTGATATAAATTAACATTATACGTAGACATAACATACGAAATGGCAATTTTTAAGGCTTCAAGTCTTAAAGCCGGGCAATGATCCACAATAAAAATAAGTCTATGTAGTTTAGCCAAACCAGTGTAACTGTTTGCATATGCCTCCAAATCTATAGTGGGGTTCTCGACGACGTAAAAAGGCTCTTCGTTGTTGTCGTTATCTTCTGGAGGGGCATCGACTTGCATGGGTTCAACTGCGTTCTGTAAAAATCGCATTTTTAACTTCGATATGAGGAAATTTTGTAAATTAAAACTTTGTGCCAAATGGACTTTATGAAAAAAAACGGTGACGTTTGACAAGCTACATTATATAGCACACAAAAAAAATTGCTCTTACCTGCGCCATGGCCATAAACTGAAGAGGCATTATAATATCTTATTTTCACGTATATTGTGTTTTTATCGGCGCTGAACCAGAAATTTGTTGATTATTTATAAATTTCACCTAGGGACGTGTCAGTTGAGTAGTTGGAACCCTGAATACGAATGACAGCTTGGTGTTACAAGTAAATGCTGATATGTAGCTAACGCCAGCATTTATTAATTATTACCAATGGTATATACAATATTACGCAGTATTTGTATAAACTGATAATCAAAATTTAAAAAAGGAAAGACTACAGAATGAATTAAATATAAATGTGGTGCAGGGTAAGTGCATCCATTGAAAACACGGATTCACAACTGTTGCTACTAACTAAAATATGGCAAAAGCAACTAGGACTATGCCATATATATTTATTTAATTATAGAGGCGTATTTTAAATTCTAACCAAAGAAAATTGATATGACGTTTATTTGGGTGTAAAAATATTTTGATTTTTTATTCCCATTTATATCTTATTTCCAAACAATTAAATTGTTTGTGAAATTGTGGTTAAATCAATTTTTAGTGATGTATTTATAAGGCGGGTTCATACAGCGATTTAATTTAATTTAATATTTAATTTAGCGTAACTTAAAAAGTTGGTTAGATGGCAAGCCATAATAGCGTTCATACCAAGTTCATACAGTTGATGTAATTTAAGACTTAATTTAAAAGTTGACCAACTTTAAGAATTAAATTAAATTAAATGAGGGTTAACGCGCAAACTCAATGAGATGACGCAGTTGGCATTGACACTATTGACAGTTTTGAAAGAAAAATATTCATAAAATGTAAACAAAAGCTTTTCATTTTTGTGTATTTCCCATTCCTTGTGTTAGCTTGTTTAATGTAAATTATTTAAAGTGAGTTTGTTTTTGCAAAACTAAAAATCACCCACACCCACACTTGAAAATCGCAATGGCGCAGGCGCAGCACGATGTATTTCATTGGCTGAAAATTAAATCTTAGGTGGCTTAAATTTCTGGATGAACACCATAAATTAAAATTAAATAAACTCTTAAATTAAGGCGGGTTCAAACAGCAATTTAATTTAATTTTAGCCTAAGGTAATTTAAGAGTTTATTTAATTTTAATTTATGGTGTTCATCCAGAAATTTATGTCAGGTAAGATTTAATTTTCAGCCAATGAAATACATCGTGCTGCGCCTGCGCCATTGCGATTTTCAAGTGTGGGTGTGGGTGATTTTTAGTTTTGCAAAAACAAACTCACTTTAAATAATTTAAATTAAACAAGCTAACACAAGGAATGGGAAATACACAAAAATGTAAAGGCTTTTGTTTACATTTTATGAATATTTTTCTTTCAAAACTGTCAATAGTGTCAATGTCAACTGCGTCATCTCATTGAGTTTGCGCGTTAACCCTCATTTAATTTAATTTAATTCTAAAAGATAAAAGTTGGTCAACTTTTAAATTAAGTCTTAAATTACATCAAGTGTATGAACGCTATTATGGCGTGCCATCTAACCAACTTTTTAAGTTACGCTAAATTAAATCTTAAATTAAATTAAATCGCTGTATGAACCCGGCTTTACCTTAGGCTAAAATTAAATTAAATTGCTGTTTGAACCCGCCTTTACACTGTAATATTGTCTCCGTACTCCGTATGTTATGGTTTTTGAGGTTATAGGGGCCCAAATAGACAAGTTTTTCTTGCTATAAATGTGATATTAATTTTGTGCATATTGTATAAGTCCCTAAACTTTTAATACCCAATGAACTTTGATGTGGAAGCATGAGTAATCAAAAGAAACCCAATAAGATAGTCAAAATCTGTATGGTGCCAGAATGTACAAACACAAGCCAAACAACACCATATAAAATATTTTTACGGGTACCTGATAAACCAAAAGTGAAGCAGCAATGGCGCAGAATTGTTTTTGAGAACAGTTCTAAACTCTTAGCCACACGGTCCTTTTGCTGTGAAGATCATTTTGATGTAAGTTTTCTGGACTACAATAATAACTAAATCATTATATTCCCTTTTTCTTCTTAGATGAAACAAGATATGAAAAACTATGCACGCTATAAAATGCAAAAAAATGTCCGGATTATCATGAAACCAGGAGTGGTTCCCCATATTTTCAATTGTTGCGAAAAACAAAAAATTAACAGTGGTGGAAATCTATCACAAAGTAAATCCATAGAGGGAATGGAAAAAGAAACAAACTTGACCCAGCTCTTGGATGCAAGTACTTCACGTACTGTAGAAGTTCAGGAAGAAATTGAAGAAAATAAAGATGCTGATGGAAGGATGCCGATGGTAAAGAATACCACATAGAACCACATAGCCGGCCCTTAAGTACAGTAATAATAATACATGTATTATGTTTTAGGACCCACCTTTTTTCAAAAATACAGACTCATCTGAATCTACTAGCCTTCAAGTAACAGATGTACCAGATCAACAGAATTTTATAAAATCAGAAGTAGATAAAAACAAGCTTGATAGATCAGATGTGTTGAGGTAATTTCATTCTTATTTGCCTGTGCTTTCAAAGCCGTGAAGTTGATTCTTTTTTTTATAGTAACTTATATTTTCAGTGAGGTGATCTTAATAAAAAATGTAGGCTGTGGTTCAACTGAATGGCAAAATTCAGAAAGAAATGAAAAAGAAGAGAAAATCGCTGATCAGGGCACAAATGAATTTTTAGATGGAGAAATTAAGTATGTATACAATATTATCTACTACATTGATGAGTCGAAAGAAATAAATTACATTTTTGCTGTGACTTTTTTAAATTACGTACAAACCTTTTTAATATTATTTTTTTATAATTTATTCACCTTTTATGTAATTAACTGTGTATATCAAATCGATCCTTCTATCCTTCTGGTGGGAGAAATTTCAATAACTACCTCATTAAAATTATAAGTACTTCTAATAAAAGGTTTTTCAATGCTTAACCTAAAGCGCTTAACCTTGAGTCCCCCATTGTATTTATTAAGAAAGTCTTAATCCTTTTTAGTGTCAAAAAGCACCTCTGTTTCCACTGTCGTCATTGGAATAGTACATAAAATCTCTAATAATTTTACGCTTTCCGAAAACGTTTCACTGAGGTTCATTTTTTTTTTTTTTTTTTTTTTTTTTTTTTATTTATTTATTCATTCCCAACTAACTACAAAGTTCATTACAGGGAATATAATATAATAAAATACAGAGCATTTGAAAATATATATAAATAAATATTACAAAAAGCATAGTGGTTTTAACAAGAGCTGTAAAATGGCAACAGCACCCGCACTATTATAAAAATCTTCACGACTAAATAAAACTTGCAGTTCTGACTTAAGCTTGGAAACGTTTATCATCTCATAATTATCATTTAAATGTTTTATGTCAGTAATGCCAGTTTTAGTCCGTACCAAATTATCAGTACAAAATAAAACACACGCCAAGCAAGGGCAAGTCCCCCTCCCCTGGCAGGTGATTTTTTCTGTATAAATTGTCAAAAAAACCTCAAAAATAAATTCATACTGCAAATATCTATTTCCAGGCAAGAATTCCATCAAGATTTTAACTCTGATCCGTTTGGAGAAAACGAAAAAAGCCGTGAACAATCTGAGAAAGGGACAGTTTTAAAACGAGAACACCCTGTACAAGTATTAGATGATCAGGATACCAATGAGAAAAAACCCAGAAATATTTCGGAATTATATGAGAAAGAGTTACAGGAAAGTATAGATGTAGATATGAGGATGGGACCTGATTGTGACCCTATTTTAAAAAAGTTTTTATATAAGCCTCTGTATCTCCTAAGGCCAAAGCGAATTCCCGCGAATATTCCTTTATTGGTTAGGAAATTTGTGAAAAACACTTAAAAGTAATATAGCACTTGCAAAATTTGGTCAAGCTGGTTGCATAATAAGTGCTGCAAAATTATGACAAGTAGTATATTTAAATTAAATGTATCATACAATTTTAGAACAATACCGATAAAGTTGAACCAACCACTGCAGAAGAAGACAGGGACTCAAAAGAACCTGAAATTATTGATGATGATGATGATACGTGTTTTATACCAGAAAGGTTAGTATATATATAAGCTAAACATTGTAGTTACATATTATGTGCGTTCTTTTGCAGAACTGAAAAAATTATTCGTCGAACGGACTCGATGTACGCTTGCCCCCTAAACTGTACATTTTTGACAGCTGACAGGACGCTTCTTATACAGCATTTAATAAGTCACAAAGGAAATGTGAAAACGCAACGGAAAACTGCTCTTGTATGTCCGCTGTGCTCTTTTGAGACCATGGACGAAGGCCAATTCGTGGATCATGTGGGTTCCCATGAAGTTCCTCATTATGCTTGCAAGTAAGTATATCAGTGTAATAAAGATAATGCCTGATATTTAAAAACGCTAAAATGGCTCTTTAATCAGTTTTAATATAAGAAAAAACGTAATTTTCGCCCAAATATTGAAAGTAAAAGCACTTTTAATCCCTCGGCGATTAAAGTGACATTTTAGTCTTCGAAGACTAAGATTAAAATAATACTTTTAACCTACAGAGCGCCTGTTATTTTTACAGGAAGTGCTCGTTCGTAACCATGAAGCAGCACGGGTTAACCATGCATTTGCTGGCAAAACACCAAATTACGGCTTCTTGCGACAAATGTCGATTCAAGACGAACAGGCTGGGAAGCTGGAATTCGCATCAGCGGGATTGTCCACGGAGAATAAAGCTGGAACTGTCTCAGATCGCTAAAGGAGACGTTTTTCGATGTCAGTTTGACCCCTGTCCTTATACGGCCAACAACGAACAAGGGTAAGTTTTTATTTATTTATTTTTATTTAATACAATAGTCCGGGAGTTGCTCAAAAAAATATGAGTCGCCAATAGGTTGCCTATTATTAAATAATCTATTTATTATGATGGTTCTGCAGCTCGCCAGCACTAAAGGTGGACTTTTTTCACACAGAGTATAAATAGAACAAAAATAAACATAATGACACTTGCTTCTTTTTAGGTTAAAAACCCACGAATGGATACAACACCAAGTTGGATCCAACAATATTGAGAAATACAAGTGTTACGTCTACTACTGTCATTTCGAAACGTTTAGGAAAGATTTATTGGAAGACCATATAAACACACATCTTGTGCTGCATTCTCAGTTACAGTGTAAACAGTGTCCGTTTAGAACGTCCGACTGGAAAGTGTTGAAGGATCACGTGATTTCGCACGCCGCTGAGACTGGTACCACGTGGTACAGCAAGAAGAACGATTAGTATACGCTGAACATTGTCTTTTGATTATTAAGTGAAGCTGCCCGCTTGAAAGTCACACCAGTGGCGGCGCCGTATATAAGCAACTACGTTTAAGTGATAATACTTTAGGGTTGGCTCCTGATACCTCGGTACGACGACTAGAAGACGTAAGGGGGTTGATATCTGTAGCCTTTAGGAGATGTACATTTTTAGGTTTAAAATAAAACCAAGACCTAAAAAGAAACTTAATTTATTATGAAAATATAAAATAACCTAAAAAAGTGACTACAAAAATATATATACATGTAGGGTGTTACATGGCTTAAATGGTAAATACACAATAATATATATATAGTCAACTACGGGTAACAGTATGCTTTAAAATTATCCAAAACAAGCTTCTATGTCTTGTAACAAACAATTATACCGAAAAACTTAGATGAAAGTGATTTACAACGAAAATACACCATTTTAACCCTATCGATTTTTTTTTGCTTACTAATATAGTAACTTTAACTTTACGTTTCGGGGACAAGCAGTTTCTATTTTTTAATTTTCACTTAATCCTTCGAGGATTAAAACTGACACTTTAGTCCTCGAAAATAAAGACTAAAGCCGGGTGAAATATCGTACAATCCATTGCCAGCGGCGCATACTACCTTTACCGTCTCGATTGGATTGGCGCGCCGCGTGTAGTCTATGCCACGTATAGTTGCTCGGAGTTATTTACCTTGCACTTGTTTTTTTGTGCTACTGCTACCTACAATTTTGTAAAATATAAACTGCTCACCACCAAAACGCTCAACAACTAAGCATATTCAGTAACTCAACAGAATCTCCCATAATCTTTGACTTTTGTATCACAGGCAATTTGAGACATACCAATTAAAGGATCGAGTGATTGCAAATCATCAAACAACTAACTAGGTAGGTATACACTATATAACATGTTCAATCGTTGGTCAAAATATTTCAAAACAATTATTTGAGTGCGTTCGCGAATTATATGCTTCGTTTTTGTAATACTTTCGATTTCAGCGAATTTTCTTTCCACTTTTGTTATAGAGAATATGTAAGAAATCAGTTTAATTTCCATGTCCTCGAAAATAACAGATTAAAAAAAAATTGTAAATTCTTTTAAAAAGAATTCTTTATAAAAATTATAACAAAACATATAATTCGCCAATGAATTAACAGTATCTACCGTAACAATTTTATCAGATTGTGTTTAGCGCACTCTTAATGCTCATACATTAAAAACAAGTATCTTATATTGCAAGATTTTGTCTAAAATGTTGACATTTGTATTGTGTAAAACTTGAGATCAATAATTCTTCTAACATTCATATACTAATGCCTTCTTTTAAATCATTGAGTTCGTCTTGACACACAAAAGTACTAATTTCCAAAGTGAAAGTGACCAGAAATATTCGCCAAATCTTTCGCAATAAATGTTGCGAAAGTTCCGCATTTGCAAAAACTCTCACAAAGCGGAAGTTTTTTTTTTATCTAAGACATTCCACGTAGACTTAAAGCCTAATTACTAACGTACCGTGGGTGTCTGAAGAGAAGGGAAATGTAGTCTATTGACACGGGATTTGAAGGATTGGAGGTTGGGACGGGAAGGGAAAACATCTGCAGGCAATTTGTTCCATAATCTGGAGACCCTAGGTATGAATTAGCGAGAGAAGTGGTCTGTTCTAGGCTTTTGTAGCTGGACAGTAAAGGGATGCATACGTAACGCGCCTCTTGTTGCTCTGTTAGGGACATTCAAGGGGGGAATAATATCGGCTAGTTCTTCAGAGCAAAATCCGTGGAAGTAGCGGTAGAAAAGGGATAAATCCCCAACAGCGCGATGAGCGAGAGAAGGGAGTTTTCTCGTGAGGACTGGGTCATTGATAAGTCGAATGGCTCTCTTTTGGATAGAATGAAGGATCTTAAGTGTCGAAGGTGATGTCGCTCCCCAGATGTGGGAGCAGTACTCTAGGTTAGGTCTTAATTGGGAAACATAGAGAGTGTATAAGTTGGAAGGGGGGAAGTATTTTCTGGCTCGAAAGAGTCCGAGAACCTTTGCTTTTGATTAGCGAAAGCAAAAAGACTTTCGCAACGTTTATAATTTATGGCGAATTATTTTTTTGTCGCTTTCGCTTGCGGAACGAGTACTTCTTTCGTTACAGCCCTAATTTTGTTCATATCGTCCTCAAATTTTAGACAAAATCTGATAAATGTAACTGTGCTGGTATCAATAGTAAGTATTGCAAGATAGGTAAGCCCAACGTCAAAAAGTAATAATTTCTATAACAATTAAATATTTTTGGAATAATAAAACCTAACGAATTTATATGAACTACACTGTGGAACTACGTGTGATAGTATTACGTTTAAAAGTACACTGAATGTCAGAAAATCCTACTTCTACCTGCAATGGATTTTTTAACATTAATTTTTCACATTGATCTGCCATAAAAAAAACTAATGGCAAGTAATTCGAACTAACTAAATTCCACGATATAAAAATTCTTAAAAAATTAGTCATGTTGCATTTTCAATGTAGTTCGTAGTCAAAACCTTTAACATGTAGTTCATATAACAACGTCGTTTTAATAACGTTACAAATTACAAGTGTATAATTATAACATCTAGAACATCCTATGTATATCACAACTAGAATAAATGTAAATAGAGTTATATACGTGTACAGGAAAAGGAAATAGAATAGATGTTATACGTTGAAAAAATTAAAATCATTTCGCCGAAAATTATATGTGTAAGAAAATTACTAAAATTTTTTATTTCTGTTAAACAAGAAATAGGTAAAATTTGGGGGTTTTGCTTATTTCGAAATGCCAAAAAGTAATCTTTACTTACGTCACAGAAGAGGTTCACGAAATTAACACATCTACAGTCCCACAATTACAAAGTCACATAATGTTTTGACATCGAGAAAACAATATCAAAACGTAACTGTCGTTAAGAAAAGGATATAAAATTTTTCCTCCCTAGACAGAAAAGTAAATTTTAGTACCTAGGGAGGCAAAACTACCTTCTTTTTAGAGAATAGGGTAGTTTTTCCAACGTTTCGTCAGTCTTAACGGAAGAAGATGATGAACAAAAGGTTAAGTTACTTCCTCGTTCTTTTCATTTTATCCTAAATATTTTTTAAAGATAAACTTGTACAAATGTGTTAACTTTTTGAAAGGTATTAGTGCTGGCTCACAGGGAGTAAAACAGGTGAAGCGTTGACGTGATAAAAAGAGAACAAAGAAAGCAACATTATAGAATATGATCCAGATAAATTTATATACAGAAATATCGTAGTCGTTTAATGTAATTAGCCATTTCATAAAATGAATGAAACAAAGCTTTATATTAAGTGCAAAATTTTTTAATTTGTAAGCAGTGCGCTTTCGACCTTATAGGTCATCATCAGTGCTTCTTGTCAGGACAAGGCCTGGGTAAGTAGCAACAGAGATATTAGAGACGTTTAAATTTAGACATTTCTAACATTTATATTATACAACTTTAAAATTTCATTCGGCGCCTATGTCTATTAAAAGAAGATAAATTACCAAAAACTGCTTTCCCACACTAGTGCGGGAAATAAAATGCGTGCGGGAAAGTGGCTGTTTACGCACGGTCGTAGAAAAATACTTTTTCAAACTCGTTCGATTTGTAAACGTCTCACGGGTGTGAAAAGAGTCATTTTCAAAACTTGTACAATATATTACTATCTGGCAGCACTTCATGAACTGCCTAGACATTACCTGAAATGGCTAATTACGCTAAACGGCTACGATATATACACAAAACCTGTTTTTCATTGTTGTATACAAAAAAAGTGAAATGGCACTTCACTCACGACACCTGGCGAGCGTTATTGTACCGTACGTAGCTAAAATTCGGTAAATAATCATTGAAGAGGAAGAACTTGTTCCAAACACTTTTCAAGTATTAGGAGAGTACGATAATAATACACTTAGTAAAATAGGATAAAATACATCCGCTTAAAAATGTAAAACTATCAATTTTTAGAATTGCCCCTATCTGGCCCCAAATGTTTCGTAGCTACTACAGAGTACAGCTGTGGTGGAATGCCATAAGATTATTTCTTTTTTTTTTTATAAACATGCATAATGTTCTTCGATACATTGTACAGTGTAATGCAAAAGTTTTGTATAAAACGGACTTTTTACACCATCTTTTATTTTTGATTGCTCACGCGTAAAGAGGAGCTTCCGTCGATACTATTTTGTTTTTTTATAACATTGTTGTTGTTTAGTTATTTCCTATGAGAAAACTAATGAGTTTTGAGTGTAGACAAAAACATATACAGGGTGAATCAAAAATACTTTAGACACACAAAAAAAAAACAAAATAGTAGTACTGGACACTGAATACGCCACCTCAAGAAGACATCACTGAATTTCAATAAAATTATGGCACTAACTTAAGCATCCCTACTTATTTAACGCTGTACGTACATGAACACGTGTGTGTGTGTGGGGGGGAGTAGCTGGTAGCTGCGTCTCGACTACTAAGTAGGTGGTGGGGAGCCTTCGGAGGGGCGACGCCCTCAGAGGATCACGCAACAGCGACAGTAACGCTGTCGCGACGCGCCCCCGGTCGGTGGGGGCGTCACGGGGGCGAAGTAAGCGTGGACTTTGATGTTGGGTAAGTGGTTCTGGAAGAGGAAGATGATACAATTTTTTACATATACAGCGTGTCTACAAAACATCTGAACAAATTTTTGTGATAAATTACCGCTGTACTCACCCTAAGCCTTCTTATTCCCACCCTGGTAATAAGTTGACAGTCGTACAGTTCCACCCTCTGTAGGTTGTGACAAGAAGTGAGGTGCTCCAAGGAAGCATCGGTGACTAGAGGACAATTGTCCAACTCGAGAACTGTCAAATTTTCGGCGGCGCACGGCGACATCGACAAATGTCGAATACCTTCGTCGGTGATCAGTTCGCAGTGGGACAATGTCTGAAAAAATATAATATAAGTACTGGGTGTTTTAAAAAACATAAACAAAACAGCCTTTATTGTTCGCTAAATGTGTTATCAATTACTTACCAAATATTCTATCCTAGGGCAGCCCATCGCTAAGTGTATTAACGTGGCGTCGGTAATTAGAACACACTCGTCCAAGTCCATTTTCTCTAAATATCGGCAGCTCTAAAAATAATTGTAAAAAATTTCCTGTAAACCAATATGCAGTGGCTAGAAAACAATATATTTATGAAACGCGTGAATTCGCGAGAGCGTGAACTCAAAGTTGAAGGGTCACTCATACCGTCCACGTTGACGTTTGTGACTTTTAAACTGTCATTTTTCCGACATGACATTCTGAAAGCTGGGTTGAGAAAAAAACTTTTATCTGGCTTCATCAGTCCTGTTTTTACAGATGAATCTTTGTTAGGGACTCTAAAGGGTAAGTAGTGTAGATTATTCTGAGTTTTATTATATATTTAGTATAGACGGGAATTCTAAACCTGTAATTCCATGCGTCGGGATTTCATTACTGTTCTTTTTAGGAAGCCCTAATGGTTTAATTGATTTAATTATTCGGTTTATTTACTCCACGAAATTATCTCATGGAGTCACGGCGCTTGGACGTCAGTTTTTTAACGTTTTGATGGTTCGGAGACGTCCTGGGCCTACAAATATATAATTCTTACCCGAGCCAGTGCTTGGAAGCCGGCATCAGTGAACTGTGAGCAGCCGGCGACCTCCAGGGTCGACAGCATGGTGCACTGTTGCGCCAGCGCAATCAGTGACGTGTCCGTCAAAGCTGAGCAGCTTGAGAGACATAGGTAGTGCATTTTGGGGCACTTGTCCGCCAAGGCTTGGACAGCCTCGTCTCTTATATTCTGGAAAAAAGACAATACTACAATAAATTGCACAGCTTTCTCGGGAGGCTAAAAATTGTCAGGTTTTGCGCTTTATCGCTTATTCTAAATTATTGACTAGTTATCAATTGGTATAAATATAATTAATAACACTGTACAAACACACATAACTAAATAAGTCCTACTTACGCCACATCCTAATAAATTAATAACTTCTAAGTGATTACAGTATCTTGCTAAACATATAACAGCCCTCGATGTAATTTGTTTACAGCCTTTACTGATAAAACTCTTCAATTTCGTGCATCCTAAAAATAGAAAATAACTTAATATACCGAATGTTTCAAAAAAACATGTCCACTGCCCGTGGGGAGAGTCCTCGCCCAAAAATAAAACGGAAAAAATGTAAACCTTATAGCTCAGAAATTTGAGAACACCCTGTATATGAATAAAAATCCATTATTCAGCTTGTCAATCGTGACAACATGGCAGTTACAAAACAAAAATAAGTGTTGTTTTCAGCGAACAATAGTTAAATATTCCCAAAAAAGAATTATAAAATATCTTACATTTAATTGTTCTCTCTCACCTCTCGCTAACGCTTCGACTCCATTCTCTGTAATGTTACTGCACCAGCTGATGTTTATATGTGTCAGATTGGGGCAACCGTCACTGACTGCTTTGAGGGCGTGATCCGTTATTAAGGAACAACTATTTAAATTCAATTTCTGTAACTTGGAGCAGTGTCGTGAGAGGGCGTTGCACGTTGAGTCCGTAATCTACAAAAAGACCCATACAGTTAAAATCTGAACTTAGGACTATTTTTACCAGGGCCGGCTTGATTGAAATCGAATTATTTAAAACACAAATTAAATCAAGGGATTTAAAAAAAAGCAATGATTGGGACTCCCTTTATTTCAAGATTATTTATTTATTATTAGTATTAAAACTATGAGTTTCAGGTTTAATGACGGCGAATGATACGTGGGAAAATTAACAAATGTTATTTTACCTTTTTGCATTCATTTAAATTAAGATCCTCTACGTTTGGGCATAGTTGAGCTAACGTTTTCATTGAGCCGTCTGCGATCGACTGGCAACCTCTCAAGGACAGTTTCCTTAGAAACCCGCCACATCTCCGGGAGATATTCTCTATGACAGGACCCTAAACAATATACAGAAATGCACATATTTCCTCGGATATATATATATATATATATATATATATATATATATATATATATATATACATATATAATATAAATAATTATTTTATTTTAAAAAGCCTTGTTTAAAGGGACTACGCCACTGGTATATCGATTTCCAACAACTAAGCCAGGAATATTCTAAAACGAGACAGAGCACGCGTGGTGTCTTCATGCCTATGATGCTCGAGGCTTGTTCTGGCTTGATTGTTACTTTACTACATGGGCAAATCTTACCTCAACATCCTTTTGAAAATCAAACAAGTTGATTTTTTGCCAATTCGAGCCGTCCAACGCCAACACGTTCCACGATTTCGACACTTGAGCACATCGACATAACGAGACGACGTCCAGATAAGAGAAAATCCTCAGCAGCAGCTCTTTGGGTAGTTTTTTGTTGATCAGCGCTTCTTCGTCGTTGAAAACGCGATTTATCTATAAATAAACGATGTTCATTAAAAATTAATTTGCAAAAAGTTGTTACATATTCAGTGTGTGTCGCAACGAGCTCGCATTAAAAATTTATAGGGAAGAGGGGAAGGACTTTATATTAAATTTTAATATTTGGGAGTTTTAATTCTCTCGATCAGTGGCGTGAGGTGGGAATTAAAAGGGGAAAGCGATCCGTCGATTCATTAACATGACTTTTTATGGTTTCATCGAATTTTCCTAAAAATTCTAAGAGGTCGATATAATTTTCCCGATTGGCGGACCCACTTGCTTTATTAGGGCCCCTGAAACTTTTTCGGTATAATTTATTACAATTTAAAAAGCAGCCATTTGTCCTTAGTGAATAATGACGTCAGAAGATCAGCGAAAATAAGTGTCAATCTACATGTTAACGTAAAGCTTAACCTAAAGTCGAACAGGTTTGTTTTTACGAAAAACAGACAGAGAGGGAGCAATCGAATTTGCTGGGTTGATAGAGGAATCAACTAGCTTCGGTAAAAAATTCAGTTATACAGGATGTTTCGTTTCGGAGCTATTTAACGTCAAAGTCGAAATTTCCGCGATGTCCGTTGAAATCGGGTACAGTGAATTAAATCGATGAATTTACTTGAAAGTCTTGAGATAAATCGGTTGAAAAATTCCGATATATTACTTAATGATCAATTAGAATTAAATAACTCACCCTTATTAAACTTATTTACCCAATAGACATGAAGCCCAGTGGGAATTCCCCAATGACTTAGTAAATTAGTATAATAATAAAACCTAAATTACAATTTTATTTATCTACTTAGATTATTGTATTTCATGACACCTTTGTGAATTTTTAGTTTAAGATTTAGTCTGTAACAAACATCCGCATGTTATAAAGTATTAAATAAAAGTGGAAATTTGACTAAAATTGTCTATGTGTATAAAAATTTATCTCCAAAAAGTTTAGGAAAGCGGTGATTCCCCCGCTGCCTTGGGCGAGCAACGGGGCTCACCAGCCAGACTCCCATATTAGTTACTGTAACCGAATTTACAATACAAAGGGACCATAAATCTTCATGAAAAAATTATGTAGGTTTTAAGGTCACTATATCTTAATCTACAAGACTTACTTTTGGAAAATATATTTTGTCGGCTAAATAATAGGAAAAAACCGTTGCAGAAGATTCCCACATGTTCTTTTCTTACTCCGAAAACAACTGAATGCACTGCAAGCTTAAGTAAATACTGGTAACTTTACCTTTTTGCAGAAAAGTAATCAGAACCATAGGATATGTGGCGACCTTATTATGTTTCATAAAAAAGCTGACTATTTGAAAAGTATTGTCAAGAATTACAAGCGTTGACTAATTTTTAAAATATTATCTAAACTAAATAAGAACAATAGTGTGGAACAATGTCGGTTAAAAATAGGATTTGTCGGAAAAAATCAAGAAAATTCGGTTTTTACCCCTTAAATACGCTCCTGGATGAGTCATTCAGTATTCATTTTAAAGTGTGATTATTCCTTTATAGTGTTGAAAAATTGGGAAAAAATTAAACAGAAAAAAATACAGAGTGATTCAAATGTACCGATATCGAGGGCAAAAAAAGTTTAAAAAATCGAAATTTAATCGGCGATTGCTCCCTTCCTATAAAGAATAAAGAAACTAAAAAATATGGAAATCATGTATTTCGAAGAGCTCTTTTCGATGACGTATATGGAATTTCAATTTGAACCATCTAGACCCCACAGAAAATTAAAAACCGTGAAATATTTGGGTCGAAAATCGAAATTTCCAGTTTTTTCCAAATATATCCATTTTTCAGTGATTTTAGGTTTAGGTAAATGTATTGCAAAAATAAAGTATTTGAGATTTAAAGTTTTACTTATAAATCCGTTTTTCGATCCGACGTTTTGTTTTAGACTTATTAGGTACCAAAGAGGGGTATGACAAAGGCATTTTCGACCTAAAAAAATTCAAAAGAACTAGTCAGTTTCCGATCCTCACCAGTTTCAATAGAGTTCTGAAGCTCAGGGGCCTCTACAAATTCCGAAAATCTACATCGATTTAATTCACTTTAGCGACCGATTTCAAGGGAAATCGAAGTAATTTCGAATTTGACGTTTAATAGCTCCGAAACGAAACATCCTGTATAACTGAATGTTTTACCAAGGCTAGTTGATCTATTCCTCTATTAACCCAGAAAATTCGATTGCTTTCTCTCTCTGACTGTTTCCGAGAACAACAAACCTTTCGATGCAGTTTACAATGCGCGACAAAGGTGCACGTGAGAACAGGGCATAACTCTAAAACTTACCTGATATTTGGCAGCCTCAACTGCCATCCTAGCGGGACTATCGTACTGGCCCGAGTACACGCAGCACTGCTGCGAAACCTGCGCAGTCTGCGTGTGCTGCGAGTGTCTTCGGCCGGCCTGAGTGGGTGCGCTCCCTCCGCGATGGCGCCACCAGCGCGCCTGGTCGGCAGCAGAGGCGCTGCTACCATCTAAGTAGTGCTGTCGGTCGGGAACGGGGGGAACGTTGGGGTACTGCCATTATAAGGATTATGTTAATACAGATTGTACCTAATTGGTATATCCTTTAGTAGGGACACCCAGAAAATCGTTGGATTTAAATAGCAAATCAAATAATGGTAGGACATATAGTGTGCTGAATACTACGATGTGCATGAATCGGCGCCAAGCATGAAAACAGGCACAGGGTACTGTCATTTTCTGGCCTCTTAAAGGCAGGTTTAATTACATGACATACATAACATTGGCCTTTACTACGCTACGCCACTGCCTAAGAACTTGCGACGCATAGCTTAAGAACGAACCACTGAGATATTGAACTGTTATAAAAAAGGTGAAATAAATTTATAGTTTGTTTCACTAGTTCTAAATAAAAAGCCAGAATATCCTACAAAACGAACACCATACATGGACAAAGTTCACAAAATTAAAATTCTATAAACTTTGTTGTGGATATGGTGGTGTTATTAATATTAAACAAAGGAAATGTTTTTAAATACAGTGGCTATTTACAGTGTGTATGTACATATAAAATCCAGCAAACAGAAAAACAATCGTAAAAAAAAGTTAAAGTGATGAGAAATTTAAACTTTTTTAATAGATTGGGGCAGGTCAAGGATTTCAGAAAAGTTGATACAATATGATAATTTTTTTGTAATTTACTTCCACGGTACAGTGACGAAATTTAGAGTATGAGTGGCAAAGTCGCATTATCTCCGTAGCGCGTGCTATAGTCCCATTCATTCATGGCTTAAACAGTTGTCAAGGCGTAGTACAATCAGTACAGTACACAAGAGCATTGCCTAAAGTTCTTGGAAGATTCGAGAGGGATTAGATTAATCCAGTCACAAATTAGGGTGTTATATGTTGGCCAAGCATTAATAAAACAACTTTAAAAGATCACATGACCCTAAACTATCTGATAATAAACTGTTACTAGCTATCTTTCTATCCCATACTCATATTCAAATTAACTGTCTGATATATTTTGTAATACTGTTCATTATGATACGAATTTTCATTATGAAACGGCGTTATTAGCCAATTTGAAACCCATACTTTTTTAAAAGATAAGGGATGCCTTGTTACTAGATCTTATGACAGGACTAGGTATATAAAAGAAGAAACTGACAGACTGACATATCAACGCACAGCCCACACCACTGGGCCTAGAAACTTGAAATCTTCCACAGAGGTTTCTTACATAACGTAGGCATCCACTAAGGAAGGGGTTTTTCAAAATTCATCTCCTAAAGGGGTGAAACAGGGATTCTTTGCACGGAGAAAAAATATTAGATGGTCCTAATAACTCCAAACTTCATAGAAGTACTCTAAAGAATAAATGTTTCAACATGTGTTTTACAGCTTTTAATAAATCATCCCCTAAGGGGGTGAAATGGGGGTTCAAAGTTTGTAATAGAGTAGGCAGTAGTAAAGCTAGTCTGACATAATTTCTAAGTAATTTAAATATTCTTAAGTTTTAATGAAAATGTAAATTTTGTGTGTTTAATTTGACCCTTTGTATTGTGCTGTTATTTGGCTGTGGCTGCTTTACACAGAACACAGTAATCTTAACTTTTATATTGTAGATATACATACTATTTTTAAGCCTGTATTTTGACGTCTGTATATGTACCGCTTTGTCAGTAAGAATCATGTATTCTTTGGATAACAAAGCATTATTGACTTTGACTGAAAAAGTATGGGTTTCAAATTGGCTAATAACGCCATTTCATAATGAAAATTTGTATCATTATGAAACATATCGAGACATTTAATTTGAATATTAGAGAACAGTGAGACCAGGAGTAGAAAACAGTACTTTATAATGAAATCATACATACAAATATTTTAAAAACCCTTAAAAGAACAAAAAAAAACATTATGAATAAACAAAATGAAAAATTATAAAAAACAAAGCATTTAAGAATAATTGTATAATATTCCTACACATTTTTTATGTACAAAATTGCAAGTAGGTAGGTAATTGCAAAAACCTAGCATTTTTTCTATTTTCAAGGAGAGCATTATTTGCACATTTCCCACATAAGTAAGTATGTATAATGCAATCAAATTGTGTTAGTTGCTAGTTTTAATTACCCAGTTCGCGCGTGTAACAAAATCTTATCTTTATTACCTCAAAAAAACAAAAATATTACAAATATTTTGAAACTGAAAAGAGACAAGAGGGTAATAATCTCGGTAATAATACTAATAATTCCCAATAATAAGTATTAGGTATATCAGTATATTGATACTGATAAGAGTAATGTTATCTTTCAGGTTGGTAATGTGATGATAACAGGCTGTCTACATGATAAAAAGCGGAAATACACCAAAAAATCATTAATAATTCGGCAAGCAGCGTTATCTAACTATAATGACAATGATTTATTATTAATGCTTATTAATAATAATGGGAGATAAGCATGATCTATTCTAACGTTGTTAGACGTTCTGTCATTTAGTAAAGCAGGCCCACAGATCAAGTCACCCATGAACCATCTAAAAATACCTACATTTTTTACAAACCGCCATTTAAGTCCAAATATCCCCCAAAATACAAGTGAATTTTCCTCTATTCCACAAGGGAAAAATGCACGTTGTCAAAATTAAACAAAGAAAAATTAGAAGTATTGATTTATCTGCATCAGGCAGCTGCACACTCCTAAAAATACACAAGTTCTGGTAAAAATGCAGGAAAAATAGAGAGTACGATAATTTGATAACGCCAAAAAATTCAAATCCGTCCTAAAAATAAACTGTGTTCTAACGCATGCAGAAAAGCACAAAAAAAACGTAATGAAAAAAATATCTCAAAAACAAATGCTACATGTTACAAAACGGCAAGCACTGAATAATGTATCGTTTACATTTTCAACTCCGCAGCAAAATTTATAATTAACTTAACGTTAAATGGTCGGGACGAAAATTTTGGTGTCAATAAACGGCCGACATCTTTAGAACGACTAGTAAAACGGTACACACGAACAAATAGCGATTTTTACAAAACTATCGTGTTACAAGCAAAGCTTCTGCAAAACTAATTAATTACTTATGTTTAACAATTAATATGGCGAAAAAATTGATAACATTCACCAACTACGTACTGTTAGCTATCTTCAACCAAAACAATCATTAATAAAATCGCAGCAGGCTCTGTGACGAATCAGCTGTTTGCATTCAAACAATGGAACGTCAATAAAAGCATCAAAACAAACAAATTTTGCCAACTATTCCAGCAGGACACTAAATAGAAACTATCCCTTACCTCAAAATGGTTCTTTCCCGCATAAATCATCACTTTCCCAAAGGAAATTTGCGATTTTTCTGCAGGTTTTCTGTCGTTTTCCTGTGAACTCTCACCTACGCGAACACCTCGACAAGACTGACGGTGAACGTCCTTGGAACTGCCAAAGTGGCGACCAATAATGGACGAGCCCTTTGTTTATGAGACTTGTGATTGGTTAGAAATTCTTGGAAACAAAAACAAACGAGGAGTGAACTCTTGCCTTTCAGAAGCGAGGTTGTCGAGATGACTTATTCTTCGGTTTTTTTTTGAAATATAAAGTTTTACAATGAATGGATGTCTCCGAGAAGATCCTTACCTTCAGATTCACCAAGGTTTAAGATTTAGTACTGGTTTATTTAAATTAAGATCTTATAGTTGATCAGTTATGTTTGACAGGTTTTTGTCCTGTCATTGTTAATAAGTCGTCATTAAAAACTTATGAATTATTCTATGTTCTGTATGGCCACCCTAACCAATATGTCTACTTTTTTTTATGAAGAACACTCCTCTTTGTTATAGCTTTCATTACTATCTGTAAAAGAAGCTTACAGAATTTTTAAATTTATATTTCTTTGAATTAAACCTATTTTTAAAAGATTTCAAAATGTCTTCATAAAAGAAATACCTAATTAGTCCTATATTCAAAATTTATTTTAGGATGTCTTTAAAAATTCAATCCTTCCAGAGGCACTTATTCGTAATTTACTATAGCCAGACAGACGGCAAAATGAAGTCTCACCGTGAGTTTTATTATTATTGTACGATGTTTGTGACTCTATCTATATAACTTCGTTTACATCAGAAATATCTTCCATAATTTTGGCAACGTCGCGGCGCGTCAGCTGAGGTCGACGATCACGAAATACGCCTCGCCATAGAAAAAGAAAATAATTCGGATTTATTTGGATCGGAGACTGCTCGGCCGGCCCCCGGAGAGCTCACTATGGGGTACATGACCCCCTTGGTGCAGCAGAAGAAGCCCCTTGCATTTTCAAAATGAAATTTGCAAGCAAGCACAGAACAATAAAGGGATTGCTCACAAGCAAGTCGCAGGCAAAGCAACCAACAAAAATCAGCTGATGCGAATTTGGTTCCCGCGGGAGTTTTTGCATTGTCTACTTTGATTAAGGTTGTATTGGGAGGTTGGGGTGTTTCGCTGTTTCAGGGTGAAATTATAGGTAATTACCCCCCTTATAAGGATTTTTTTATATTCAGCTATAATACATTTTCAAATTAACCACAATCAAATCACTTCTGCATAACTTTAATCAAATTGAAGGCCTAGTCATTTGAATTTTTTTTAAATTATATTTTAGGTTAAAAAATTCAAATGACTATAACTTTCTACTAACACATCTTTTTCTAGTAAAATTTAAAAATTATCGACAAAATGATGTAAGATTTGTTTAGAAAAAATAATAAATAAAATACCTAAACGTGTTCAAAGTTTCAACTTTTTTTCGCAAATTATACACTATTTTTTTTCTTTACCAAAACATTCCTAGTAGGTTCAACCCCTGAATTTAGCGTGGGTCCCGTAAGTAGCAACAGAGCTATACAACTTTAAAATTTCTCTATCCGCCTGCTCCGCCTATGGGCAAATGACTGCTTTTTAAATTGTAATAAATTACCCATACCGAGAAGTAAAAGTTTTTGTAGTTAACTTATCCTAGTAATTTTCTTGAAAATAATATTTTTGGGTTTGTAATGAATTCCTTAAACGATTAATGCAATAAAAAATACGGCATATTTAATTTTTTTTAAATATCGGCATCGGAGTAGGAGCCAAAAGCTTAAATTTTCTTTCTCAATTAAAAAACCAAAACACTAAAAAAATTGGTGTATATTATGGCAGAGTGAGGAAAACAAAAATAACTATAATGTACAGCTACTCTAAATATAAACATCGTTGGATTTAATAACAGACGCGTTGGACTTTTATGGATGACTCGTGGGGGTTATTCACTTGTAATTTGGGTCTTTAGCTTCGATTTCCGAGAATTAGAAGATGGACCAGGACAATGGCTTTGCTTAATAGTAAACGGAAGACCAAATGACAAATAGCGGGATTTCCGTAAATTTTATACCTAATAAGGGCAGTGGCGGCGCTTGTGATTTTTATTAGAGGAAAAATTAGATTTCAGTTTAAAATTAAATTGAAAAGTGCCTAGATGTAATTTTTCCCGTAGTTTTTGAAATAAAACTATAAGAATTTAAGGGTACTAGGTACTAGTGCTACCGTTGTATTATATTACTTATTTTTGCATGAGTAAATCAATAATTTATAAATAATTTCCAGTTTAACCGGAAGTGGTTCCGACTTTTTAGTTTAAATGTCTTTATTGGATATTTGGGTTCTTCAAAAAATTTCCTGGTTATAACGACCATTGATGTACAAATCTGTAAGTCATTGGGTCTACCAGGCAGCCGCTATGTACCGCGCTCCCCACCCCACCGTTCGTCGTTGCATACGATCACCTTGAACTTAGTCGTCGTGTAAATCGCATAGTTCTGTTCCATGATACAATAAAAGGAAGATATGTACCAAACCGTGTCAAATTCGTCCGGGTTCGCGCATGACGTCACGCTGTGAGTTATTTTTGAAATTTATAACTAGCAATATAGAGTTTACGTTAGTTATAGGCGATTTTATACAAATTCTATTGGAAGTATACTCTGCCTCCTGCTTATAATACAAATTTTAAAGTATATGATTTAAAATAATCATGTAAATAAAGGGACAAATTAATTTAAAATAATGGATATTGGTAAATTGCCTGCCAATTGCGTTTTATGTATTTATTTACGTGAAAAGAAAAGGTAAATAATTTTATAAAATAAATACACCAGAAAATAACTTTAAAACAGAACGCGAACTTAACAAAGACGTGTCTCGTTTAGAAAATATGGCGGAATTACTCAAAGCGTGACGTACATGGCCACGCCTACCTACGCGGTATCATATCTTCTTTTATTTGTATCATGGTTCTGTTCCCGGCAATTTCTTGTGTGAATCGTGGCTGTTTTCAAACCATATTCAAAATCTAGTGATAAAATTATGGAATAACCAGGTAAGGATGCTATTTGCTATAAAAAATATACGTCTTTTCAATTATTTTTATTAAACTGATCATTTTTTTAAATCCTAAAAACAATAATATAAACGATTTTAAAATATCACAATAAATTCTCTGTACGTCCTAAACGTGATTTTTTTGAGTAAGAGTATTATCCTCGTACGTTTCCAACACGTCAGCCAAATGCTCGTTGTCTCTCGGTTTCTTGAACGTTTTCTTCCTCTGCGCTGCCTTCTTTCTTTTGATGGCCGTTGGCTTCTTGGGTCCATGATCTTGCATTGACTTTATACCTAAAAAAATTGTAAATAGTTACATAACATAGCTACTAGCAAAGAAATTTCGGTAACAGACAACGCCGTAGCTCTGGGAGGGGGGGATGAACGGGGTTTAATTACTAATAATAATATTAATAATTGTATTGTGCCTATCGAACATTAAAACCTACTAATTACGACATTGACAACAAGTTGGCAACGCAGCTGTAGTATCCAACCCGTCTATCGATTTAAAACTGCGGGCATGCGCTCTAGGTTATGCTTTCCTTTGAGTATATTTTCGCGAGATCCCGTTGATCTACCTTGAACAGCGTGTCACGTGTATGTCACTTAATATATCAATGCAGATATCACGCGACTTCTAGTTCCCGGCCGTTCATGGTTGTTAAACGGGATCTCGCATATCTTTCCCTTAAATCCCGTGTTCATAGATTACATTTCCCTCTCTTCAGACGCTCACGGTTCGTTAGTACTTAGGAGTGCACTCTACATGAGCTGTCTTAGATAAAATAAATGCCTTTTACCAAAGTTAGGGAAATTAAACTGAAAGTGGAGAAAATAGAGTTTTACCCTGTTTGTCTAAGTACTCCTCGATTTTCTGATCGTCCATAGCATCGACGGCTACTGACCTCCACAACTTTTGAAATTCCTCATCTATTGGCAGCTGCGCCGTTCTATCGTTATAGAAAAGGATTTTCTTTTTGTCGATAGGCCTGGTTATGTAGATTATTTCATTCTGATTGCTTAAAATCTAAAAATAGTAAATTGTCCTAGCGTAAATTAGAATATAATGGTAAGACAAATAAAACAATTAGCGACCAAAACAGTTGTATCAGGTACAGAGTAGACAAAAAGTTTAAATAAATACGTCGTTTCCTTGGATTAGTGGCATATTATCCAACAACCTTGTGGAGTATGAGGTTGCCCTGTTAGAGGCCTTGGAGGGTGGTTGCCAAGTAGACTGGGTGTATACTGATTTCTCCAAGGCCTTCGACAGAGTTAATTTCAACCTGTTCCGGTTGGGTTTGCAGACGATTTAAAGTTGTACAAGAGGGTAGAATCAGTTCAGGATAGCATGGAACTGCAAAGAGATATAGACGCCCTTTGGGAGTAGTCCCAACTGAACCAGCTTAGCATTAATATAGCCAAAAGTTTCAATAGGAAAGTTACAAGAATACCAACAGCCTATAACATCAAACTGGTTTATAAATCATTTTTTGATATCTTATAGTTATAGCAAGGTTCTAAGGACCGTAATGTATCATTTAAATTGCACTCTAACTCCATCTCTTGTGAATAATTTTAATAATTATCTGGCAATGCTGCAATAAAAGATCTTTTTCATCGCGGGTGCGATTCACTACACATTTTTAAATACAAGAATACTAACCTACCTTTAATGCTTTCTCACAATGTGGCAATGACTCTTGAACATCCTCCAGCAAAATACCACCCAAACCCTTTAAGTCCTGTTGCCTTAACAGCTTTAACAAACTCTTCCTGTCTTTTAGTTTATACATGGACTTAAAAAGGTACTTTCCATCGGGGGAAACTTCTATTTTCGGGTTGTTGTTTAAAGCTTCACTGTGAAGCCACTAAAATATAAATACGGATTCATTGCTTCTGCTTGAAGCTTGCTTGAATGCTGCACCTGACCGAATTTTTTTTTTCATGAAATTGGGCAGTGCCGGTTAATAAATAAATACTAAAAATGAACTTACTTGCTTTACTTTATTGCCAACATCTAACTGATTAGTCTCATCTAAAATTTCTTCCATCGTTAAGGGATATGTTTCTCCATCTTGATGTCTTTGTTTCATGTGCTTTACTATTTTTGCCAGAACGCCGAAACGATACTGGGAACTGCCTGAAGATGTTTTGTAACTAAAATTGTAAAAATGTAGACGGCCGCACGAAAAAGGACCGCTTTCTGTTGATCATAATGTCTGAGATTTCTGAATTTTTGTGTCCCATGATCAAAGATGGAAAATTATTAAGAGAGGATATGGATAATATGTATCGATTTCAATGCTTAACTTAAAAACTTCAAAGTAGCCCTTGCTTTTCTTTATAAAGAGTACCCAATCAAACCCCTTATTATAGGACGTTTTCTTTCATTTTTGAGAGTGAGGGTGAAAAACTTTTCAAAAAAAATTGGGCCACTGATGAGTCTAATGGCTGTCTTTTGGATAGAATCAAAGATGTTAATAGTCGATGGTAATGCCGCTCCCCGCTTGAAAGTGTGAACAGTACTCTAGGTTAGGTCTGTTACACCTTTTTCTAACTGATTTTGCTACACTACATTACTTTGTTTCGCGTTTCTACCACTAAAAGGTCTTGGAAAACATATTTTTGTTATACTTACTTGTTAATGTCCAATTTCGGAGCAGTGCTTGTCGTACTTGGCTTAGTCTTTCTCTTTTCATCTCGAATAGGGTCTGGCTTTGGTTCTGTTTTCTTCTTTTCTACACTGTAAACATCATCATAAAGTAGGTTTCACAACATTTGAAAAATAGTTAAGATGGTTAATATGTGAGGTTTACAAACAAAATATACTTCTTTTTTTATTTACTTTAATCACATTAAAATTGTTTAAATTGTGTGACTAGGATCAAAGTCAAAAAATGCTCTATTATAAAAAGAACATTGGTTCTCATTTACAAAGTGTGAAATAAAAATGAAATCAGAAATACACTTTATATGCAAAAACAAGTATGTAAAAAGCCTAACCATTAAGAATATAATGTACTTTACAATAACAACACATCGTTAATATGACAAATTAATTAAAAGTCATAAACGACACAAACGTTTCTCACGCATGACAATACACAAACACACATTAAAATTGTTTAAAAAAATCCCTCATCCATATAAAATGTCAGAATTAAACGAGTATTAACAAAATTGAACAGAAGTATATTTATAATATCTATTTCATTATAGAACTCCTCAAGAGTGTAGTATCACAGACAATTGTCTGTGATTATAAGCACCATTATTAGGAATAGTTCTATAGTTTTTTATCAGGCCGCGAGGATATATATCCAAAGATATAATTTATATAATAATATATATAGTTTATAAAATGCCTAAATATGAGTGTTTATTGCCCTGTGATCGGCATCACTCTTATCTGGCAATTGACGTTCCTTGTTCAGTTCGGTCTAATGGTGTACAATATGATACTTACTCTTATGACTTTACTAGGGCGGATTATATTGGCTTAAATGACTTTTATCACTCGATTGATTCGTGTGATATGCCGTGATATCATCCGAATACGTATCCATTTCTTGAGCCGAGCGAAAGCGGTTATGAAACATGTATATACGGAATTATTTCGGATACGGGTAGATACGTGGATGCGGTATCATATGATTCGAAGTCGAAGGTTAGAGATAGTAAGGCACCGTCGTTCGTTCTCGTTTGAATTCGGTTCGGAGTCACGTTAGGCTCGAATCACGTAACTTCGAGTGAGGCGGGTCTCATCCCATATGATACCCGTTACCCCGATAAGTATGCCATCTTTTTTGAGGATGTGTCATTAGAAAGAGAAAGCATAAGATCAAATATACTAAATCGCTGTTCGCTTACAGTCGATCCCGATTCCGTTTTCTCTTTTCACTTTGCATTAGTAACAACCGAATGCGTATTTATTTTGATTCCGTATCCATATTCAAGTTCTCGACCGGTTACGGATAATACGTATTCTTTTAATATTCGTATCCAACGGATTGTTGAATATGTATCCTTACATCACTAGTATTGTGGGATCAGCCAGTTTGTTCCGGTTTACCATCTAAAGAATTGAGAGTTTCCTAAATGGTAATCAAATGAACTTAAAAATTTAATTTTTGAAAAAAAAAGAAATGTCACAAGAAATACCAACAGACTGGCGTGTGGTGCAAACAAGGTTTCCCTCTTGAGGTCACAATGTGGTATTATGAAGCATAATTGTTATTTTGAATATATAAATAAGGTTGAAAATAATCTAAATGATATCACCAAAGAATTTTGGAACTTTGTGAACTCACGGAGGGCGAACAGTTGTGCTTCGAGTTATTTTTCAGATCAGGCTCTCCTATTATAACATGCTTAGCAAAAACACAAATTGCTAACCTAGTATTGTATTGCAGGAATTAGGTAAGGCTCACTATTAAAAATTTGAATTAGTGTATTGAAACCTTACAAATTTTAGTTTCATAGTTTCCGTGTATTAAAATTTCTGCTTTACTTGCAGCAAATTTCAAATAAAAACTTACGTGGGAGTGGTAAGGGCTCGCTTCTTAAACAATTCACGTTCTCTCAATAGGGCTGGATCCATTTTTGCCACAAAATACAAAAAAGTTATTAAAAAACAGACCAAAAACAGTAAAATTTTTGACGTTCTAAAACTAAACAAATAGAAAGGTTATGTGAAGAAATTCTTCTTTTCTTCTGTTTCTAGCATTTCGGTCTGTAGCATCCATTTGTCTGGAATTCTTGATGCCAACCTTAGATGAGGAAAGAGAGATGCCAACCATAGAAATAGGACTACCCTCTCTTTTCTCTGATGCCAACAATATGAAATAGAGATATATAATCTCGCATAAGTCTATCCTTTTGTCTGATATTTCTGTATGTGCGCATGCGTTAATACAAATTTTTTCATTGGTCAGACATTGTACTGAATTAGATGGTGAATTGTACTAATCATCGGCTGTTGTGCGTCTATTTCGGCTTCTTTCAGCTTTCTGGTTTTTTTTAGTTTACAGTTGGATCGCCATTCGCCATTTTTTCTTTGTGTCGGGTTGTATTTTGTATTCAGTGTTCTTGTGGTTTACTTTGAAGTGTGCTAACTTGTGCCCTGATGTACAAAAAGTAATAAGCTAGTTCAATTATACCAAAAAAACAGCCCTGTCAAGAAACGTATGAACCGTGGCGCCGTTAGATGGCCAATAGCGACACAAGATTTAGCGCAATCGCAGTTTACGAAATATCAGACACAAGGATAGACTTATGCGAGATTATATATCTCCATTTCACATTGTTGGCATCAAAAACCGCACATTGGGTAAATGGGGAACCCGCAGTATATTATATAGTATGTATATGGTAGCATCGCACTGTTAGTATTGAAATTAGCCTAGTATTGTTGCCAACATGAACACAATTCCTTTGACTTTTGATATATTGGTAACGTAGGCCTATGTTGGTAACAGTTATAAGAAAAGTTATTCGGGTATTACCATATTTTAGTCTGTTTTTTACATTGCGTAAACAATAAAGCTTTGTAACATGGGTTATTCCAGGGACGTCTCTGCCCTTGTTGGAAATAAAATTAGGATCCGATTTGAAAATAAAATATAAATATTTATTTACGCACATTATGTAATTTGAAAATACGATATACGAAAATACTTCGATTAAAGTAATATAACATACAGGGTGTCTGAAAAGTCTTAGTATGGGCAAATATCTTTGCTATAATTAAAGATAGAGACACTAAATTTTAGTTGTATTTTATTGGTTAATAAATCTACTTTTTTATGTAATTTAACTTTTTCAACCCCCTTGAGGGGTGATGCTAGGGAGTTGTCAAAAATTTTAAATGCAACCCTATGCCGTGTGGCCCCTTATTTTAAAGGTCTTCAAAAAAAGACACATTTTACCGTAAACCCGAGGTCCGTATCTTATTTCGTTTTTAAATGGCAAGCCTATAAAAATTAAAAATCGTAAAAAAAATGAAAATTTAAGAACATTTATTTCTCTTAATACTAAGGCTGGCACCTTTTGGTCTGCTCTCAGTGGCGCCGAAAAGCGAGGTGACTCGGGCGACCGCAAACCGCAAAGCAAATAGTTTCTCTCTATAGAGGA
Organism: Philopedon plagiatum; assembly: GCA_963971165.1. NCBI lineage: Eukaryota > Metazoa > Arthropoda > Insecta > Coleoptera > Curculionidae > Philopedon > Philopedon plagiatum. The sequence goes on from OZ020195.1 coordinate 2,468,257, forward strand.
GTTGAGGTCAAAAATTTTCAATGCAACCCTATGCCATGTGTGGTACTTCATTTTATAAGGTCTTTTCGAGAATGTCAGGTGTTATTTCTTGGCAGAGTTCCAAAATGGACTTTATTACTGCCAAGAAGTTCATGGAGGTCATTTTGAACAAATTTTAACGTAATAGGTAAGGCAGACAGTGTTGGTCTGTTACCAGAGGCGTCGATGCCGGAAATAAGTACGTACGTATAGATTATATAAGTGATAAGTAAGGCTGGCACGGTTGGTTTGTTCCCAGAGGCGTCAATGCCGAAAATAAGTACGTTCGTATACGGTATTTGACAAAAATAATTTAATTCATAGACGTTGCCGTGATTGTCTGAAATAAAAAACCGGTCATGTGCGAGTTCGACTCGCGCATAGATGGTTCCGTACCACCATAAAATAGTGTTTATATTTTTTTAATACATTTTCCGATGTTTTATCCCGTATTCTTGTTGTGCGGTGTTACAATGTCACATACTTAAGAATGTTCGAAAAAGTAAGACAACACAAAATCGTAGAAATATGTTAAATACATAGTTGTAGTTTTATTATTGGAGATATGTTCTTGAAAGTGGATGGGTTCCAATGTAGACACCAAAGTACATCCCCTGAAACTTCGTGCGCATGTCTAGCCCTCTTGGTTTGCGCGTGGTGGGTATTAAGAGAAATAAAGGTTCTTAAATTTTTATTTTACGATTTTTAATTTTTATAGGCTTGCCATTTAAAAATGAATTAAGATACGAACCTCGGGCTTACGGTAAAATGTGTCTTTTTGGAAGTCCTTTAAAATAAGGGGCCACACGGCATAGGGTTGCATTTAAAGTTTTTGACCTTAACTCCCTAACGTCACCCCTCAAGGGGGTTGGAAAAGTTAAATTACATAAAAAAGTAGATTTATTAACCAATAATGATACAGCTAAAATTTGGTGTCTCTATATTTTTTATTAATAGCAAAGATATCTGCCCATACCAAGACTTTTCAGACACCCTGTATGTTATATTACTTTAACCGAAGTCTTTTCGTATTTGGCATTTTCAAACTACACAATGTGTGTAAATAAATATTTGTATTTTATTTTCAAATCCGATGGTAATTTTATTTCCTACGAGTGTAGAGACGTCCCTGGAATAATCCATGTTTACAATGTTTGTTTACATGATTAAATATAAATAAGTTTTCTACCGCATTTACCCAGGGCCAACACCAGCCCCAGCCACAGCCTGGCTGCTTCCCTCTGGCAATTGTATAGAAATGTACATATTGTCATGTAACTGTAAATATATTTAAGTAAATAGATGTAAGGAAGTATTATAAAAAATATTAATGAGGAAGAAATAAATGATGTTTATATTGAAATCCGGGTCGTCCTTCATTTTTGCCAAATTCGCGTAGTGTTTTAGTAGCACGTGGCAAAAAGCACAGTTTAAAGAATATATACATATATACTTATATATATATATATATATATATATATATATATATATATATATATATATTCTGTAAACTTTGCAAAAAGTAGAGGCAAGTTCTTTTGAAGCAGTGACGTGGCGTGCTGCAACAAACAAGTCGCACGTTTCTGACAGCGCTATTTCCTTGGACAAGGCTATTTCAGTATGCGCCGATTCACTGTTTACTTTACCCACAGAAAACCGAAACTTTCGGTTTTCTGTGACTTTACCGTTGGTTCAAATCGAAATTAGCATGTTAGAAACGTGGCAGATCACGCGCCACGTCAGATGCTAAGTTAACTTTGGTGGGCGCTCCCCTTTGAATGCGAAGACTCAAGACTATTCGTTGCTCGGAAGTGCGAGGTTTTCAAGGCGTTGTCACAGATTACTCTGTGGCGTTGTTGTCCAGGTTACTAACTTGTGAAAAGCCTTTTCCTGTGGTGAGTAGATTATTTGTAATATTATGTAGTTAAAAACGAATACTAATTAATCTAGGCTTATAATTAGGTATATAGGGTGGTGCAACCAAGATGGGGTGGAATTTCGAATTTTTTTTTTTTGGATATTATCGATAGTCAAACACGCTATGTTTTAAAATTACAGCCATAATACAGGGTGGTCCGAAAAACTCGTGGCGAACCAAATTGTATTTTGTTAAATGGGACACCCGGTATATAATTGTTCCAATTGATTCTCCTGTTCGTTACGATCATTTTGATATAGGGTTTATTGGGTCTAAAACTTATAGTAAGGGAATGGGACGCGGTTAAAGTTGAAAAAATGCTCAGTTCGGCCATTTTTTAAAGAAATTTGAAACAGGTATGGAAAAACCAAATATTCCATAAAACGTTACATATCCTTGAATACATTAATCACTTGCAATTTGTTTAAAATTATTCACTGTTATACAGGGTGGTCAAGTTTTGCAAATACGCCCTGGACTCATTTTTTTAAATGGAACACCCTGTATATTTTATTTTCATGTTAAAGATAACATTACTAGCTTTCAAAAAATACCATACATGATGCCTTTCTGACCAACAGTTTTTTAGTAAACTAGCCGTGAAAGCAAAGATTCTTCATTCTAATACGATATACGATTATACTGAATTTACGTTGTTTATTATTGAAATGAAACAAAAGATTGACGAACTTGTCAAAGCTACTGCCGCATAAGTGTAAGGTTACACTGGATGCGGATGCGTGCGATTTTTTAATCGTCAGTGCGCGTACGTTTAATGGTCGCACGCGCACGTGGTTACATACCGGCAATTTGATGCGTGCGATATTTTAGAGTAGTTTTTAAAAATGAACGAGGCACAACGCGAATTATATTTTCTAATAAATTCCTGTTTAAAATATATTATTTTAAATAAACAACGATATATTCAGTTAATAATATACATATATTTGAAAAGAGATCAAGAAGGTGAATATGTGACCCTTTTTAAACAAATAAAAGAGCAACCACAAAAGGTTTTTCGAATATTTCAGAATGTTTTCTTCGACATTTCAACATTTACTTGGTAAAATCGGTTTCTTGGCCTGAATCAACATCCCCTGAAAAGGGGGTGTTGCCTGAATACATGAAATTAACTTTTCTACATCCATTTTTTAAAGACAAACTACCTAAAACCGAACCTAAACATCGTCCGACAACTGACGAAAAAACAAACCTGTTTGTTTTCATCAGACTGTCGTAAGCGCGCGTACGATCACATCAGACTAAAACGCATCCACTGTAACCGCGTACATTTCAAATACTGTATTTGTTTTTAGTTGCGATGTCGTAAGCGCACTGACGACTAAAAAATCGCACGCATCCGCATCCAGTGTAACCTTACACTAATCCATTATTTACAAGTTAAGTGTAGGTGGCCCAATAATTATGAGGTAAGAAAACTGAGACCCGAAACTTTTACATGTTTATTAGAGATATTTCAAAAAACAGAAAATATTGTTTTTAGGAAATGTAAAGTAAATAAACAAAGATAATCAGTTATCAGTATTATTAATAGTGTAAGGAAATTAATTAAGCAAAAACAGAACATCTTTTAAAATTATTTAGGTATGTACTTACTTGTTTATATTAAATTAGGTTAACATTTAAGTTTATTTTTGACGTTTCATTTTATATTTACCAGGGTTGTTTTGTTTTAAACATTTTGTATAAAACAATTGTTTTAAACATGTTTTAAACACTCGGTTAGGTTTAAAACAATACTTGTTTAAAACTGTTTAAAACATGTTTAAAAGAGGTAAATGAAACACCTGTTTGTTAAAAGTAAAGTAATTTAACAGGAGTATACCTATGCAAGAACTTGTGAAAAATATTTATTGTTCACTACTAACACCTACTAACACAAATATTTTCTCTCAAGTTAACAAAACAATAAACATTAATGTATACATGCACAGAACTTTGGCATATTTTGTTCGGTATACTAAAAATAACTCTAAAGTATACTAAAAATAACCCATAGGAGAAAAAACGTATTTTTAATAAAGAATAAATAAAAGACTGTACACTAAAATCTAAAATGTTTAATGGAACTATAAACCCTTTTCAATTTTTTTTTAAATCTCTCTTTTGGAGAACAGTTTTTATTCTCTCCAAGAATTTTATAACAAGCAACTGCACTTCTAGATTGTATCATCAAATTTCTTATATATTTTTTGATCATCATGTTACCTGTTTGCTGATTGTAATATTGTTTTTACTCTGAATTATCTACAAACTGCTTTGTTCGCGGTCCGTACCATACCAATGGGAAGCCCAGGGTCTTCCTGCTTGACAATCTGACGATACTTGTTTTTCAATGGTAGTTTTTCTATTATTCTCCTAAGTTTTAATTACTGAAGTCTATATTGTCAGTAGAATGCAAACTAACTTACTGCAGGTACTTTCTAGACCTTACTAATTTTTAAAATTTAATTTCAGTTTATAATATAATAGCCTTACGTTTGGACTTACATACAGCAGGCCAATGTCAATAAACAATATCGTCTTTGCCTTAGACCAAATATGGGGTGACTTAAATCTAGGGATAAAACAAGTGTATAATGGAGAAAGCTTGTCCATGGCAAGGTAAGACCAGGATTGCCTGACGTTATGAACAAAAGAAACTATTTTGAAAAGTTTAAAAGATCCTGATAATTTCTAAGATAGGTTTCTTTGTTTTAAACATAAACCATTTTGTTCTGTGTCAATTCTTGATCTCTTCTGCTCATATATATATATATATATATATATATATATATATATATATATATATATATATATATATATATATATATATATATATAAAAATATATTATGTATGGCTAAAGAATACAGAAGAAAAGTATATATATATATATATATATATATATATATATATATATATATATATATATATATAATTTTCTTCTGTATTCTTTAGCCATACATAATATATTTTTTTATAGGAAGTTTTTTTGGGTATAGGCTATTTTGTAAAACTAAATATAAAATTTAAAAATTCACGTTTCGCACATTGTACAATGTGGTGCTTCTTCAGGCTTCTTAATTTTTAAAAGTAAACTCTCAAGAAGTGTAGGCTCGCTGTTGTCCAATCATTTTACGTCACATTTCCAGTGTCATAGTCCTGAGATGTCATTATTTTCAGATATATCGAACTATACAATCTCATCTACGACTACTATACTTCGACTGCGTCCGACAGAAACAGCAAAAAGGAAAACAAGAACCGGGACCACCTAGTCGGCATGGCACTGTACAAGAGGCTCAAAGGGTTTCTAAAAAACCATTTGGTCGAACTGTTAAAGGTAGGAAAAGTAATAAAGGCGCGGCTCGTCCATAAGGTCATTTGGTCAATGACCCACCTGAATTTATTTTTAATGATCCACCTAATAATTTATTTAAAATCAAAAAATATATATTATAGTAGGGGAGTTAGAGGTGTCCAACTTGTACCAGGAAGATAGCAACATGAGGCCTTTTTGTATTGACTCCTAGCATTTGGATTAACAGGAAATGACATGTCTGCTGGCCTGTTTTATCCCGGAAGGTCGGGTTACTCTATGACCTTATTACAATCTATACCTCGGTATAAGACCCGAATTCTATCGTTCTATCGCATTTTAATTATGCTGATGTGGTATATGGCCCATGTCTGCTGGACGTTGATGCTCGACGTGTTCAGCTAATGCAGAATTGTTGTGCGCGTCTAATAGGAGGTATTAGGAAGCATGAAAGGGAAGTGTCTGCTAAAATTAGGGAGATGAAATGGTTAAGGATGAATGAGCGAAGAATCCTGCACTCTTTAGTTCTTTATAATAAAATAATAAATAAGAGGTGTCCGGACTATTTGTATGAGAATATTAAGTTTCGTGGCGATATGCATACCTTCGTCACAAATTTATTATAACTATGTATTCCGGCGCACACCTCTACTCATTTTGAAAGATCATTTAGTCACAATGTCGCTAAATTCTATAATAAAATACCTGTTAACATAAGACAATTTACTGGTGTTAAATTCAGACTGGAGATTCGCAAGATCATTGAAAGTATTGTGTAGTCTTTGTATCACCATTTTTGGTATAATCCATGGATTATATATGGATATTTGGAAGTAAATAGTATCCTAGGTAGAGAAAAAATTAGGCTTAGTATTAGTTTGCAGGTTAAGTGAGGAAGCTTGCTTCAACTTCGCCTTTTGTAAATTACCATGTAAATTACAATAAAGACATATTTATTTATTTATTATTTAAATTGTTTTTGACAAATTTGGCAAATTAACATTTAAGACTCTGACCTATGTCAGACCTATGTCTTGACCTATGTCAAGTTTTATCTCTTTACGTCTAATAGAGCAGGGGGTTAAAGATTTAATATGTAAAACCCTTTGGTCGGCGTTAAAAAAAATGCAGTATCTGTTATTATATGAAATAATTTTTGTGAAACATACTTAGTTTAGAGTAGCCAGCACTCAATTCCTTAGACTATAATATGACTTTTTTCTATCCGATTTATATCTAAAATGTGAAATTATTTTGGGTAGGATGGAATGCACAGAACGGACGGGGATCTTCTTGAATTTTACACCGACCAATGGAAGATCTACAAGTTTTGCAATTGGGTAAGATTTTTTATAACTCAGTACATTGCTAACAACCTAGAAATGAAAGAAGTAATAATTTGTAGTATTTCCTCTGAAACCGCCCGTACCCGGGTCGGTATATCTGGGAAATTTTCAAGATCTCTAATTTAAAATGAATATTCTAAAATATAAAAAATTCTAATAATATGGTATACATAAAAACATCTGTTTTTAAAATAGTCTAAAAATGTCGAAAAACCGTAAAAGTTTGCAGAAAAAGGGTCTCCAGGTCAAATTCTTTAGCTACCTAAAAGAACAGATGGCCTAAATGACGCCAAGCAAACAAGCCACGCGTAACCACCTCGCAGAGGGGTAGCGCGAGTACTTAAGCGCTCGATGAGACGGCAGAAAGGTATTCAGATTGAGATTCACATTCGACTCGCATTCAAATATCAGATAGACATTCAAATTTTCCTCTTTTTAAAAAGCTAAGTCGTGACGATGTCAGTGGGTTCTCCTGTTAGTAATTTTTCTGTGTTGAAAAACTGCCAGTAAGTCCTTTGCTCTTTGTCTAAAGTACAGTTACGTTAATTAGTGTTGTAATATTAAGCAAGTAGTAAATTGGATTCGTTTTACTTATTAAAGTGCCTAGTACGCCGATTTCAACTGCCGGTGAGTACGCCGAGGTTGATCTAACTGGTGGGTCGGTATTTTGGTAACGAAATTAAATCCATGAACTGCTTAAAAGAATAATTCATGTCATTAATAATTCTATAAGAAATTGGATTCGTTTTACTTATTAAAGTGCCTAGTACGCCGATTTCAACTGCCGGTGAGTACGCCGAGGTTGATCTAACTGGTGGGTCGGGATTTTGGTAACGAAATTAAATCCTTTACATGTATTTTAATGTAATACATTATGTGAATTCAAATACTGGCAGTCATACATCACAGTATATTCTTATAAACAATATAAAGTAATCTGTTTAAAAATATTAAACTAAATCTTAAAAAGGGGACAACATTTGGGGGAGAACTTAAAATGAAAGTATAAAATAAGATTATCAAATATTATTTTACATAAATTATGACTGAAAGAGAGACCTAATTTCTAAGGGTACCAGATGGTGTCAAATAACTTTTGCTTTCGAGATTTGGGTCAGTATTGTTAGGGCTAGTGCAAAAGCACCTTTCTTGTAAATACAGATGGCCAGTCTGTCTTCCGGGGTTTATTTGGCATAACAAAGAAAAAATAAAGGTCAGTAAACCGACAGGGTAGATAAAAAGTAAAAGGGTTTATTAAATTAAACGTAATCTGCATTATTAAAGAATAATAATAAAAAGGGTTGAGTATGAGTAAAAATGAATTATCGCGGTTGACCAACGTAGTATCAAGATTGGCAAGGATAAAATAAAGCATGGGTGTAGGAATTGACATGATGCTACCTGTAGAACGTTAACAGATAATAGGTATATATAAAACGGTGTGATGGGATTTCTTGGGAAAAGGTTATAACCGACGATGGTGCCGCTGTCGTAGTTTTCGGTATCTAAGTAACAAGAAAACAACATCTGCTCGAGAAGAAAAGTGACACATGCGTATGGGCGGATGGACTCCTAACTTTTATTGCACCTTTATATGTTATACGTTGAGGTGTCCGATATTTTTGGGTATTGTGCTGATTATAATCGGCTAATTACAGTAAATTAATTTAACAGTGGGCTCCACTGTTCAGGTTTTCGGCTCCTCACGGACTGTCCGAAAGTGGGGTTCCGCTGGAGGCTTTCCACCCTACGTAGTAGCATTATGCCAAGCGTGTACGCAATTTGGGGTGATACTGAGTGTTAAAAAGGTATTTAAAGAATAAAAAGGTATTTAAAGAGTCAATGAAAATTATACGTACACGTCAGAGGGGCGATACCAATAATAAAATGCAGGTTATCCGGGTTATATCAGAAAAGGGGTGATATATAGAAAGGGACGAAGTGATAAAGTGCATGCAGAGGTTCGCTGCAGACGCACAGTAACAGGTATATGGGTTTTGGTAAAACAACATGTGAAACAACAGGTAAAGAACAAGTTCACGAGGATCACCATCAGTGTCGCAGACACTAGATGTGTGAGCTATGAATAGGAAAGGCGCAGCCAAGATAGGTAGAGGAAGAGATAAAGGAACACTTCACGCGGATCACCATCAATGTTGCAGACATTAGATGTGTGAGCTATCAATGGGGAAGGCGTAGCCATGAAAATCACCGAAAAAGGCTAGACAATAACTCACCTGTAGTGTCGCAGACATAAAGAGGTGACAAAAGTGAAAAAGGGTACAAATTACGGAAGACAGACAAAGGCCTATGTTAATATATTGAATTGTTAACTGTTATAAATATTTTATTATTATTTTGAATATGAAATTGATAAATAACTTGTGAACAGATGAATAAATGATTAAACCAGATAGATTCTTTGATTTCTTATCTCTACAATGCGACAGATTAAAGAGGGGAAAATATAATTAAAAACTATCAAAGTCTGATATAAAATTTACTGTTGTACCAAACTTTAAAAGAACATGAAATAAACACAACGTAGGAAAATGAGGTAATGCGTCCAGACGATTACAGCCAACGTGATTAACTTTGTCACGTGATTAATAGACTGGGGTAGAGCAGTTTCACCTCCAATTTATGTTTTGATGGTGGGTAATTATAATATTCGATATACCGAGATTGTAGTTTTTACTATTTTGATTAAAAAAAAAGGAAACTTTGTGTCTCATTTCCGGATCTGATATTTTCCTCACAAAGTCAAAGGAAAAAATTTTAAAATAACTTAATTATCAATGGTAATCCTGTGCCTAAAAATATTTGGAAACAATATTTAAAGCAGCTTTTTTTTTCTTCATTTAATAAAAGGTATTATTTTTTATTTATTGTGGATTGTGGAATTCTGTATATATGCTAAAACACTATATCATATATTTTTTTAAACAGCTGATATTAATGTAAACTTCTATCTTATTCAAGATTGTCAAGAACAGCCATTAACTTTTTTCATGCTTCAACGGCCTGAGATAAACACGCACCTTTTGTTGAATTCTGTCAAGTGTCCTAAAAATTGCTTTCAGTAATTATTGTAAAAAATCTTAACCGTCCTTTTAATATAAACATCCGATACTGTTTTAAAAATCATTAGGACAATTTCATCTTTACGCTCTTCACGTATTTGCAACAATTTGGGTCACTCACTGCCATAAGCATCAAGACAATCAGAGGAAATGTATTCCATCGAACGTCTTGAGATAATACCAATGTCGTACCAAGCATTTGGCAAATGGGTATTTCTAAAATATTTTACAATTTGAACTGTGTTCTACTACTTTATACATATGTACCTACATATAGTGTATTTATAGATATTCGAGCTTTAAAACACAAAATTGTTACATTTTAGCCAAGATTTTTTGCTGCAACGGTATCCAAAATAGAACCTAAAAATCAATCCTGTGACCACACAGTATGTATAAACACATACATATTATGTAAAGTTAATAATAATAATATAAAAATGTTAAACTGTAAATTCTTGAAAATATAAAAACGATCTTTATCTACGGAAAACAGGACAACGAAGCAATGTAAAATGTAAGTAATAGGTTTTTGCAGGAACTATGATTTGACTAATTCGGTTTGCACTGATAATGTTAGGCATAAATAAAGAGTATATCCGATATCATCTGAGACTTGTTTTAACCGATCACTGTTTCCATAAAGGCGCCTTGAAATGTACTTCAACAAATAAATTATGTGAAAATTTTAGGTGCTCGACTCTGTTTGCTCGTACCTTAACCGACATTGGGTGAAGCGGGAGTGCGAGGAGGGACGCAAATCCGTATACGAAATCAACCAGCTCGCGCTGATCACCTGGAGAGATCATTTATTCAAGAAACTTAACAAGGCGGTAAGTATCAGTGTTTTTTACTAAAGCAGTTTTTCAAACTGAGTATGTGTCAGTCGAATTAAACTGTTTTTTACCCAACTGTGGAACGCCAAAGACGGTAATGTTTTACTCTGAAGTCATATTCTTAGAGAGAGATAACTTACATTTAAAAAATTTACAAAATGGCGGACACAGCAAGCCATATTGTCCAATCCAAAAAATTAAAATTTTTGAAGACCTATTCAATTTCCAAAAGATTCGTCTCAGGCTTGGATGAATTAGAAAGGATTCGGTGTTCCGTATACTGTGAGCGTATCGAACGTGTAGCCTGTTTATTTGTTGTTTATTATGAAAACATCTTACCCTAGAGGTCCAGTTTACGAACTTTAGGAAATACGTAATTGAATCAAGAATGGTAGTAGAAAGAGATAAAATAGCATTGGAGTGTTGGAGCGTTGGAGCTCAGAAGTGTTGCTGTCTCTGTTGGTTGCTTAGGAAATACGTCTGAACACTCGGGTACACGTATGTCTTTGTCTAATGAACTAGAAAAGAAAAAGTGCGACTTATAGATTTATAAATGACTCGGAGCGACTTTAAATAAACCTTTATAAATAAAATATTTAAGAGCTTTCTAACCTAAATTTATTATTATTTAGCAAAAAATAAAATATTTTAGGGCTTTTATTACTTTTAGTAAATCTTGTGATGCTTCTAACGTATTTTTTGTACAAAAATATAAGGAAAAATAAGATGTGGCTAATGTTTACAATTTGTGTTTACAGTGTCGCTTAGAATGATTTGTTTTGGCATCAAAGAATGTTAAATCATCCCGTATCCATTCTTAATTCATCCAAGGTCTCAGGCTATATTAAACTGAAGAGAAATAAAATGTCAAACGCAGGAAGCCATATTGTTCAATCCAAAAAAGTAACATTTTTGAAGATCTATTCAATGGGGTGTGAAAAGATTCATCTCAGTTCCGCGAGTGACCTAGGCTATATTAAATTGAAGAAGAAGAAAAATGGCGTAGATCTATTAAATGGAGTATCAAAAGATTTGTCTCAGTCTCGCGAGTGACGACAAAAATAGTTTAAATAAAAAAAATTTAAAAATACTTTTTAAAAACAAGCTTTTATTATTTAGCTGTACTAAAACGAAAAAATAAGTATAATTTTTTCATTGTGGCAATGATAAATGTTATTTATAAGTGGACATAGTTCGCGTGGGTGGAGCCTACGAAAAGTACTATCAAAGTTATCGTTATCACTGAAACATACATATATAATATAGTATGTTAAATTGATTGTCTTAAAAGCTCGTCGCACATGTTCATAAAGGCATTAATTTTGTTTGGCAGAAATTGTAAGTAGATACCTAAGAATGTATTTTTTCTTTTCTGTTCACGCGACAAGCTTTTTAGACAATTAATTTAACATAATAATTATATATGTATGTTTCAGTGATAACTTTGTTCCTACTTTTATTAGGCTCCACCCACGCGAACTATGTCCACTTATAAATAGTAGCCACGTAGCCACATAAAAAACTATACTTATTTTTTTGGTTATAGTACATGTAAATAATAAAAGCTTGTATTTAAAAAGTATTTTTAAAAGATTTCATTTTTAAATTTTTAGTTACGTCTTAACTTATGCATTTCTGATGATGCATTATTATTACAAGAGGTTTTCCCTGTTATCGTATTCTACTCGTCAACCCCTTTAATTTGATACCCTTATCAAGGGAGTTGTGAAAAAAATGTAATCCGCCATCTTGGGGCGTCCACCATATTGGATTTAGAACAATATTAAATATACTAAATTGCATTGTCACCGGACTTATACACGCGTGCAAAATTTCAAGCAGCTCTAGCTTATTTAGAACTAGTCGAAATTTTGATTGCAATATTTGACCTAAACATACATACATGCATGCATTCATGCATACCTACATACAAGCAAACTAACAGGTGAAGTTAAATAAAAGCTTGTAAAATAGCTTACTTTTGAAGCAACTCCCATTTAAATATTGTTTTTAGGTCACAAGAGTCTTTCTAAAACTTATTGACCAACTACTCAACGGGGAGATAATTAACACCCGGCTGGTGTCGGACGTAATCAACTGTTGCGTGAAACTGGGACTAATTGAGGGCGAGCCGGGCGCCACGAGACCCAATTTGACTATGTACAGAGAGTGTTTCGAGAACGTCTTCTCGGAGACCACCGAGAGGTTCTATATGATTGAGAGCAGCGCATTTTCAGCTGGGAATCCCGTTACGCAGTATTTTATTATGAAAAGGGTAAGTGGGGAAAATCAAAAGGGTTCTGGGACTCGTCCTTTTTACGATTTCTATTCCATCTATTTTTTTTTCTTACGTGATAATAGGGAATATGCATGTGTTTTTTTATTGCATAAGTTGTTAGAGGTTCTTGAATTTAGTCCTTTGTTATCTTTTTGCTCGGAACCTTTAATCGCCATGTGATCAATCCCATTGTTTACAACAATTTTTTTTTATCTAAGACATCCCATGTAGACTTTAAGCCTAAGTACTAACGTACCGTGGGCGTCTGAAGAGAAGCGAAATGTAGTCTGTTGACACGGGATTTAAAAGATTGGAGGTTGGGATGGGAAGGGAACACATCTGCAGGCAAGTTGTTCCATAATCTGGAGACCCTATGAATGAGCGAGAGAAGTGGTCTATTCTGTGCTTTTGTAGCTGGACAGTAAAGGGATCCATACGTAACGCGCCTCTTGTTCAGTTAGGAACAGTTCTTCTTCTTTGAGTGCCTATCCGTTCCGGATGTTGGCTATCAACCCAGCAATTATCACTTTGTTGATTGCAGCTCGAAAAAGACCAGTGGTGGTAATTGCAAACCATGTTCTTAAGTTTTTCAGCCATGAAATTCTTCTTCGTCCCGATCCACGGTGTCCCAGGATTTTTCCTTGTAGTATCTGTTGAAGTAATTGGAATCTGTTCGGGTTTCTCATAATATGTCCAAGATACTCTAGCTTTCTGTACTTCACCGTGATAAGTACTTCCTTTTCTTTGTTCATCCTTCGCATCACGTCCTCGTTGGTAACATGATCGGTCCATGAAATACGCAGCAATCTGCGGTAAAGCCACATTTATAGGGCCGATGTGAGGCAAACCTTCATCGATCTGAACATACTAACTTTGCCATCTTTGTATATTTTGGCATGTTTAACTTATATAAAGAAAAATTTACATAAATATAACCTTTGTTGTGAACACCATGACCATGATACAAGAAGCAATTGTAATATAAATATTAAATTTTTGAGACTTCGGAGATCTTGCATTAGTTCAAATAGTATTGGGCCGAAGCTATTTAATGAACTTCCTAAAGAGATCAGGGACTTAAACGAAAGGGTTTTTATCAGAAGAGTCAAGCAGCTTCTGTTGCGCAAAGCTGTTTATGGTATTCAGGAATTCCTGAACATGGATGTCTCATGAGGGGCTCTGTAGCGGGGTTTTTTCCTTTTGAGTCTGTCTGGGGGCTGTTGTGAGCCTGGATCTCTGCAACTGCATTCTCTTAACTTATCGTAAGTTTAATGTAATTTTATTTTAACTGTACCTCCTCTGTGTAAAATATGTTTAGAAATAAGACAATGTTTTGTAATGTTTTAATTTGTAATATTTTATTAAGATAGCCTAGTGCTATGATTTTTTTTTTTTACTTTTGTGACGTATGTGAAAAACTCTGTTTTGTTAACATGAATAAACTTGAATTGAATTGAATTGAATTGAATTGAATTTCAAAAGACTCCAATTTTTTGCCTGTAGCCTCAGTCAGCCTCCACGATTCGACTCCGTACAAAAGAACGGAGAACACATAGCAGCGCAGTAATCTTACCTTCGTTGTTAAGGTCAGATCTCTGCTTCCAAAAACATTTCTCATTTTTAAAAATATCGCCCTGGCCTTCTCTATACGACATCGGATTTCCTGTGAGTGGTCCCACTTGTCGTTGACGGTAGTTCCAAGACAGGTGTAGTTACTGACTCTTTCAATTTGCTGTTGACCTATTGTTATTCTTCCTGGGGCAACTGCGTTTTTACTAATCACCATAAATTTTGTTTTACTGATATTTAGATCGAGGCCATATTGTTCACTTGTTTGCGCTACTTTGGTCATGATTTCCTGAAAATCTTCCTGGCTGTCCGCGAACATCACCGTATCATCCGCATATTTGATATTATTAATGCGGTTCCCGTTAATTAGTATACCACATTCCGTTTCATCACAGGCTTCCCTGAATATTTGTTCGGAGCATATGTTAAATAATAGTGGTGAGTGTGAGTATACAACCTTGCCTTACACCGCGTAGTATATCTATTGCTTCTTTCTCTCCCTCCACTCGAACAAAGGCAGATTGGTTCCAGTACAGGTTGATAATTATTCTAATGTCCTTGTCATCCAAACCAACGTTCTTCAGTATTTCAACCATTTTTCCATGTTGAACTCTATCAAATGCCTTTTGATAGTCTATAAAGCAGGCATAGACATCGCAGTTAACATCTCTACTTCTCTGGAATAGCACCTGTATACAAAATAATGCCTCTCTTGTTCCAACAGCATCTCGAAAGCCCAATTGTGTATTTGACATCTGCTCTTCACAAAGTTTGTATATTTTTCTGTGCATAACCTTTAGGAATACTTTCAAAAAATGGCTCATCAGACTAATAGTCCTATATTCGCTGCATTTCCTAGCACCAGATTTTTTGGGAATCGTAATAAACTCTGATACAAGCCAATCTCGAGGGAGATAACCATTATCATAAATGTTGTTAAACAGCTTTGTGCCACTTGGTGCCTTCCCAGTCAAGAAGTCTCAAGAATTCGGCCCTAATATCGTCAGGTCCGGGGGCTTTGCCTACTTTCATTTGCGTGATGGCAGTTTGTACTTCTTCGATGGTGATTGACGGTCCAGTTTTGCATGTCTGCAGTTGTGACTGCTCTGGTCTGTTATCTGCGAAAAGTTGTTCAATATATTCTTACCATGTCATTATACGAGTTTGTTTGTTTATAATTAATTTTCCCATGTTGTCTACTAGCACACCAGTAGCTCGATGTTTGTAAATACCAGCGGCTTCCTTAACTTTTCGATGGACATTAAAGCTATCGTATTTGTGTTGGAGCGTTTCTATCTCTTGACATTCATTGGTAAACCAGTTTTCCTTAGCTTCTCTGATTTTTTTTCTAATTTGTTTTTGCAATTCCCTGTATTTTGTCTGGTTGACTGTTTTTTTTGGGCTCGTCTTTCTTCCATCATCTGAAGGATCTCGTCTGTCATCCATGATTTCCTTTTGGTTATTTTTGTTTTTAGATATTTCTCGCTGATTGTACTAATAGTCATCTTTATATTATTATTGTCTTCCTCTATTGTGTTTGTGGTACTTGTGCCTTCCATATCACGGACCGCCTTGGTTAAATCGTGCTCCACTTGTTGTCTGATCAGAGGATCTTTCAATTTCTGTAGATCCAGCTTAATTTTACAGTCCTTTCTTTTTACTGTCTTCCACCTGATCCTACAGACACCTACCAATGGACTGTCGTCTGACTCTATGTCTGCTCCTGGGTAAGTTTTAACAGACGTAAAACTATTTCTAAATCTTTTGTTGGCCAATATGTAATCAATTTGATTTCTAACTATATGTTCTTTTGTGTCCATTGGCGATTTCCAAGTGTAAAGCCTTCTTGCTGGGAGATTAAAAAAGGTGTTGAGGATAACTAGCTGTTCTTCTATGCAGAAAACGTTTAATCTCTCTCCTCGGTCATTTCTCTCTCCTAGTCCATAGGGGCCTACAAATTCGACTGACCCTCCGCGTCCTATTTTTGCTTTAAAATCCCCCATGACAATTATTGCTTCTTCCTTTGGCAGCTCCTTTATGGTTCTTGACAGGACATCGTAAAACTCTCGACTTCTGCTTCACTACTATCCGACGTTGGGGCATACACCTGAATTATATTAATAGCAACTGGTCTTGCATTTATTTGTAGAAGCATACATCTTTGCGATATAGGAACAGTTAAGGGGGGAATAATACCAGCTAGTTCTTCAAAGCAAAATCCTTGGAAGTACCGGTAGAAAAGGGATAAATCCCCTACAGCGCGGCGATGAGCGAGAGAAGGGAGTTTTCTTGTGAGGACTGGGTCATTGGTGACTCGAATGGCTCTCTTTTGGATAGATGTGGGAGCAGTATAGGTTAGGTCTTATTTGGGAAACATAGAGCGTGTATAAGTTGGAAGGGGAAAAGTATTTTCCGGCTCGTAAGAGAAAACCAAGCTTTTTTAGCTGCCGATGTGGCTACACAAGTAATGTGTTTGTGCCAGCTGAAATCATGTTCGAAAGCAATGCCAACAAGATCGAACGTTTCATTGTTCTGTAGGGCTTGGCCATTCATGTGAATGGGGTAAGCGTTGCCAATATTTTTGCGTGACAGGAGCATGACTGGTTTTTGGAGGCGTTGAACTAAACAAGGTTCTTGGCACCCCAGTCTAAGATTATTTGAAGATTTTGGGAAAGGGATAGGTTCATAAGTCTGCGTCTATTATTCAGCTCTTGATTCGAGACTTGTCTGGAAAAATGAATATTGGAGTGAATAGTGTCGTCAACATAACTGTAGATGGGATTGGTAGTTGAAGAGAGCAGGTCATTAATGTGAAGAAGAATAGGGTTGGTGCCAGGACTGAACCTTGGGGGACGTCAGCATTGATAGGATGGAAGTTAGAGAGTGACTGTCAACCACGACAGATATCCGCCGATAGAGAGAAAGCTACCAATCCAGGTACATAGTTTGGGAGGACGACCGTAAGAAGGTAGTTTGTTGAGGAGTGCGGCATGTCATACTTGGTCAAATGCCTTGGAAATATCAAGAGATGCCTTGGAAATATCAAGAGCAACAATCGGAGATTCGCCATGAAATTCGATAGACTTGTTCCAGTTATGTGTGACAAAGCTAAGGAGATCAGCTGTGGATCTTTGGTGACGAAATCCGTACTGTCTGTCATGGATGATTTTGTATTTTTCTAGATATTTTAGAATTTGCAAGTTGATAGCTTTCTCCATAACTTTGCTGACAACAGAGAGAAGACAGATATGTCTATAATTGGATGCAAAGGACTTGGAACTTTTCTTCGGGACAGGCTGCACACGAGCAGTCTACCAGCTATCTGGGAAGATACCCTTGTCATAAGAGATCTGGAAAAGACGAGTTAAGATAGGTGCAAGTTCTGGAGCGCATTTTTTTTAGGACAATTGCTGGTATGCTATCCAGACCAGACTGACCAGAGGACTTTTTGGTGTCAAGGGATAGAAACATTTTTTGAACTTGTTTGACCTTAAGTATTATGTCGGGCATTTTGTGGGGTACAGACTTAGCGGTTGGAAGGGCGAAATTAGCGGGAGGGATTAGGGTAAAATTGACAGCGAATTGTTTGGCAAATAGTTCAGCTTTCCCTTTAGAGGTGGAGATAATTTCGTTGTCAGAGGTCAGGCGAGGAAAAGTGCTTCTACAGAAGTTTTGACTAATGTTTTTGGCAAGTGACCAGAAAGATTTGTCGCCGTTGGGGCAGGCAAGCACTTTATCTTTTATGCGGTTGTTAAAGGCAGTTTTGGACTCTAAGATAGTTTGGTTGTATTGATTTATTGCCTTGGTGAAAGTTTGACGATTTTCGGGTGTAGGATTTTGAAGACACCTTTTGTGAGCTTGGACTTTTTTGAGCCTGGCTTTATCACAGGCCTTGGGGAACCATGGCTTTTGATGGTAGGGTTTAGGTTTCTTGCGGATATGTAGAATGTAACTTTCAATACCTGCTTGAATGACATCTGAGATATGGAAAAACAGACAGGGTTCCAAGGGAAAGCAAAGAAGTTTCGAAGACCACCCCAGTCGGCAGAATTGAAGTGCCAGATCGTGCGTTCTGGCATGATTTCAACGAACTCGGGATGTATGGGACAAGAGACGGTAATCAGGCCATGATCTGAATGACCAAGGGGAGCATATGCAGATATTAAGTATGGCTCAGGATGGGTGGTAAGAAAAAGATCTAGTGGATTTGGATTATGGGTAGAAACGCGGGGAAAGTATGTTGGCTCTCTGATTAAATTGGTGAGCGAGTTGCTGATTGCGAAGTTTTCTGCCGCTCTGCCTTCTGGATCGGTTTTTGTGGATCCTAGCCATTCCTTGCTGTGGACGTTAAAGTCGCCTAGGACGATAACTTCAGCGGAGGGAAATTCAGAGATAAGATGGTCAATTTTTGCCGAGAGAAAGTCAAAGAACTCATTGTAGGGGTTGTCTGATGGGGAGCGGTAGGTGCAACAGATAAATTTAGTAGATTTAAGGGTAAGCTTTAGCCAGAGAAGCCAGGCTTGCCTGATTCCAGGTTCGGGAGTCTGGTGCAAGAAAGACTGCTGCGAACGTAGGCGCATACCCCACTATGAAAACGAAAAGATGACAGAAGTTCATAGCCTGGAAAAAGGAGATGATTGGTTGAGGATTTGGAACTGATTTGGGTTTCGGTCAGAAAGAGAATGTGGGGTTTGCATGATTGGAGGTAGTGGTGGACAGAGCCCAAATTGGAATTAAGCCCGCGGATGTTAGCAAAGGTTATTATTCATTTGGAATTCTTCGATGGTGGGTCCCCCTGAGCAGCCCTCGCCCGGAGATCCGAATGGAGGGGTAGTTTACCTCCGGAATTTTTTACCCCTGGAAGCGTTATCATCATTTTCAAATTTGTTATTTTTTTTGAAGAGGTAGATAGTTAGAAGAGAGTAGGATTAAAAGTGACAGAGAAAGAAAAGAGAAGAGAAAGAATGACAGTCTGAAGAGGAAAGGAAAAACCGACTCACGCACACAAGGCTAGAAACACGCTAAGATTTCACCAGCTCTTTGAGTCCGTTATTTGATTGTAGTATAATTTGGGTGTAATTATTTGTATTAAACAATGAAATGTCTTTAAAACTACACTATAAGTATTGTATAGTGCCAATGTGCAAAAATACCACTGCAAGTGCTCTGAACACTCTTTTTTCTTCTTGTGCCAAGAAAGCCAAAGTCAGAACAAGGCAGTGACAAGGTAATTAAAAATTTAACATAAATATTATTAAATGTTAGTATTGCCAAATTCTAGTCAGCATATTTGCTATTCATTTATATTCATGGTACAATAAATCCGAACGAAAGTGTGAAGGCAAACGTTAAGGCTATGATTTGCCACTGTTAAAGTATAGCGTGGGATAAATAAAGACTCATTTGGAGCTTATTAGCCCATGATAATTAATATTTCTTAAACATATACCTTTAAACTTGCACTCCTTTAATTTCTGTCGATATAGGTAAAAATTTGTAAAAGAATAAGCAGGTATAAATGCATCATCTGTTGAGAAAATAGAATAGGTTTGTTAGCCCACAAATTATCCGATTGTCCTTGCACTCATTGTTGGTTAACCTTTTTACTCAAATGTAACGTCTGGAAATAATCAAGAAAGTAAATTAACACTCGAATTTCCAGTACACCAGCCATGATACCCCTTTAATTTGCATATCATGTGACGTTATAACCGATAGGATCACCTTTTGCACGTTTAGAATTTTGTATGAAAATTTGTAGTAGAAAATCTTGTTATTTTTTAATACCCAAATATATGGTTAAAAGGAACCGCCATAAATATCTAATTTATATAGAGAATATGAGAAAAATATTTCAGATTTATTTGGATTACATGCATATTGCCTATCTTCTATTACAATAAAGCTGTTTTTGACTTTGACTTGTGGTTCCATTTTATACTGAACAGCGTTTTATGGAAGAACAGAGGCGCGCCCAAAAAGACGTACCCGAAACCACCAGCGAACTTTTGGCGAAGGTTTGCGAACGCTTCCTTACCCAGATCCATCTGAAATTGTTGCATTCGGAATTTAAGCAACTTTTACATGCGGGCAATTATGACGATTTAGGGAAGATGTACGTTTTGGTTGCGGGGATTTCCGATGACCTAGGTAAGGATAAAAAGAAAATTTTCTTTATTTCGATAACAATGTCAGTGCGCATTAGATTTTATTAAAATGTGAAATGATTAAACGCAAAAAGAAATATTCGAGCACCTACAACCATTTCTCAACATTTGAAAAATAAACATTTTACAATAGTTAATCTAAACTAGGATTATGTCAATCATTTTTGTTCATTTATTAAAATAATAATTGTTCACTTAAATTACCAAATGAAAACCACAAGGGAATAACGAGAAGTGTCACGAAATATCAAAAATGAAGTTACTATCTGTTCCCAAAACCTCTATATTTTATCATATACCCAAACCCAGGGAAAGGACATAACACATGCGACATCTGGTGGTAGGATGCGTACTATTTTATTGATGTTTATTTAAATTTCGTGTTTACATGTTTTACTTAGGAGTTAACATTTCTAACCTATTATATATTTTTTGGGTCGTGCATAGTATTAGAGTGGGGGAAATAATGCAGTGGTATGTGTAGTTAAGAAATATAAACAAAGGTAATTTGAACGTTTAATTTCATATTTTCAATAATTGCCAAGTTTCTGGGTTCCGGGCCTCACTGTGCAACGTTGCGAAGGTAGTTACCTTATGTGCGCGAACAAATTGATAACATTATTGTTAAAATCAACAATAAAAAAATATGGATTTCAACAAATAATGGTAAAACAGCTATTCTCCGGGCTATATGCCCCTCCGAGCGCTGGATGGCGCTGCCTGTGTCTCACTGCTGATGCAGTACGACAGTAAGGGATTACTTTTTCGGAAGGAAGGTTGGTATGTTCGTCTATCCTGTACTGATGAGAACCAACGAGTTCGAAACCGGTCTGCAGGTGACGACATTCTAACTAAAGAAAAAGTTTCCTTCTTCCTGGTAGTTTCTTGCATTCGAAACATTAGTATTTTCTTATAAAAAAATATGCTTAATGGTCGATGAAACTACGGATTCTAGGAAAAACTCTATTGGTAATATTATAATAGGAACAATGAATCCATTTGAACCGTCACCTCTGTATTTAATTCATACTATCATGTAAATTATAAATTATTGTAACAACACGGTGGTTGTCTATAAAATCGACGCATATGGAATGAAACCGAGCTGGCGCGCCTTAATAAAGAGCGTCTAATAAAACTATTTGCTCGATTGTCATGTCAGGGAATTTCTGTGTAGTGACAGGAAAATGTTAGGGAATTTCCTTTTAGCAAATCGCTGAAAACCTTGAATTTAGTGAAATACCGTTGTAATTATTTTTTAAAATTAAATAGGCGAACTGATGCGAGGATGGCTGGAACAACATATCGCTGCTCAGGGCTTAACTGCAATTGAAAAAGGTGAAGAAGCTGCACATCATGTAAGTTTGGCTTGGCCGATTTTTGATTTGTACTTGAGGTATTTATAGATTAAGAGATGGCGCCGTCAAACACCATATATTTTTTTCGTGAAAATTTCTACTTTTAAAACCGGTCTCAGTCACTGATCTCAAAGTCTTACTGGCGAGCCCCGTTGCTCTTGTAGATTGTGACCAATTTTTTGAATAAGATCGCCAATTGCGTTGTCACTTCGCACGCGAAAATTAAACGAAAATTGTTTTCAAATATTTTTTTTTTCAAAAAGTGAACCGACTTCACGAAAGAAAGGGCACTAAAAAATATGCAATAATATTTTACATATTTATAACTGTGGAATAAATGTAACTATGGAAAACTTAATTGTGTTCAAAGTTAGGTAACTTGTATACCGAAGAACTTTGAAGTCGCCGCAATTTTAAAGTATAATAGGAATCATTAATCATAATACATTAATAAATTATTAATAAGGAGTAATATTTTTAGTTATTTATTACTGAGCCTAATGGTCGGCCTAATTGTGTTAGACTTTTAGTAATTTGTACACAAAAGTTCTGAACTTTAAAGTAAGCGCAACTTCTTATTAATTGTTTATGAATTATTACGGATCCTTATACTGTAAAATTGCGACGACTTCAAAGTTCAGAGCTTCGGTGTACAAGTTACCTAACTTTGAACAAAATTAAGTTTATTATTAACACAGTTATATAAATATGTAAAAATATATTTCATTCTTTTCCTTTTGTGAAGTGGGTTCATTTAAAAAAATATACATTTCTTTCTTTTTGACCTCAGTAACCCCGAAAATGATAAAACATTTTAGGAGAAATTCTCAGCCGCTCCTTTTATTCTCTCTACCCAACACCCCCCCCCCCCCCCCCCCAGTAACTTTTGTTCTAACATTTGTTGAAAAAAGATTTGATATTCTAACCTCGCTAGCCCCGAAACTGACATGTTAGGTAACATTTTTAAAGAAATTCCTTTTTATCACCCCCCCCCCCCTTCGTCTTAGTCCAAGGAGTGACATTGGCTGTATCAAATTGAAAAATAAACAAGATTGCGGACTCAGGAAGCCGATATTGTACAATTCGAAAAAAAAATTTGAAGAAGAACCTTGACATTTTAATACAATTTAGTCAGTTTTTCCACACTAGTATATTTGTATCAACTGTATTTTTTATGTCTTGTGCCTTTCCGCGCCTTATTTTCACATTTTTTGTGGACGACAAAAATAGTATAAAAAGGATTTACTTTTGAAGCAACGTCCATTTAAATATTGTTTTTAGGTCACAAACGCCGTTCTAAAACATATCGGAGAAGAACTCATTGAGGACGAGACGGGCGCCAAGGAACCCAACTTGACTGTGTACAGAGAGTGTTTCGAGTGTTCGAGTGTTCGTCTTGGGCGGTTTTCGCCTGAGAATCCCGTTACTGAGTATATTGTTATGAACAGGGTCAGTGGTGAAAATTAAAAGAGTTATGGGACCAATGACTTGGATCAAATTGGACTAATATTGCTTGAACCAAGAATGACTCCTCCGATCGCGCGCAGTGCCACAAAAAATTAGGAAATCGTCTCTAAAAGGTGTAGTGGAAACGGGTTTGATCAGTTTTCCTCGTTAAAATTTTTTTTTCGCTTTTTTTAAAGGTCCCGAGTAAAATTTGAAAGTTGGTGCATGCGCGCTCTATGCAGAAGCCAAAGAGGAGGTTTGGTAATAATAATAATTGTAACTGTTGTGCCCATAAAACATTAAACCCTCCTAATTAAGACTTTGACAATAACTTTTGACAATAACTACTGGCAACGTAGCACTCGACGCATTAACATTTCAGAATTGTTTTAGCGCTGCCGCCAAGCTCTTGTGACTGGCGCTACTTGCAGTACCTATTGCCAGAAGATATGAAAAAAAAAAGGTAAGAATTGACTGCCGAAATGCGTGAGAAATCGCAAGACTGTAATGATTGCATCGGAAGTAAAAATATTAGGATTAAATAATTTTATTCTATACTCTCATTAATTTAATAAAACTCAAAAATTTTTAACAATATAAAAATATTATTAAAACAAATTTACAAACTTAAACAAACAGCTATCTCTTTGTACTATAAAAAACGCCATATTTTTTATAAATACAAGTGTAAAACTAATATAACACAAAACAAACCCAAAAAAGGTCGTTATTCATCTGGATTACTAGAGCTTCTATCTTATTCTTATCTGATTACAGTACGCGACCACAGCCTAACTTTTTAATCGTATTATTGATGATATAAAAATCGTAACAATTTTTGTATCCTCACAAATTTCTGGTATATAAAATGCCTTCTATTGTTTTCACTTTAAGTTTGTTGCGTAGTTGAGTTTTTATTAAATTAATTTGAGAAAATATTCTCTCTACTGCTGCGCTCGGGTGTGGTAAACAAAGAATCTGAAAAATAAATCTAAAGACCCGGAAATTTTTGAGAGTCGTCTCCTATTTTTACTGATGCCATTTTTTTCCAAAACAACAAGACATCGTTATCAAAATCGTTTAGATGGCGTGATCTTAAAATCTTAACATTCTCCATTCGTTATTAAGATCTTGGATTAATTAGGTATATTGGAAAAGTGTAACGTTAAATCAGAAACTGAGTTTCAAATCGCAATTCCAATCAAATTGCAATTTTGTTTCAGTGAAGATCAAAATCGTGAGATTCGCTAATTGATATTTCTATAAAGGTAAAAATGGTGAGATTTTGTACTGTGAGATCGGAAGAAATTAACCGAAATCGTGAGATCACGAAAAGTCCTGAATTCTGGCAACACTGGCTCCGTACGAAGTAGACCAAGAACGGACTTCGGCTGTTGCTCCGCCCCTGATCCAGGTATTTTGTGTTGCCTAGATACAGTTGTCGTGATTAGAATTCACCAGCAGACGAATCCGTCTCGTGGTTAAGAATACTATCATTTTTTAACTACGTTATGTAAACAAGGAGAGCACGCTGTCGGACTGGAATCGGTTTGTCGTTGATGAATTCGAAAAAAAGACTTCGTATACTGCGCACGCGTTCCTGTGGCATGCATTTCGCCCACATTGGAGTTAAAAAGTTTTGCGCAACCTATGTATTTATGAATGGAACTTTAAATATAAGCAGGTGCAATTTGATCCAAGTCATTGTCTGGGACTCACTTCGTCCTTTTTGGAGTTTTTCAGTTCAGATAATAGGGAACATGCATGTGTTTTTTTATTGCATAAATTGTTTAAGCAAGTCCTTAAAGTTAATCTTTTATATCTTTTTGCTCGAAAAATGTAACCGTCATGTGAGCAATCTTATTGTTTACAACAATGTCAAGTGTATGTCAAAAAGTCAGGAACACAAAGAATAAATTTAAGAGCGGCCTCGAGTGTATCCTCGGTATACTCGCCGCACCTAACCCTAATCGTCCATCTGCGATGTAAACAGGAAGTATTTGTTGTTTGCGTTAAGTTCGTTATTTCATTGTTGTGTAATTTGTGTGTAATTTTTTTTATTACGATTTATTAAAAACTACCCTATAAGTATTGTGTAGTGCAAATATGCAAAAATACCACTGCAAGTGCCCCAAACACAGTTTTTTTCTTCTTGTGCCAAGAAAGCCAAAGTCAGAAGAAAGCAGTTCAAAGTTAATTAAAGTTTTTACATAAATACTATAAATGTTAGTATTGCCAAATTCAAGTCAGCATATTTTGCTATTCATTATTTTCATGGTATAATAAATCCTAACGAAAGTGTGAAGACAAACGTTGAGGTTATGATTTGCCACTGTTAAAGTATAGCGTGGGATAAATAAAGACTCATTTGGAGCTTATTAGCCCATGATAATTAATATTTCTTAAACATATACCTTTAAACTTGCACTCCTTTAATTTCTGTCGATATAGGTAAAAATTTGTAAAAAAATAAGCAGGTATAAATGCATCAACTGTTGAGAAAATAGAATAGGTTTGTTAGCCCACAAATTATCCGATTGTCCTTGCACTCATTGTTGATTAACCTTTTTAATCAAATGTAACGTCGGCAAATAATCAAGAAAATAAATTAACACTCGAATTTCCAGTACACCAGCCATAATAGCCCTTTAATTTGTATATCATGTAACGTAATAACCGATAGGATCACCTTTTGCAAGTTTAGAATTTTGTATGAAAATTTGTAGTAGAAAATCTTGTTATTTTTTAATACCCAAATATATGGTTAAAAGGAGCCGCTATAAATATCTAATTTATATAGAGAATATCAGAAAAATATTTCAGATTTATTTGGATTACATGCATATTGCCTATCTTCTATTACAATAAAGCTATTTTTGACTTTGACTTGTGGTTCGATTTTATGCTGAACAGCTTTTTATGGAAGAACAGAGTCCCGCCCAAGAAGACTTACACAAAACCACCAGCGAACTTTTGGCGAAGATTTGCAAACGCCAATTTAAACCCCAGACCCATTGGAACTTGTTGCATTCGGAATTTAAGCAACTTTTCTATGCGGGGAAGTATGACGATTTAGGGAAGATGTACGTTTTAGTTGCAGAGATTTCCGATCGCCTAGGTAAGGATAAAAATAAAACTTTCTCCATTTCCATAACAATTTTAGTGCGCATTAGATTTTAATTAAAAATGTGAAATGATTACACGCAAAAAAAATATTCGAGCACCTAGAAACATTTCTCAACATTTGAAAAATAAACATGGCAATAAATGTAATTATCAGGCGTTATATTTTGTGTTTTTACAACAGTTAATGTAAACTAAAATTATGTTAATAATTGTTCACTTAAATTACTAAATGTGAATTACACTTAACCGAGTGAGCGGTACTTAACCCCTGTAAGATTCGATAAGATTTCGAAAAATATGTTTCGCAATGGAAATTGTCAAGTGAAACCACGTTGCGAAGGTATTTACTGTGTGTGCGCAAAAGAATTGAAAACATTATTGTTAAAACCAACAATAAAAAAGTGTGGTTAATGGTCGATGAAACTACGGATTCTAGGAAAAACTCTATTGTTAATATTATAATGCGAACAATGAATCCACTTGAACCGCCATCTCTGTATTTTATACTATCATGTAAATTATAAATTATTGTAACAACACAGTTGGCTGTTTATAAAATCGACGCCTATGGAATGAAACTGAGCTGGCGCGCCTTAATAATAAAGAGCGTCTAATAAAACTATTTGCTCGATTGTCATGGCAGGGAATTTAGCTGTAGTGACAGGAAAATGTTAGGGAATTTCCTTTTAGCACATCGCTGTGTACTTGAATTTAGTGAAAGAACCTGTTGTAATTATTTTTTAAAATAGGCGAAGTGATGCGAGGATTGCTGGAAGAACATATCGCTGCTCAGGGCTTAACTGCAATTGAAAACTGTGGAGAAGCTGCACATAATGTAAGTTTGGTTTAGCCGAGTTATGATTTGTACTTGAGGTCTTTATAGATTAAGATAGCGCCGTCAAACACTAAATATTTTTTTCATGAAAATTTCGATTTTTAAAACCGGTCTGTCACTGATCTCAAAGTCTTACTGGCGAGCCCCGTTGCGCTTGTAGTTTCCGACCAATGTGAAATTATGATTTTTTTTAAATGTTAGTATTACCAAAAGTGCATGACAGAAAATAAAATTAGCCGTTAAGACTAGGGTTGGCATATATCATGGTAAAAATAAATATAAAAATGTTACTGCATATTTTTTATTCATAATTTCTAGATGTCTTAAATAATGATAACAAAGTGCGGCGTTGCCGTTTAAAAACATATTGTTTAAGTGACTACTATGAAATCAGGCAACGCTGAAAAAAAAATTGTTGATTTTTCTTAGTTAGATTAAATCCTACAACTTTGTTTTTGGAAGTACTAGTCTATCTCTTCAAATAAAAAAGTTATCCTATGTCGGGTTTGAAAGAAATTACACTGTATACGAGTATGTATGTATACCTATAAATATATACATATATACACATGACGATCATAGGTTTTTGCAATATCCTGTATTCCATTGACAGTACATACAAAGTGTATGCTTATACTGATTGTACTTCTTTTCTTGTAGGATCCTAAATTATATGTAAATACAATATTAGAAGTTCACAAGAAATACAATGCGGTGGTCGTAGACACCTTTGCCAATGATAGTGGATTTGTGGCCGCTCTAGATAAGGTAGGCAAACAGATCAACTTTCAGTAAAAGAGTTTTAAAAGAATAAACTTATTGTGCCGTCTAAAAACGTATAGCTTTATTTATTTACTTACTTTACTTACTTCCTTCCTTTCTTCCTTTCTTCCTTCCTTCCTCCCTCCCACCCTATCCCCCTCCCTCCCCCCTCCCTATCCCCCTCCCACCCTTTTTTTAAATTTAATTAATTTTTAATTAAAACAGTTTTATTAAAGCAAGAGTCTGCCTCTTATGAGGCAGACGCGACAATATTGTTTACAGCACTTATTTGTTTTTACATCTTTCACAAGCTCTCATTTGGTATCGCAACAATAAATTAAAGGCAGAAGTTGCATACATTGGTCATTACTCGGTTCTTTGCTTTAATCAACATCTGCCAAACGATGAAATCATTTAAAAATTACTGTCACCAGCTCCATAACTAGAAGACAAGTCCTCCGATCTGGTCGACCGAGAAGAGAAGAGGAAAATGTTATTATCGAAAAAGTGAATAATCGAAAAATGTGTTTTAAAAAAAATGCATTTTCGAAAAAATGCACTTTTGGAAACATGTTTTTCGAAAAGTTTTCGTAAGAGGTCAACCTCTCGTTAGTTTGAGTTTTATTGATGGTTATAAATATTTTCCTCTTGTAGGCTTGTGGTAGATTCACAAACGCGAACGCCGTAACCAAGTCGGCTAATTCCTCAAGTAGGTCTCCAGAACTGCTCGCCAAGTACTGCGACTTGCTGCTGAAGAAGAGTAATAAAAACGCCGACGAGGCCGAACTGGACGATGCACTTAATCAAGTTGTAAGTACAATATTCGGAAGTTCGGTATACAGGTAAAACATCGAAAAATTAGCGCCACGTATTTTTTTAGCTGCTAATAGTTACATCACCGAACATATAACACATAGACGGTTTACTCATGCGCGGCACTTTGATGTTCTAAGATAAAAGCATTGCCGGCAGCAGCCGAATCTAATTTCCTCGAACTGCAAGACTTGCGAAGTCAAAGTCTGAAATCCCAAATTACGAGGGCGATGCGTGCAAGCGATATTTTTAAGTGGGCCGAGCTGTTTTACGAGGCTTACTCTGTAGAAACTCTCTTGCCTAATACATTTGTTTATAGAATACAGACGCGGCCCGTAAGTTTTTTTATAGGTGGGGCAAATTTTGTGGGCAACTAGTGATATCAACGTAACAGGAAAAATACACTTTTTTAATTAAGTAAGGATTTTTAATAAGGTGCCTAATTTTGGCAAGAAATTATTTACCTACAAATAAACACCACAAAAACCATAAAATACTAAGATTGTATTTTTGCTGCTATGCAAACAGTTTTTTGCACTGTTAAAGCCATTGTTAACACGAGTACTTAAGTACTAGTACTACACTGCTGCGCAAAGGACACAACACAAATATCAAATAATATCCAACAACATATTACACATCAA
The DNA here is from genome assembly GCA_963971165.1 of Philopedon plagiatum. NCBI lineage: Eukaryota > Metazoa > Arthropoda > Insecta > Coleoptera > Curculionidae > Philopedon > Philopedon plagiatum. The sequence continues at coordinate 2,497,776 of OZ020195.1, forward strand.
AATTAGGAAAGCCGAAACGTCTCTTGAACTAATGATAAATGCCGGCGCGATGTAATGAAATGTAAACAAAAGTTTATGCAAATACAATGCGCAGGGAATTTTATCAGGAAAGAAAAGAATTTTGCGATGACTAATCTTTCGAAGTACGATACTTCCACAAGCAAAAAAGATACGATAAAAATTTGAACATATTATTTTTTATTTATCTTTTTCTAATGCACTTTCGCCAACACGGATAGAAAGAAATCTGATTCCTCCGTGATTATGAGGAAAAAAAGATGAATATTGTGATTGCTAAAATATGTTCTAGTGCAAACTGTCCATGGAACTGACCAATAGCGTGAATTCTTGTTCAATTGTTTTTTTTTGTTATTCTCAAATAAATTGGATAGAATATAGCGCGTCCTCGTACGTTATTTGAAATAGTACGCGATCATTGATTTTAATAAAATTTGGCGTACCTCTGGAAATGTTTAAAATACACCGAAATTTTTTTTTTAGTTTTTAATAAGATACATATTTAAAAATTAAAGAATATGCAGTGTGCTTCCATTTAAAATTACCTAATTAATTACATTAAAATTACAAATTACTAATATTGGTTATCATGGTAACCAAAAAAGCTAGAACAATGGTTATATTTTATTTGAAGTGGATCGAGCAGGCTTCGAAACTTTTAATGCAAGCTCATTGTGACACACACTGTACATTTCCCATATTTTGATAATTAATTCAAGTCGTATTTTTCTTTTCAGATGGTTGTGTTTCAATATATTGAAGATAAGGACGTATTTCAGAAATTTTATATCCAGGTAAACAAACAACACTTAACAATAAGTAAGGCTGCCCGCGTGAATGCCACACCAGTGGCGGCATATATAAGCAACTACGTATGTTATAATAATACTTTATATAATATGTAAGTACTCAGCATTAAATGCCTGTCTCGTCATTTAGAGTCTGTAGCACTTTTTGCACGTCATCTACCATTCGCAAGGATTCATCAAAGGATAATGAAGTATTTTGTAAATTGTTAATGTCATCGATTTTTTCCGCGTAATTACTAGGGATAGTTTTTAAATCTGCTTCTACTTGTGCATTTGGAATCTACATCCCGACAACACTTGCGAATTATTTTTGCTGTAAGATGTACGGCATGCAGTAAGTATACCCGTAGTATGTAGTAAATGAAAACACACAGCTTTGAAGTAGAAAGCATTACTGCGGCGCCATCACTAAGAAGTAGTAACACTTGATTTGTTGACAGTTGAAATTTGTGTAATGTAGTTAATATCAGATGCTGAATTGCTTCGCTAGTACATTTTTATAATCTTTTACTGGGTAATAAATACGCAAATGACGGTTCAAGCGGATCCAGTGCACGTACTATAACGTTGGCCACAGAATCATTTTTAGAATCTGTTGTCTCGTCTACGGTTAACCACAGTTTTGTATTGTGTATTTTAACTTAATCTAGCGCAAGAATCAAGAATAAAGGTAATTTTCGTCTCTGCAACTAGTCATATCTAAAAAATACTATTTTTACCCTAATAACTAGTTACTAACCAAATCAAGTAATAATTTTACTTTCTATTACGAGTATAGATTCATTATTCAATATTTATACCGAGTATCAGTCTCGTAGCAGTAACCATGCTGCTCCGTCTCGCATTAAAAATAAAAACGGCAGTAGTGAAAAATCACCGTTAAAAATAACGGCTATTCTCAAATCACTATCACTGTTATAACAGTTATCTAAAAATCTCTATATCTCCCAAGCCTAGCTGCGGCAGAGTTCCCCGCGATGTAATGCTACTGGAACGGCATTCACGGTGGGCAGCCTTAACAATAAGTAAAAAACTTGATTTCCTCTTCCGAGCCGGAAAACTAACAAGATAGAATTTTTCTCTCTATCTTCTAATATTTATATATAGGGTGTTCGAAAAATGCATTCGAAAATTAAGAGAGGTATGTAAAAAAATAATTGTAGTAGTTCCATAAAAGAAATTTGGGAATATCAATATTTTCTGAGTTATAGCTGCGCAAAGCTAATTCTTTAAATTCTATTTTTGTCGTACTGGATTTAATCTTCCACCTATTAAATTGAAATGAAAATATTGATATTCCCAAATTTCTTTTACGGAATTACTACAATTATTTTTCCATGTACAATCACCCCTGCAAGTTTCCTAATGCATTTTCCGTATTTAGTAATTTTTACGTAAAATACAAATAATATGTTTTAACCAATTATGTATATTGTGCCACTTTTTTTTTTAAATATCCTCGACATACCTACTGAAATATAAAAATATCATTTAGATGTTAGCAAAAAGATTAATCCAGCACAAGTCGGCGAGCGACGACGCCGCGGAAGCATCGATGATCTCCAAACTGAAACGGCCCTGCGGTTTTGAATACACTTCGAAACTGCAAAGAATGTTCCAGGACATCGGCGTTTCCAAAGATCTTAACGATCAGTTTAGGAATCATATGAGTAATTCAAATGAATCTTTAGGTAAGTACCTTTGAAAGTAAAAAATAACCCATTTATGTAGGATACTTGATTTTAATACAATTTTAATCACTAGTTCAAAGAACTATTTCGCGGCCACGAACTAGTTCGCGCGAACTAGTTCCCAAAAAAGATCTATTAGGCACACCTCTCCTAGAGGTATCGAAAGAATCGATATCGTTTTAGACGATCCGCGATCAGCTGAAAACGAACGGGAATCGGTTTTTGCGCCAAATAGAATATTTCGATATCGAATAACATTTTGGAATCTCACCACTGGCCACGTTTTGTTTACTTTCGTGGCGATCGATAAGATTTCCACCCTACTGCGCAAACTCCACGAAATTTTGTAATACCGTAAAATGGGGTGAATAGGGTCACGGGGGTGAATAGGGTCAAAGCGTGTTCGTTACATTAATCCAGTTTAAAAATAAAATGCGCGAATGGTGCCGATTTTCGAACATGGCTTTTACATGCTGACACTTGCCAACACCGGACGTGATAGTTATGTGTGCTGTTAAACAACCTGTAGCGGCGTGTTAGCCACGATAATATTCGTAATATTTAGCGGCAAAAAAGTTATCCCGTAAACGTGTCCCGTCTTTTTGTTAAAATTAACGGACAAAGATTTTTGTGTTTGTGTAACTTAAAGGTAAGTATCCCAGCAACAAAGTTATATAATTAGTGTTTTATTATGTTACCTGGTGTTTGTGTTAAACCGAATTTTTTTTTTGGCGAAAATTTGATATAGATTATTGGCCATTACTGTATTGTAACACACTTGATTCGTAATATAGGTACGTTTAGAAACCAATGTGTACTTTATTTACCTATTTAACCTATTTTTTACAATAATATTTTTGTTTTTTTTTAGCAAACAAGATAAACACAAACAGCCAGATTATCCAATGCTAGTCCGGTCTAATTTGGCAATCAAAAGTTTTAAACTGACAAGTGTAAGAATAAGACAACTCAGTTTTATTCTAGGAACTTATTTCTGAGCTTTTTCGCAAATTTATCAGGAAAAGGACAATTTTAGTACGTACTTTCCACACTAATAGAACTAAATTCATTACAGCAACTCGTTCCAAGATGAAAATCATGTGGCAACCAAGTAAATCGCCGAAATATTACAATAATTCATAAGTTTTGAATGACAAGGACAGGACAAAAACCTGTCAAAACATAACTGATCAACTATAAGATCTTAATTTAAACCAGTACTAAATCTTAAACTTTCTTAGTGAATCTGGACGAAATATTTTATGTAAAGTTTAATATGTAACTTTTGTTACCTATGTTTGCAAACAAAGCCAAAAAGTATCTGTTTCAAACAGTTTAGCTGACCCTTTTTAACCCAGTAGCGGTTTACTCGTATTTTAGAGTAATTTTTAAGGCGTGACCCTATTATTGACCCCGACTTTGGGGTGAATAGGGTCAGGGCATAAAAAACTATATATATGCTGACTCCTACTGAATTTCTTAAAACTTATATGGTAGTTCTATTGTACAAGTAGGGACTCATACTAGTAACCTATGTCCAAATTTTTCCGGACAACGGTTTCAAAGTTATCGAGGTGTAAAGTTGAGAATTGACCCTATTCACCCCATTTTACGGTAAATGTTAATTTGTTTTAATTTATTTTACGTAATTTCAACCCGTTTAATGCACAGGGAGTAACCAACGACCATGGAAAAATTATTTCTATATTTTTTTACAAATTTCATATTAACAATTTTTTTATTTACAGGTATAGATTTTAGTATTCAAGTATTATCTTCGGGTTCGTGGCCTTTTCAACAATCTTCTAGCTTCGGCTTGCCTTCAGAGGTAAAGTAAATTCCAAGTTATTAAACAAAAAATCACAAGTTTTTTATTTTTTAGTTGGAACGTAGCGTAAGTAGGTTTACAGATTTCTATGCCAGTCAGAACTCGGGGAGGAAACTGAACTGGCTTTATAATGTGTCCAGAGGTGAACTGAATACAAATTGCTTTAAAAATGGGTAAAGTATTTTTTTACTTATCAAATTCAACAGTAGAATATCCGATATCAGCTTAGATTTAATTTAACCCGATCACTGTTTCCGTAAAGATCTTTTGGAATGCACTTCGACAAAGAAACATACAGTGTTGTCACTAGTAAAAAAAAGTTGAGTGAATAAATTAAGCGTTTGCGCCCATTTTTAAAAATAACATTTATGTAAATTAAGACTACGAACGAGAATTTTCTTAGACTCCGTCATTTAGGCTGGGAGTCGGCGAGTTCTTCAATTTATTCATTCATTTCTTTGATCACACCAGGTATGTTCTGTCTGTCGCATAACAAATGTGGTAAACAAGGAAGTACACAGCGACGGAGTTGATCGCTGAATGTAAGATCTTAACCTATAAATTTAAATTTTAAACCTCATGTCAACATTGTCCGCATGTGGATGTTGTGATGTAACTGAAACTTTTTCGATTATTTATAGAAAGTTTTGTTTTTTTTTCCAAAAAGATAACTTGCATATTTCAGAAAGGAAGAACCCGGAAAATTCTATTTTTCCTTGCTCTATACGATGCCACCAAATGTACAATTTAGTGAAACTTATTAAACTAGAATAATCGAGACATAGAGTGATTTTTTTTTATTATTCTCTCGCCTTGTTGGTAATTAAAAAATGACGCAAGTTTTTTATAGTTTTGAAAATTTTATGTAAATAAAGAAATTATCATAACTAATGGGGAAAATGAGTGAAAACTCAAACAGATGGCGACATCATAGCTTGTTCCTAAATGTAATTTTATTCATTTAAGCTTAAAGTGGATTGTGTTTCAGTTTCAAACGTTGTTGTTATACTACGCAGGCCTTTTTCTAAATTTTAAAAGTTTTAATTTTGAGCTTTCAGAGGATGCTAGCAGATCAATAAAATAATATTAAATCGTTCTTAAGGAAGGTGAGTTAGAACATAACTTGGCTTTTATTAAAACTAATTTCAGTTTTGTAAGCTGAACAATCAAGTCTTGATGCCTTAATTTGAGTCGCCAATAATCACCTTCCCCATTATAACATCAAAAAAAAACTGGCACCTTACGTGTTTTTGTTTTAAGTTTATTTTGTAAGTATACAAAAGACAAAAATATTTTTTAGGTATACGTTGCAAGCAAGTACCTTCCAAATGGCGGTGCTTCTTCAGTTCAACGTAGCAGATTCGTGGACTGTAGCCCAATTAGAGGAAAATACACAAATTAAGCAAGACTTTCTAATTCAGGTTAGAAGTTTTTACAAAAGGTACAAAATGTATGTCGCGAGTTATAAATTGTCAACTTTACCCCTAATCGTTGCTATGGAAACCATCGAAATCGAAATTTACAAAAATATTGGTAAATGATTGGCCTAGTTCCACCCAGATGCGAAATTTCAATTTTCTAACTTAATAACGGTGAGAGTAAATTAATTATCGTAACGGCAACGGAATGTCGAAATTATTCTCAAATAAGAAAGTAGTTTACTTCCTCCCTTTTCGATTGCCAACTCACTCGTTTCAATCGGATAAGCCGTGGGCGAGTTATAAATTGTCAACTTTACGTAGCCGTTGCTGTAGCAACCGTCAGAATAGAGATTTACAAACATAATTTTTAATGATCGACCGAATTCTACCCAGATACCGAATTTCAACTCTCCAACTCAGTTAATAACAAACCTAATCAAAATCCAGATCAGATTGTGATACACCCTGTATACTACCGAACGGAATAAAACCTATTTTTGAATCGTTTCTGTTACCTTAAAACACTCCCAATCAAATACTATCCTAAAAATGAAATAAAAATAATTTAATAATAATAAATATATTATTGGCCCACAATTTTACCCGCTCACGGTATTTAATAAAAATGATCAATCTTGGATATTATAGAATTTTTTACGATGTACTGCTTCATTTTATTTTCCATGATGCATTGGAAGGTCCCGGAAAAATCAATAAAAAGGAAATTTAATGCGTAACTCCTCCAATGAAATGCACCTGAATGCAAAGTAGAAGGTTCATAAAATCGTATTTGTGTACCTATAGGTATATGTCAAGCCGAAATCTGTCCAGGAACTTTCAGTCTTGCAATTATAAATTTGCAAATTTTAAAATTTTTCCTGCCCCGATGCAAGAAAACCCACTTATTTATAACTGCAACGAACAAATATGCAATTTTAATTAGTGTGGAGTATTCTTAGAAGATGGTGGAAGAAAATAACCAAGAAAGAACTGGTAAATAAGAGAAATAATATATAAAATAATGCCGGTTAAAGATGAGTTTTGATGGGAAAAATAAAAAAATAGTTTTTACTCCTAAATACGCTCCTGGATGACCCATTCGGAATTCATTTTAAAACTTTATTATACCTTTATCAGATAGAGTTGAAAAAGTTGGAAGAAATTAGATAGGAAAAGATACAGAGTGCTTCGAATGTACAGAAGTCAAAAAATCGAAATTTAATCGTCGATTGCTCCCTTCCTATAAAGAGTTAAGAAACTAAAAAATATGAGTATCACGTATTTCGACGAGCTCTTTCCGACGAAGTATATAGAATTTTGATTTGACCCCGAAAAAAATTAAAAACCGTCAAAAATTTGCATCAAAAAGCGTAATTTCCAGTTTTCCCAAAAATTTCCCAATTTCCAGTCGTTTTAGGTATAGTAAAATGTATTGCAAAAAAGTACTTAGATTCTAAAGTTTGATGTGTTAAACCGTTTTTCGATACGTAGTTTCGTTTTCGAGTTATTAAGACCAAATATACCAAAATTGCTAGTGTTAGGATCACTCGAGTGAAAAGAAAAATAACCTATCATCCGGTTTTTTCAATAACCTGAATCATCCGGTTATCATCGGTTATAATTCGAGTGACGAAAATTCGGTTTTTATTTTCCAACACGTCTCCAGTTAGTTGTTGCCCGCATGCCAATCACTCACTGCGGCTGGCGACGTTGCTATTGTTGGTATCACTCAAGTGAAAAATCACTCGATCACTCGGATATTGCAATCATCGACATCACCCAACACCCCCTGAGGGGTGTTGCATCACCCGATTATTAAAGCCAGTACCGAGTTATAAGTTTGAGTGAAAACCGTCGCTCGTAATTGTCCACCGAACGCCGCACCTAGTGTTGGGATCACTCGAGTGAAAAATAACCTATCATCCGGTTTTTTCAATAATCTGAATCAACCCGTTATCATCGGTTATAATTCGAGTGACGGAAATTCGGTTTTTACTAAACTACATATATGTACATCTATCAATATAAAAGAACCATTGTTCGGCTCGCCACAAAGCACAACGGAGACTAGACTGACGATAAAGATAAATAAAAATATTGAATTCTAAGAACTTTTAACTTTTAACCCTTTGCTTCAACACCGATGTATGTAAACATTCGCATTCGAACTCGTGTGAAAAACCGACGAGTGATAAATTAGCTTTTAAAATAAAATCATTTCAATTCTCAGTAGTCAGTAATTCCCAATACAAATGCTGTAAATGAACGATGAACCGCCAATATTAATATTAGTATTCGAGTGAAAAATAACCGGTTATCATCCGGTTTTTAAAATCATTTGAATACTCTGTAGTCGGTTATTAAAATAAGTCGGTTATTCCCAACACTAAAAATTGCCATTTTCGATACTCACCAATTTTAATAGGGTTCTGAAGCTCCGGGTCCTCTACAACCTCCGAAAATTCAAATCGATTTAATTCACTTTTGCTACCTGTAATCGATATCATACGAAGTCGCGGAAATTTCGACTTTGGCGTAAAGGTGCATTTACACATGCATGGATTTAGTGGCGCCAATAAAAACTGGCGCGCCAGTAAATAAAATTAACAAGTGTAAACATCGACTTGCATAAAAATTTATTTTTGCATGCATAGAACAAAAAAGTCGGCATCCTTCTGAAATCACTGGCGCCAGTGGTGACAAAGTCGTACAGAAAATCAAAACTTGCAAGTGTAAACAAGTGCTTGCACGTCGGCGTCCGCTCGCCAGTTGTTGATTGTGGTTTATATAGTTTATTATGGCTAAAAAAAAGTGGTCAGCAGAACTGACAATCAAATTTCTTGAAGGGTATGAATCTTATCCGTGTTTATGGGATGTACACAGCAGTTCTTATCAAAGCAGAGATGGTCGTGAAAACGCTTATCAAAAACTTTGCGAATTAATGGATATCGAGGGTTTTAGAATTGCTGAAGTTAAATCGATCTAAATTGAGCCAGTGAAGCCACTGGTATGGCTAATTAAAACCCAGTATATGGGTTTTTATATAATAGACCATATTATGAATATTTAACATTTTTTTCGGTCTATGTAAATCAACTATATCCTTTAAAACAGGGAATTTATTACATGAATATACTATTTTACCCTTTTTAATTTTTTTAAATGATTTTTAGGTTATTCAAATTTTACTCAAAGTAAAACTGTTAACTTGTGATGAGGAAGAAAATGACATCACGGGAAATTCTACGGTATCCCTCAATTTAGGATTTGAAAAGTAAGTTTTAATTAAAAAGTAGAGAATATTATTTCTTTTGAGCTAATGTTCTAGATTCTAGAGTTATAGTAAAATTAACTTTTTTTATAAGTTAATCCTGTATTGAATGAAAAATCTAAATTGTAACTAAAATTGTTATCCAATTAATTTTCTAAAACTGCGTTCTCAAATTAAAGCAACAAAAAAAATACTATATAAAATTAAACACATCCTGTAGGAAAACGTACCTTATATCATAAATAATAAAAACCTGCTTATATATGAAAAATACAACCGGTGAATAATATCTGTCTTAATAAATAATGCGTTAAGACTAAATTTACTTTTGTTAAGTTAGAATGATCTCTAACAATTTTAAAATTTCACACGTCGCGTCGCGTCGATACGCTGATTGTCCGCACAGTGTAACGAATTTGATATTTCGTGGGCGTAGGGCGAAACAGCGACTATCGAATTTTTTTCTCTCTAGATTATTCGTAAAATGTCTGAAGTTTAGTCGTTTACCAGTTTTTTTCACCGTAAGCAGAAGCTTGACTTTTCTGAGCGATAAAAATGATGCGAGAATAGGTCCAACTTTAAAAAATTAATGTGTTCTATAAAAAATTTGAAAGCAATTTTTGTTGTAGCTATAGTATGCTTACTACCTACTCTTGATATTCCCAAATTTTAGTGGAAATATTTGTAAAGTTTACTTACATATGGAATTTTGAAGAACCGTGGTCCTAGTCGAAGAAAAATCAAAGTTTGGTGTGACTATAAAAGATGCCTAAATATGCCTAAGTTGTAACATACATTAGAGGTTTTTTTTAGTTATTTAGTAGAAAAATATTTATATTGTTTGAGCTACCGGTACCTAGTAAGGTACTACTTAGGTCTAAATTTAATACAGTAATAACGTACTCCAATGTGAGTTTTATATGCCACAATTTTTGCAAAACAGCGAAATAAGGTACCAATGTCCACGATTTTTCGATTTCGTTACACTGACTGTGGTCCGTCATAAAATTTCCCACATTTTACCTTCAAAACACGGTAAAACAAAGATCATTACAAGAGAAGGATGGACAATGTGTTTCAAACACGGTTCAACACCTGGTATATATGGCGTCACAGTTTAACATGAAAATAAAAAGTTTTTAAACCGTTTTAACCCGGATTAGCACAAATAAGTGATTCTACACGCCCAGAATTTAGGCCAAGCAACAGAGCAAAATATTAGCGATTTTTTAACATTAATCTTATTAGAAAACCGCCTGTGCCATCATCTGAAAGACGATCCGTAGATGATTCCTTTTATATTTCCAACTCTGAATTTTTTTCCTTTAATTTGTTATAAACCTTTTTAAGCAAAAAAACGCGATTTTTTTAGTTTTTTTGCTTATAAAATGAGAAGTAATGAAGCAATCTGAATGGTGTAAATGGACGATTTGTATAGAATAAAAATACGAACAAAATGAGAGGTCGAACGTCCCGATATGATAAGTAGCAACGGAGAAAATCCGGAAAAACCGGAAAATTAAGAGTTTTTTTTAAATTCATAAATGGTCCATTTTTAAACGTAGAGGGTTCAAACTTTGGGAAAAAGTAGTAATTTATAGCTACTTTATGTGTGAAAACCCCGACGCTGTCCGACGATTAGTTTTGCCACAATCGTCATTTTAAATTTTCAATGCACCACGCAACCACTTAAAGAGCTGGTGAAATCTTAGCGGATGTTTCCAGTCCTGGGTGCATGAGTCGGTTTTTCTTTTCCTTTCCTCTTCAGACTGTCATTCTTTCTCTTCTCTTTTGTGTTCCTTCTCTCTTCTAACTATCCACCTCTTCAAAAAAAAAAAAATGAAAATGATGATGGCGCTCCCAGGGGTAAAAAATTCCGGCGGTAAACTACCCCTCCATTCGGATCTCCGGGCGAGGGGTACTCATGGGGGCCCACCATCGAAGAATTCCAAGAGCATTATAACCTTTGCCAACATCTGCGGGCTTAATTCCAATTTGGACTCTGTCCACCACTATCTCCAATCATGCAAACCCCACATTCTTTTTCTGACCGAAACCCAAATCAGCTCCAAAACCTCAACAAATCATCTCCTGTTTCCAGGCTATGAACTTCTGTCATCTTTTCGTCTTCACGGTGGGGTATGTGCCTACGTTCGCAGCAGCCTTTCTTGCACCAGACTCCCGAACCTGGAATCAGGCCAGTCCGATATCCTCTGGCTAAAACTCGCCCTTAAATCTTCTACTAAATTTATCTGTTGCATCTATCGCTCACCATCAGACAAATCCTACAACGAGTTCTTTGACTTTATCTCGGCAAAAATCTACCATCTCATCTCCGAATTTCCCTCCGCTGAAGTTGTCGTCCTAGGCGACTTCAACGTCCATAGCAAGGAATGGCTAGGATCCACAAAAACTGACCCAGAAGGCAGAGCAGCAGAAAACTTCGCAATCAGCAACTCGCTCACCAATTTGATCAGAGAACCAACATACTTTCCCCGCGTTTCTACCCACAATGCAAATCCTCTAGATCTTTTTCTTACCACCCATCCTGAGCCTTACTTAACATCTGTATGCGCTCCCCTTGGTCGTTCAGACCATGGCCTCATTACCGTCTCTTGTCCCACACATCCCGAGTTTGCTGAAATCATGCCAGAACGCGCGATCTGGCACTACAATTCAGCCGACTGGGATGGTCTTCGAAACTTCTTCTCTGCTTTCCCTTGGAACCCTGTCTGTTCCACTCCCGATCCCTCCGAAATTTGCTCTCATATCACAGACATTATTCAAGCAGGTATTGAAGGTTTCATTCCACATACCCACAAGAAACCTAAACTCCACCATCAAAAGCCATGGTTCTCCAAGGGCTGTGACAAAGCCAGGCTCAAAAAAGCCCAAGCTCACAAAAGGTATCTTCAAAATCCCACACCCGAAAATCGTCAAATCTTCACCGAGGCCAGAAATCAATACAACCAAACTATCTTAGAGTCCAAAAATGCTTTTAACAACCGCATAAAAGATAAAGTGCTTTCCTGTCCCAACGGCGGCAAATCTTTCTGGTCACTTGCCAAAAACATTAGTCAGAACTTCTGTAGAAGCACTTTTCCTCCCCTGACAATGAAGTTATCTCCACCTCTAAAGGGAAAGCAGAACTATTCGCCAAACAATTCGCTGCCAATTCCACCCTGATCCCTCCCCCCAATTTCGCTCTTCCAACAGCTAAGTCTGTACCCCACAAAATGCCCGATATAATACTTAAGGTCAAACAGGTTCAAAAAATTCTTCTATCCCTTGACACCAAAAAGTCCTCTGGTCTAGATGGCATACCTGCAATTGAAGACACCGGTGCAAAAAGGAGGTAGCTCCATTTTTATAAAATTTTCAGGAGACAGAAAAAACTTATTTTCTTAAAAAGACAAATTCTAACGTACTTTTTATAAACACTATGTTACAGTTTGATGGAAGATGCGTAATGTCTTAAAGTTTTACGTTTTCCAAATATTTTAGTTTAAGCATAATTTAAAAAAATATATCAAGGAGCTGCCTCCTTTTTGCGGACAGCGATATAAAATCTGTCAGCCCCTAAAACTAACTACATACAACCAGCGGATACGTATTTAGTGCCCGTTTACTTGAAGATATGTATTTGTGGCGCTTTAGTGCTAAAGGACCGGGAGTAAAGATGTAAATCAGGATTCGGTAAAGTCAGATTCATTCTAGGTTGTTGAATAATAAATTCATCTTTACAAATGGCACTGGAGCTACTGTATGCAACTTTTTTATGTGTATTCCATTACACGGTAAGAAGAGACAGCAAACTTTGTTTTTTTTTGGATGAAAACAGTTTTCTTAAAAAGTCCACTAAAATGGCCACTTAAAAGTTTATCTTGAATAACCTGAACTCCTTCAAAGTTGCGACACGTATTTTTTTCCAGGGGTACCCATTCTTCTGGTAACACTATTCTTTCTCGCTTTTTTTTTCGTTTTTCTTCTTTCCAGTTTTTCTTTCTTCTTTCACACAGTTATTCTCGATTTTAACCACAACATAAGAATTTCCTTCAGCTTCCGTTTTTTTCGCCACATTTTTTTTCCACGACCTTTCATCTCTAACTCATTTTTTGCTAACTTTTTTACTTTTATTCTTTCATCACTGTCAGTCATTCTCGGTTAGGGTAGAAATCTCAGCACTTTTGTCTTCTGACAGCCCACGAAGACCGAAGCCTAAGTACCATGTACCGGGGTGTACTGGGGAAGCCCGACTCACGAATTAAACAGAGAAAATCGCCCACCACTAGGTCGGGACAAAAATCAGGATCGTTGTCCGAATCATCAAACTGTTCACATGACCTACTGCGAGACATTTTACTGATTTATAAAAAGAAAGAGGAAAAGTATTGGAATTTACTTTTGCTCAACTGATAGTAAAAAACGGTCCACAACTGATAGTAAAGAATGCTCAAAATATGCCAACAGCCTAACACAATAATGACGGCACTACTTCTTTATTGTTTGCAAATCCAACATGTGTTAATACTACAAGTGCCGCATCGAAGCGGCAGAAATATGATTTAACTCGGTGCAAAAATGAGGTAGCTCCGGAGCTGCCTCCTTTTTGCACCGAATGAAAGTAGGAGGTATAGGAATATTCCATATAACCCTGGTACAAATGAAAGAATCTACCTCGTTGTTGCACCAAATGATGGAGCATCCTTTTGTGACTGTGTTACGCTGTAAAACTAAAAATCATAAAAAAATGGAGCTACCTCGTTTTTGCACCGGTGTCTTCAATTGTTCTAAAAAAATGCGCTCCAGAACTTGCACCCATCTTAACTCGTCTTTTCCAGATCTCTTATGACAGGGGTATCTTCCCAGATGGCTGGAAGACTGCTCGTGTGCAGCCTGTCCCGAAGAAAGGTTCCAAGTCCCTTCCATCCAATTATAGACCTATCTCTCTTCTCTCCGTTGTCAGCAAAGTTATGGAGAAAGTAATCAACTTGCAAATTCTAAAATATCTAGAAAAACAAAATCATCCATGACAGACAGTACGGATTTCGTCACCAAAGATCCACAGCTGATCTCCTTAGCTTTGTCACACATAACTGGAACAAGTCTCTTGAATTTCATGGCGAATCTCAGATTGTTGCTCTCGATATTTCCAAGGCCTTTGACCAAGTATGGCATGCCGCACTCCTCAACAAACTACCTTCTTAAGGTGTGCGCACACTTAGGCGAAGCGTCGCGAAGCGAAGAGAATTTTATCCGCCCAAGAAACTTACGTGCAATCAAATGGAAGCCCGCACAACGCTTCTCGACGCTTCAGTGTGCGGGCTCCCATTTGATTGCATGCAAAGTTCTTGGATGGATAAAATTCTCTTCTCTTCGCTTCGCGACGCTTCGCCTAAGTGTGCGCGCACCTTTACGGTCTTCCTACCAAACTATGTACCTGGATCGGCAGCTTCCTCTCTAATCGGCGCATATCTGTTGTGGTTGACGGTCACTCATCTAACTTCCATCCTATCAATGCTGGTGTCACTCAAGGTTCAGTCCTGGCACCAACCCTGTTTCTTCTTCACATTAATGACCTGCAGTGGCACTCTGTAAGAAAAATAGCGATAGCGACAGGTGTCTCTTCGAAACATACCGAACGGTGATACATAGGAAGAATCTGCAAAGAGACGCCGGTCGCTATCGCTATTTTTCTTACAGAGTACCACTGCTGCTCTCTTCAACTACTAATCCCATCCACAGTTATGCTGACGATAGTACTCTTCACTCCAATATTGATTTTTCCAGACAAGTTTCGAATCAGGAGTTGGATAATGGACGCAGATCTATGTACAGGGTCTTCCAACGAGGACTGAACATGGGCTCATTTTTGAGCTTCCTTGTATTTAAAGAAAAATCTAAAATAGCCAATCGATGTACTTTTTCCTGCAGAATTCAAAAATGAAACCAAAAATTTATTTGAACCAGAAACAAAAGAGTTACGCTATGGATAAGGTGTTTTTTAAATGGAACATAGCTTTTTTTATATGATTTTCGGAACGAGTGATTTTTTTTATGTCCGTTCTGATTAAAATATTTAATAGTGTGACAGCTATTTTTATTAAATTTTAATGTTTTATCCAGTATAATTTAACTTCAACCTGTTTGAAACATACACTAGGTAATAAAGGTAAAATCACCTTGAAATCCTTCAAAGTCAAAAAATTTGACAAAATTACTATAATATTGCCGAAATGAAATATTCATTTTCTTGGCATTGGTAGAACAAGATAACAATCTGCAATCTCTCATCTGATGAATATTTCATTTCGGCAATATTCAATATTATAGTAAATTTGTCAAATTTTTTGACTTTGAAGGATTTCAAGGTGATTTTACCTTTATTACCTAGTGTATGTTTCAAACAGGTTGACGTTAAATTATACTGGATAAAACATTAAAATTTAATAAAAATAGCTGTCACAATATTAAATATTTTAATCAGAACGGACATAAAAAAAATCACTCGTTCCGAAAATCGTATAAAAAAGCTATGTTCCATTTAAAAAACACCTTATCCATAGCGTAACTCTTTTGTTTCTGGTTCAAATAAATTTTTGGTTTCATTTTTGAATTCTGCAGGAAAAAGTACATCGATTGGCTATTTTAGATTTTTCATTAAATACAAGGAAGCTCAAAAATGAGCCCCTGTTCAGTCCTCGTTGGAAGACCCTGTGCCTATCCCTTTCCCAAGATCTTCAATTAATTTTAGACGGGGGTGCCAAGAACCTTGTTCAGTTCAACGCCTCCAAAACCCAGTCTTGCTCCCTCTCACGCAAAAAATCTGGCAACGCTTACCCCATCCACATGAATGGCCAAGCCCTACAAAACAATGAAACATTCGATCTCGTTGGCGTCGCTTTCGAACATGATCTCAGCTGGCACAAACACATTACTTCAGTAGCCGGATCGGCAGCTAAAAAGCTTGGTTTCCTCTTTCGAGCCAGAAATTACTTCTCCTCTTCCAACTTATACACTCTCTATGTTTCCCAAATAAGACCTAACCTAGAATACTGCTCTGGGGAGCGGCATCACCTTCGACACTTAAGATCCTTGATTCTATCCAAAAGAGAGCCATTCGACTTATCAATGACCCAGCCCTCACGAGAAAACCCCCTTCTCTCGCTCATCGCCGCTCTGTGGGGGATATATTCCTTTTCTACCGCTACTTCCACGGATTTTGCTCTGAAGAACTAGCCAGTATTATTCCCCCCTTGAATGTCCCTAACAGAACAACAAGAGGCGCGTTACGTATGCATCCCTTTACTGTCCAGCTACAAAAGCCTAGAACAAACCACTTCTCTCGCTCCTTCATACCTAGGGTCTCCAGATTATGGAACAAATTGCCTGCAGATGTTTTCCCTTCCCGCCCCAACCTCCAATCATTCAAATCCCGTGTCAATAGACTGCATTTCCCTTCTCTTCAGACACCCACGGTACGTTAGTACTTAGGCTTGTAGTCTACGTGGGATGTCTTAGATAAAAAAAAACTATTTTGCAACAGGTCTGGATGCTCTATGGATCGTCCGATTTAAATTATTGAAACGGATTTGAAAAGTACAAGTTTAAGTGAACAATATGTATGTATATTTTAATTTTTCCATAAAATGCTACGAAACTGGTTGAAAATGCCCGCAAAGACGCCTGAAAATGACCGAGCGCGCGAATATTGGCTCTCCTTCGCTCCTCCGCTCTCCCCACTACTTTCCGCTGTCGCGCGCTCGGCCATTTTCACGCATCTTTACGTGCATTTTCAACCAGTTTCGTAGCATTTTATGGAAAAATTAAAATATACAGTTTGTTCAATTTAACTTGTACTTTTCAAATCCGTTTCAATAATTTAAATCGGACGATCCATAGAGCATCCAGACCTGTTGCAAAATAGTGTGTTGAAAAATTAAAATGACGATTGTGGCAAAACTAATCGTCGGACAGCGTCGGGGGTTTGCACACATAAAGTAGCTATAAATTACTACTTTTTCCCAAAGTTTGAACCCTCTACGTTTAAAAATGGTCCATTTATGAATTAAAAAAAAAACTCTTAATTTTCCGGATTTTTTCCGTTGCTACTTATCCTATCGGGACGTTCGACCTCTCATTTTGTTCGTATTTTTATTCTGTACAACTCGTCCATTTACATCATTAAGATTGCTTCATTACTTTTCATTTTATAAGCAAAAACCTAAAAAAAATCGCGTTTTTTTTTGCTTAAAAATGTTTATAACAAATTAAAGGAAAAAAATTCAGATAAACAGGAATCATCTACGGATCGTCTTTCAGATGATAGCACAGGCGGTTTTCTAATAAGATTAATGTCACGACAAATCGCTCTATTGCTTGGCCTAATTTGAAAATATCTCAAGAGGTGATTTTTTCCTCTAGCGAGAGACGTAAAAACACGGAACACATAAATACCCGTGTTATCCCGGTATTATTACACAATTTTGGATATTTTAATTTGATCTGATATTTTTAGTAAAAAACTCCGTGTCAACATAAACAAACCAATGAAAAAAGAACTTAAAATAGAACAAGAAAAGACACACAAAAACATCGAGGAGGACCGGAAGCTCCTTATTGAAGCTGCAATAGTTAGAATTATGAAAGTGCGACAGGTAAGCTAACTTATTATTCTTAAGGGTGCCTTTTTGTACTAGAAAACGGCAATAGATAAAAAACGACTACCGCCCGCGTAAAGGCAAATTTGGCATATTTATTCTGAGTCACAAGCTATGATATTATTATAATATATAAGGGTTTTAAGTGGAGATCCTTTAGCCTCTGCAAGTCCCCCTTTTTCGGAAGGTCCCTTAAAAACCCTTTTTTTCTGATTTAGTTCCTAAAGTTCCATTTTTATGCTTACAATTTTGAATTGCGTCTCTGTCGGTGATGTAATATAATATGTAACTGACTGATATCTCTATAATATACATATAAAAGAAGAAACTGTCTGGCTTCTGGCTGACTGACTGATTGACTGACGTATCAACGCACGGCTCACACCGCTGGGTCCAGAAACTTGAAATTTTGCACAGGGGTTTCTTATATAACTTAGGCATGCACTAAAGGAGGGTTTGTTAAAATTTAACCCCTAGGGGGGTGAAACTGCAAAGAAGTAGGTACTCTAAAAGAGAAATGTTTAAGTACGTGTTTTACAGTTGTTAATAAATCAACCACTAAGGGGGTGAAATGGGGGTTTAGAGTTTGTAATGGAATAAAATAGTTATACCGCGGATGATGTCTAACACTTTTAAATCTGTCATTTGAGAACACTGTTAACCACCCTTACCACACTCGTGCTAGAATGAATAATGACGCGGTTGTCCCTGTAAATTACAATAACATTAATCTAAAAAGCATTGCCTACTTGGGGCCTAAAATATATAATATGATACCGGCAAAAATAAAATCTATACAAAGCACAAGTAAATTCAAGAGTGAATGTAGAAGACATTTGTCATGTAACTTTAAAATTTTCAAAGACATCTTTAAATAAACATTATTTATTCTGCTTACCACGAGTGTTAGGTAATCAGCACGCAATTTTATGTATATACAAAAAGGTATAACATGTAACAACAGATATGGGTCTCAGGTACATCACAAGTAATTCTATGACTTAGGTACCATTCCAATATCACTAATTTTACATTGTATAGACTTAAGATGTATTTTATGCAACTATTGTAATTTGTAATATTAAATAAATAAATCAACAGTATATTACTAACCTAATGAAATGTCGCAGACATTAGAGAGGAAAAAAAGAGCATTGTGGTTGTATATCTACTTTGCGACAAAGAGCCAAATCTGACAACACTGAGCTCGTAAAAGAATCTTTTAGTAGCGCGAGATCGTATATTCACTGTAGCCGTACCATTTATTCTTTTTTAGTTGTGTAATATGATTTTTTTTTGCTGTAGGTTCACCAGCATCAACAATTAGTGGCAGAAGTAATAAATCAACTCTCATCGAGATTTAAACCTGGGGTGCAGACTATTAAGGTAAATAAATTAAATATCGCAAAATTCGTAACAACCCGTTTCTTATAAATAAGAGAAACAGACATAAGGTAGATATGAATCTTACCTGGTCCAATTTTGCACTAAATGATTTTTTTTGCAATATGGATACAATTATCATGATACAAATAAAAGAGATATGATACCATGTACCATGTACGTCACGCCGTGACCAATTCCGCGATATTTTGTAAATGAAACACGTCTTTAAGATCGCGTTGTGTTTTCAACTATTTTTTGGTGTTTTTATATTTCTTTTAGGAGTTTAAAAGTAAAAATGAGATGTGCTATGTATGGTTGTGATGTGGACAATCAATCAATCAATGTAATCAATGTATGTATTATGTGATTATTTTAAATCATATACTATAAAATTTGTATTATAAGTAGGAGGCAAAGTATATTGCCAATAGAATTTATATAAAATCGCCTTTAACTAACGTAAACTCTATATTGCACGATATAAATTTCAAAAATAAATCACGGCGTGACGTCATGCGCGAACCTGGACGAATTTGACACGGTTTGGTATCATACCTTCTTTTATTTGTATCATGTACAATTATTTTTTAAAATTAAATACAGCTCAATTAATACCACAAAAAAATTGATTTGTTACTCTTTACTCCCCCTCCGGCAAACATTCTTAGAAATTGTCATTTCATCGAGTGCAAACAAAAAAAAAAATAAATGTGGCAACTATGAAGATCAGAGTACCTTGGTAGGGGATAAAGTGTGTGAGAGTGAAATGGTCAGAAAAGTCAAATATAAATGAAAGAGATGAAAAAAGCTGTTCTGTCTTCACTTCCTTTTTTTTATTACCTTATTTTTAATATTAGTTTTAGTAAAACTTACTTTAAATTTGCTACAATTAAACGTAGTACTGTTTGTTTAATAGTTTAGATTATTTTCCAAGTATTAATAAATGTGCCCCTGTATTTAAATGTTTAGAATGCGCGTGCTAGTATATTTGATATGAATACATTCTTCCTCTCCTTTCCCATACTAACAAATTCCTATAGTCCCATCCTTTTTATTCCCATATTTACCCACATACTGCAAAAAACTACCCATGCTAGTCAACAAAGAAAACACGGGTAAGCACATGATACAATAAAAGGAAGATATGATACCAATTCGTCCGGGTTCGCGCATGTCACGCTGTGAGTTATTTTTGAAATTTATAACGCGCAATTTAGAGTTATAGGCGATTTTATATAAATTCTATTGGCAATATACTTTGCCTCCTGCTTTTGATACAAATTTTAAAGTATATGATTTAAAATAACCATGTAAATAAAGGGATAAATGAATTTAAAATAATAGATATTGGCAAATTGCCTGCCAATTGCGTTCTATGTATTTATTTACGTGAAAAGAAAAGGTAAATAATTTTATAAAATAAAACTATGCCTAATAATTAAGATAATAATTTTGTATTGAGAGGCATATTCTTATTAAAATATATATACACCTACAGAGTCTTCCGAAAATCTGTTATAAATAAAAATTTTGTTTGTTCCTATAATTTGTCAAATATTTTTTGCGGTGAATAACATCTGCATGTTTGCGACGGAAACATTTTTTTTAGGATAGTTTTTTTGGGTTTTCTACACTTTAAATAGTATGTTATTAAAAATTATTGCATTTTTGTATTCTTTCATTTTTTAAATTTAAAAAAATGCCAAAACAAGACAAAAATATCTAAATTTATGAAATTAGGTAAAACAAGAAATTATTTTTTTAAGAAAATAGCCTTTTTTCAGTCTCTTTGTTTGTCGTATTTTCTCGATTAAAGTCTGGTGATTCGTTACCGTGGAGATTTTTAGCAATTGTTTGTCACAGTAAACTTTTTTATTGAAGCGAGTTTGTAAAAACATTAAACACATTTGATATTGATGACATGACACAATTCATGCTTTAAATTACCTTCGTAATCACTTTAGTTACAATATCTAGAACAGATTCTAGCATTTTTCACATTAAGCTTATCTTCCCGTTTGCACAGACGCTTCACTCAGAGAAAAAACGTTGTAAAATTAAAAAAAACGCCATTAAATCAAATAAAATCAAATATGTTTTTGCTTCATTGGTGTTTCTAATTAAATCAATAAGATATCATATGATTTTAATGCATTTTTAAAACCAACATGGCCCTGGTCATTTTATTAGTTAATCCCTTTGAAACAACAGCGCTGTCTACATTGGATTTAAAGAGAAAACGTTAACTAATTAAAATGACATATCAAACACAATGAAAAGAAAAATACATTGTTTTCATAATAATATTTTACTGATTTCAAAGACGGTTAACAACAATTTAAAAGGAATAAGGATGTAGAATAAAAATGCTGCCCTTTTGATTACACGAAAAAATGTTTTTTTTTAATTTTTATTTTTTAACACGGTCTTTTTATATCATAAAAATTCCACAATATGTTAAGTTGTTCGTAAAATATCTGCATGCAGTACCTGCTGGTAGAACATCTTGTAGGAAGATTACACTACCTTAGACAGTTTACAAGTATTACAAGCTGAAGAAGATTTACTCGTAGATGTTGGTGTCTTTGGATCTGAACTTGTTTGAAGCCAAGATGCAACTTTCGAATCATTGGTTATTGTGTCATCATCTATGTTGTGCTACAAATTACATTAATAAAATCGATTTAATAGAAAGAAAGGAAGGACATATATTTCAGCTTTTCTTAGTAAATTTATTTAAAAGCAACTATAAGTGAATATTTAATGTTTTAAATATTAATATATGTAAATGAATAAAAACAAGTTTTAATAATTTGTTCATCAATAATACCTTTTAGTACTGGTAAAAGCTGCAGTAAATCCCAGTCTTCTAACAATTTTTGTAGCCCAGTAAGGTCTTCGTCCACTTCCTGAACTGAATTTGCCTGTAGGAAAATATCATCATTCGTCCTTTTCTGCTGAAAAAATTAATCCGGATTTAAAACTTACAGAACGAAGTGGAGAATTTTTACACACAGCGAATGCAACCGACTAAAGTTTTTTCCAATTAAGCTTACTTCACGTATGTATGTAACAGTACACTTACCTGTAAGCACAGCACGGTTTATCCAACCCTGTACACATCAACACAAGATAACGAACAAATGCAAATGGAAAGAAAAGCCGAAAAGTATAGTATCCTTGCCGATCTTGAAACAAATGCTGTTCTATTGGGGAAGGTGAATAACAATCATGTGACCAAAGTCGGTCTGCAGTAGTGTTGTAAATATCCGTATTCATTAGATATCCGAATCATACGGAATCGGAATCAGCTAATATCCGTATCCATTATCCGAATACGAATCCATTTCTTGACCCGCGCGAAAGCGGTTACAGATCATGTATACGTATGCATGCAACAGACTAAAACATTTTCTATCCGGATACACGGCTAGGTAGGTCGATGCGGTATCGGTATCATACCATTCGAAATCGAAGTTTAGGGATAAGAAGGCACCGCGTCGCGCCGTTCTCGTTTGAATTCGGTTCGGGTGAGGCGGGACTAGTTTAACCAATGGGTCTCATCTCATATGATACCCGTTACCCCGATAACTATGCCATCTTTTTTTAGGAAATGTCATTAGAAAGAGAAAGCACAATATCAAATATGCCAAATCGCAGACCGTGTTGTTCGCTTACACTCGATTCCGTTTTCTCTTTGCACTTTGCATTAGTAACCACCCGATGCGAATTTATTTTGATTCCGAATCCGTATTCAAGTTCTCGGCCGGTTCCGGATAATCCGGATTCTTTTAATATTCGGATCCAACGGATTTTTGGATACGAATCCTTACATCACTAGTCTGCAGGTGTCTTTTTGAAATGTTCGCGAATCTTATTGAAATGATATCTGCCGCGCTTGAAATAAAATTGTTTATATTTTATTATAGGGACGTGTTATTGATATTAATGGACAAGTAAAACATCTTTATGTAATAAGATAACGTTACTTTATTTGAATTGTGATCCCTTTTAAAACATATATACTAAAATATTTCCTAATTAATTTAAAAGGAAGTCATATTAGATATACGAGAACAAGATATTTCTTTTATTTTGAAGTGACTAAATTGTTAATATATACTAAAATCACTATCATATTATTAGCAAACGTTTATAAAATAAATTATTTTGATTAATTGAATTATGTGCACCAACTTAATTAATTTAAGGTGATTTCTTGTGCATTTTAAAACGCAGAATTTGGCTGAGTGTTCCAAACAATTCGTGTTTCTTTGTTTTTGGGGAAGCTAAAAACTTTAATATCGGGCATAAATCCCTTGCATTGATTGTCCACATCACAGCCATTCACAACACACCTCATTTTCACTTTTAAACTCTTAAAAGTGATATAAAAACACCAAAAATACCTTTAAAACACAACGCGATCTTGACAAAGACGTGTCTCGTTTACAAAATATGGCGGAATTACTCACAGCGTGACGAACATGGCCACGCCTACCTGCGCAGTGTCATATCTTTTTTTATTTGTATCATGGTAAGAATACGAACTACTAAGACGAGAACCAACGGTGCAAGTGCCGGTACCGCGCGTATACAAACGTGTGTTACGTTTAATCTCCATACAGGGAGAAATTTTGGATGTTCCCATATTCCAGACCTTTACTGGTAAGCCTTTCCTACTTACTTCATTTAGTATTCATACTTGTATTGTTTTACTTTAGTTTCCCATATAAAATAATTTAGCGAACGCAGGTATCAGAAAACTGAGAAGCCAGCAAGGTCTATGAAAACCGCAGTCCACACATAACAAAAGCAATGTTGCCGGCCATCGTCTATTTTAATAATTACCACAAAAATGATTATTTATTAAAATATTAGGCACGGAACGATCCGACAAACAAACGATTTCTTATTTACCTAATGTCTGTTTTTCATTATAAATAGTTTGTTTTCTTGAACTCTATCTCTGTAACAGTGACGTGTGGAAAAAACTAAAGATATTATTTTCTATTTTTAGAAATGTATAGATATACTCATCGAAAAAGAATACTTAGAGCGGACGGAGGGGCAAAAAGACGATTACAAGTACTTGGCATGATGGGGCACCTCAGTGCAACGCCTTAAACTAATTTATTTTTTGACTCTGATGTAACCATAGCCTTCTCGATGGGCTTTGCTGGACAGAGACAAAATAAATGACCTCTGTCTAGTGAAGCACATCGAGAAGACTATGGATGTAACGTTTGTTTTTTTATAATAGACTCTTTCGAAAGTTTGTGGAAACGTTAATAAGGAATATGCACGTATTTTTTTATTGTATAAATTGTAAGGAAGTCATTACAAACCCAAAATAATTATTTTAAAGAAAATTATTAGGATAATTTGGCTAGAAAATTGTTTTACTTTTCGGTATAATTTGTTACAAATTAAAAAGCAGCCCTTGCAAAGTGACGTCAGGCAGTGCAAATACTTTCTTTTACGGTACATTTACCTAAACCTAAAACCACTGCAAAATGAATATATTTGGGAAAAACTGGAAATTTCGATTTTTTGGCCCAAGCATACCCCAACCTTTCACGTTTTTTTCTTTGTCAAAATGGATCCAAACTAAAATCCAATATATGTCATCGGAAAGAGCTCGTCGAAATACGTAATATCCGTATTTTTTAGTTTCTCTATTCTTTATAGGAAGGGAGCAATCGCCAATTAAATTTAGATTTTTTGAATTTTTTGCATTCGACATTGGTACCTTTAAATCGCTCCGTATTTTTTCCTACACATTTTTTTTTAATTTTTCAACGCTATCTTATGGAAGGATAATAAGACTTTAAAATGAATAGCAAATGGGTCATCCAGGAGCGTATTTAAGGGGTAAAAACTGAATTTTCTTGATTTTCTCCAATAAATCCTATGTTTAACTGACATTATTCTACACTATTTTTCCTATTTAGTGATTCTTTTTGGGTTTATTTTATCCGTTAATTATCTAAGAATACCTCCCACTAATTCAAATAGCTTATTTTTTCGTTTAAGTTATAAATAAATAGGTTTATTTGCATCGACTACATGCAAAATTTGAAACTTTTAAATTTTCAAATTTCGGACCATTGCCTTAAAAACAACGAATTATTGCAGTTTATTTACGTCGAAATTATTAAAATATGATGTGTCAAATTTTCGCAAAAATTTCAGTTTTTGTTGCAAGATTGGAAGGTTCCTGGACCGATTTCGCCTTGAAATATACATAAATGAGATTTTAGGAACCTTCCACTTTAAGTGCAGGAATATTGCATTGGATGAGTTACGCAATAAAGGCCATTTTTATTGATTTTTCGATGACCTGATACAGGACTTTGCCATGTACTTATTATAACACTTTTGACGTCACAGCCAATGGGATCTCGTTTTACAAGTTTCGACATTCGCGTAAAAATTTTCGGTAGAAAATCCTCTTTTTTGTTAATAAAGACCAAAATAAATTGATAAAACAATTACCACAAATATTTAATTTATGTTGGGAAATAAAACAAATATTTCAGATTTATTTGGGTTATATGCATATTCCTTATTAGTTGCTTGTTAGTATTGTTTTAAAACGGTGCAGAAAAATGTATCTATTTCACAATTTTTATTTCTTTTTCGCTTCCATATTTGCAAATTTACAGGTCGACCAATTTTTCTTTTATATCTAATTTAACGCGGCTTTTTTTATAGGTTATTCACATTACTAGTGGGTTAGGCGCATCATTACCCACGGGTGAGTACAGTGGCGCAGCCAGGAATACGCTCTGGGGGGGGGGTTTGACAAAAAATTTTGACAAATACGCTCTTTTGACAAAAAATTTTGACAAATATTGCTTTATTTTCGTTAATTTGGGAAATGGGTAGGGTAATCTTTAGGCCTTGGGGGGGGGGGGTTACCCCAACCCCCCCCCCCCCCGTGGCTGCGCCACTGGGTGAGTAATATTGCCACGACGACATCGTAAACAGGGTCGCAATAAGAAAGGACGTAAAAGAGCTTTTGGTTTCAAAAGCATATTATAGAATTGACCAGTTTTTGGATGACAGCTTAAATTAGTTTTTCTGTACGTAAAATTTGTCTCTTTTGTCTCTGCAGCTCTGTTCTGCCGTTCTGTGTTTTGATATAGGTACCGTCAAACGGGGTGACTTCGGACACTTGTTACAACCTTTTTGATCACAGACGAAAACTCAAGATAGTAAACATTCTGCAAGTTTCGGCTAAGATACCTCTAACATCTAGTAACATTTTGGCTATTATAGATTTTGCATACTTGCTTTCGTTTTCTTGTTTTTTTGGTTAAAATCTGTCCGAAGTCACCCCAGCGAGTGGGGTGACTTCGGACGGCGGTATAAAACTATGTAAAACCGATTTCTACCTTGTCCAGGGGTGACTTCGGACACAACTTATTTTTTTAAAAAATCTACAACGGTAGGAAAATTGTTTGGTTTGACAAAAACACCATTTTATCACAAAAAAATATCATTTATTATAAAAATAAAACAAAATAATTTCTTATCTAAAAAACGAAATATTTTATTCGGGGAAAAACAAATTCTTATGTGGCAGGTACAGCCATGATCTACCTACTCTATAATACGATCAGATAGATTGGCAAACTTATAGCGACCTCTTCGACACTGTAAAGGAAAAAGTGTTTGAACAATTTCACATTTTCCAATAATGCTTTCATCAGAAACGTTTGGAAAATGATACGGATCATACGGAGAAAGGGGAAATCCCCATTCTGCCGCCATATTAACGGCCACAGCCAGCCTTCCTTCTTCCTCTGACGACAGTAATGTCTGGCCTCCAACTTTCTTGACATGAGTTTCATTAAGTTTGTCGCTAATAGTGGCCCTAGGCACCCCATAAAATTCGGAAGCTTGCCGTATGCTCCTCTTGTGGGTTTTCACATCACAGATGGCCTTTTCTAGTAATTCTGGTCTATAATTTTGGTAGCTTCTACCGCCTAGCACTTTTCTGTGAATACGGCCCATGTCCGAAGTCACCCCCTAAAAACGAATATTTTGATTATCACCCTGTATATAAAATGTCTGTAAAGATAAATATATTAAATCATGGCCAAAATATTCTTAAAACATCACACATCTTACTAGCATAAACAGAAAGTGTTTCAAAATATGCAGCTAAGGAGGGCACAACTTACTTTTTCACTATTTTTTTAATCAACAAACCATTTCCCACAATAAATTGACGAAAAACGGAACACTTCTCTTGACGAGCGACCGCAACGGACCAGTATCTGAAGGCAACTAAGGAACCAACACTTGCATAAAATCATATATTGGATATCACCCCAGGGTTGCTGCTAGCAACACATTCCCAGAAAATCTACCTGTTGTCCGAAGTCGCCCCAAGTGTCCGAAGTCACCCCGTTTGACGGTATGCGTGGGTGTGTATGTAGGTGCCTAGGTATGTGTATGTATGTATGTGTATGTAGTGTATGTATATTATGTATAATTCTCTTTTTGTTGCTTTTATTTTTTGACCTTAGTGACTAAGTCTTATATATTATGTTTACATTTAAATGTCACTTGTTAACTTTTTTTTTTATGAATTATGCTTAGGACATTGCAATTTTGTTACTTGTATGTATTTATCTTTTGTACCTATTATATTTGTTTGATTATTTTAGATTTAGCCTTTTGCTTTGTCAATAAGATGAGTCTTGGACAGTAAAGCTATTTTTGATTGATTGATTGATTAATCTACGAGGCCTTGGTAAGAGTCAGTTAAACATTTTTATTACTTCGGATTGATTAGAATTTGTAAAAATCAAAATGAGCTGTGTATTCTATGAATATATATATATATATATATATATATATATATATATATATATATATATATATATATATATATATATATATATATATATATATATATATATAATATATATATATATATATATATATATAAACTGCTGGCCAATTCAAGCGGGACAAACTAAATTTTTGATAAAATTTAGAGTGGAATATTTTCGAAACGAAAAAAGATTTTGATTTAACTTTTTCAGTATGTAATTGAATAGTTCTTCTAGTTTTTATACTTCAAGGCACTATTGCTAGCAGTCGCTGCAACTCTATTTTACAGGGTGTTAAGTGAAACCCTGACTTTTTTGGAAAAGTTTTCCAGTTCCGAGAATCTAGGAAGAATTTTTTTTGAATTTTCTTTTCATACTAAAATGATCCATGGTCAAATACAAAAAAACAATTTCTCCGGATTTTCTCTATTTTCATTTGTTTTCCGTATACAGGGGTTAGTCGAAATTATCGACTTCTTCTTACAAAGGAACCCCTAATTTGGCCGTTTATTCACAAAAAGCGAAAGACCAAGTAAATTTGTAGTTTGAAGTAGTCCAGCTAACAAAATTAATACAAATTTTTGTACAGGGTGTAGCAAGTTTGGATCACGGGCTAGTAAATTATTATTTTTTAATTTCTACTACTTTTTCCTAAGTTAACTATTAATTATCACGTGCTACGTTAAAGGGTTAAAATTTGTTAGGTCCGATAACAGTACTGGATAGAAAGATCCTTTTTGCCCAAACGGGTTTTTCATTTTTTGTCTAGTCCCATTTTTAGTGATTAAACGGCTCGCATTTTGAACCTAACTTTTTGCAATTGCATCCATGAACGATTGAAGTGAGAGTGCTTTTTTGGTGGTACATAATGAATGTTTTATCCAACCAAAAAACATGTAGTGGCCAAACAGCTAATGATGCTTATTCGAAGAATTTTTTAGCATTATACAGGGTTGCAAAAAATATACCACCTATACTTTGCAGGTGGATTTCTGTTAATTTAGCGGCGTTTCTATTTCTTAGTCAAAAGATCTAGTAGGCCAAAAAATAAAACATTTTCTTTGCTATTGACAGTTACCAAGGCAACAAAGTATTCTTCTTTGAATTGGTGCGTTATTATCCTTTATAATGGCTCGATTAAGTGCAAAAGAACAAGCTAATTGTTTGCGTTTACTACAAGATGGGGTAAAAATTAGTATTATTGCGGATATGTACGGGGTTGGGCGAAGTACAATATCTCGACTGCGTCAACGCTTCCACGAAACGGGAAGTGCAAACTATCGTTATGGGGGAGGTCGCCAAAAGAAAGTCGGCATTGCAGATGAAAGATGGTTGGTTAGAGAGGCTCGTCGAAGGCGAAAAATTTCATCAGAGAAAATTAACCAGGAGTTCAGAGCAAGAACACACATTCGTGTGAGCAATAGGACCATTAGAAGAACTTTAAACAATAATAACTTAAGGTGAGTTACTTCAAATGAGATCTTATTTTTTGTACCAATATTTTTAGTGTTTCATTTTAGTAAGTCGGCTATTATAATATCGACGTCAGCTGAGGCGTGAATCTTGGATTTTGCGCACCGATATTATAAATGTAAACTTGAACTAAGTTGTTCATAAATTAAAGTTTTGATAGGCGACCCTAAACACATTATTTGTGCTTGCAGCGTAATGTTCCTTAGTTCTTCCCTAGAACTAACGTTATGAAAATTGACCTAATTTTGCATTTTAGTATAATAAAAGCTACTGTTGGCTTATTTATTGGTTCATTCCCTACACCTATACTACAGATTTTTAAGCCAAAATTTTAATTTTAGAGCTCGGCGACGTGCTAAATGTGTGCGACTTCTACCACAGCATAGGCGAAGACGTCTCCAGTGGGCATATGAACATCGCAATTGGCCATTAGATAACTGGGAAAACTGCATGTTTGTAGACGAGTCAAGATTTAATTTAATTCACTCGGACGGCAGAATGTTAGTTTGGCGTGAACGTGGCGAACGGTATATGGAGGAGAATATGGCTCCTCAGGAACCTTTTGGTGGTGGAGGCGTTACTGTTTGGGGTGGTGTAATGTTTAATGGCAAAACGGAACTTTTTTTAACATTGGAGCCCATTAACGGTCAGGTATATAGGGACGAAATTTGAAGCAATATCGTTCTACCATTTGCAAACAATTTTGGGAACGATTTTGTGCTAATTGACGATAACGCCAGACCTCATAGAGCACGCATTGTGCAAGAGTTTTTGGAAGCTAATAATATTACCAGGATGGTCTGGCCTGCAAAATCACCAGACATGAATATTATCGAACACGTCTGGTCTAAATTGAAATTATTGGTAAGTTCTAGGGAAGATCCTCCTCAGACTCTAGAACAACTTGCAGACGCCATTGTTCAGGAGTGGGAAAATATTCAGCAAGAATTTGTCAATAATTTGGTAATAAGCATGCCTCGAAGATGCCAAGAGATAATAAATGTAAGGGGAGGTCCTACTAGGTATTAAGATTTGTTTTGTTTTCGTTAGTTGCAAGTTTTTATAATACCTTCAAGTAAAAAAAATGTTCTATAATTTAAAACGTTTTCTGTTTACCTATAAAAGTAACAACCAAAATTTACATTTTGGATCTCCTAAAGTAATGCCGGGAAAAATAACTACTAAATTTGAAAATTACGTATCTTTTCGAGTACTTTCAAAAGTAATTAAATCTTCTGAAATTTCTATACCTTCTAAAAACTACGCTATACAGAATTTTATAACTTGTTCAGTTGAATTCACTATCCATCTCCAATTTTTGACGAGAAAAATGTACTCCGTGACTATTAATTTAAGACACTTCTTATTAATTAAAATTTCTCAATGCCATGTACTGACTTTTTAGAGCAGTGGTAAAATATTTTTCTTTTATAATGAATAATCGAAGTTTACGAAAATCCAAAGATATCGAGAAACACGTGGCTTCTATTATAAGTAGTAACTTCTGCACAATCCTGTATAATGTGAAAAAGTTCCGAATGAATATTATTCTTTTTATCTGTATCGTTACTAGATTTTATTAATAATAAGTAGGACATTTTCTTTAATAATTATTAATATAGCAAAAAGGAACTTTATGAATACCTAAAGGACTCTAAAATCACATGATTTTCATATAAAATTTAGGTGATATGTTTTGGGCAAACGCGGACAAAAGCAGCGAATAAGCATCTTTAGCTCTATGGCCACGACACTTTTTTATTGGTTGGTTAAACCAATAAACGATGTCCACTTCAATAGTTCATGAATGCAATCGCAAAAAGTTAAGTTTTAAACGCAAGCCATTTGTATCACTAAAAATGGGACCAGACAAAAAAATTCAAAAACAGTTTCGGCAAAAAGTTCCAAGAAAATTGGGACTATATTCAATTAATTTGAAAATCACATGACTTCCATATAAAGTATAGGTGGTATATTTTTTGCAACCCTGTATAATGCTAAAAAATTCTTCGAATAAGCATCATTAGCTGTTTGGCCACTACATGTTTTTTGGTTGGATAAAACATTCATTATGTACCACCAAAAAAGCACTCTCACTTCAATCGTTCATGGATGCAATTGCAAAAAGTTAGGTTCAAAATGCGAGCCGTTTAATCACTAAAAATGGGACTAGACAAAAAATGAAAAACCCGTTTGGGCAAAAAGGATCTTTCTAACCAGTACTGTTATCGGACCTAACAAATTTTAACCCTTTAACGTAGCACGTGATAATTAATAGTTAACTTAGGAAAAAGTAGTAGAAATTAAAAAATAATAATTTACTAGCCCGTGATCCAAACTTGCTACACCCTGTACAAAAATTTGTATTAATTTTGTTAGCTGGACTACTTCAAACTACAAATTTACTTGGTCTTTCGCTTTTTGTGAATAAACGGCCAAATTAGGGGTTCCTTTGTAAGAAGAAGTCGATAATTTCGACTAACCCCTGTATACGGAAAACAAATGAAAATAGAGAAAATCCGGAGAAATTGTTTTTTTGTATTTGACCATGGATCATTTTAGTATGAAAAGAAAATTCAAAAAAAATTCTTCCTAGATTCTCGGAACTGGAAAACTTTTCCAAAAAAGTCAGGGTTTCACTTAACACCCTGTAAAATAGAGTTGCAGCGACTGCTAGCAATAGTGCCTTGAAGTATAAAAACTAGAAGAACTATTCAATTACATACTGAAAAAGTTAAATCAAAATCTTTTTTCGTTTCGAAAATATTCCACTCTAAATTTTATCAAAAATTTAGTTTGTCCCGCTTGAATTGGCCAGCAGTTTATATATAATATATATATATATATATATATATATATATATATATATATATATATATATATATATATATATATATATATATATATATTTATTATATATGGGTATATATGGGTATATATCTGAGAATGAAGAGATTTCATAGCGATATTTGGCGATGAAAAAAGAAATTGATTGCTATAGACACATAGGTGGAAAAGGGAAGTTTTAAGCTACATAAGTCAAATTTGTCAGGTAACCCACAAAAAAAAAATTTTTTTTGACTTATAGGCATTTTTTGGAAATTATAAAAACACGGAACAGACATACAGGCATGGAATAGACAAAAATCATTTTATTTAGTAAAAAGACATTTAATTTTTCAAATAAAATTCAAAAAACGAACCTAAATGCATTTACTAATTAAAATACATAAAAACATTATTATTGTTATTATAAAAAAGTTAATATAAAAGTTAGTAAAAAATTTTCAGTTTTCTTTCTTATATCATTAATTGTTCGAAAATGCATGGTTCTAGTTCTTCTGTGGAGTGTATCTTCATTGCTGTTTTTGATTACTGACTTTTTTCGGTATTTAAATATCTTCTCACATTTTGATTCTAACCTATACTTCTTTAGTACTCTTCCATGAATAATTGTTTTAAATACATGCTTCTCTTTCCTTTGCAATTCTTGGTAACTTTCCGAAAACTATTCCTTTATTGCTTCCTCTTTGGCTTTATTGTGTTCAATCACTGCCTCATTTAAGAATTGTTCCACCCGTGTGTTTGACGTTTCTGGTGTGGATGAATGAGCAGCTGTATTTTCATTTGATTTTTCTAATTTGCTTTGTACGCGCTAATATCTTTTTTTCCACAGTTCCACCCTTTTCTTTAGACTACCTATTTCTTCTTCTGTTTTTTTTCCTTTGTCTATAGCGTTCCAGCTTAGTTTTTGGGATCTTTTTTCTCAATAAAGCTTCCTGCCATCTTGTATTTTTGTATTATTCTGCTCATCTGGCTGTTCAGCTGCCACCTTTTCTTTTAATCGCATTCTACAAGTATGTTTCTGCTCCCTCCAACTTTTGCGATTTTGACGCAGCTCCCTTGCTGACATTTCTGCTACAACTTTCCTTTTTTTTTTAGTTTCCCTATAGCGAAGATACTCCTGTCTTTCTTTTTCCCTTTGTTCCTCCCTTCTTTCAGGATCTTCCTTAATTCTTCACCTTCGCTCCCGTGCCCTCTCTCTTTTAATGTGCTTTCTTTTTTCTTTCGAATTTTTTATTTTCGACATATTGTCTCCTACAAAAAAAATAAAATTTATGCATAATCCCTATTTTTAAGGATTAAAATGATACTTTAATCTAGCAAATAACTTTTAACCCCGGAAATTTTAAAATATTTTTTTTTATTTTTACAGTAATACAATACAAATTTGAATTGAGTATTTTTATTTTTGATACTACCACTAGTCATTTTTACCTGTTCGTTTTAAAAGAATTCGTGTTGAAATTACATAAAAAAGCCTCTAAACCACGTAACTAAGATGTCTTTTTATTATATTTGAAAAATGCAATCACACTTACTGCTTAACAGTCCATTCCGTGTCAAATTATCTGTCCCGTGATTCTTGAATTTCACGGGACGGACAGCCACGGGACAGACAAATTAGGACATTTTAACAAATTATAAAGGACCAACTAAATTAATTAAATTTGTATTTTAGACTATATCTACTGTTTTCCCTAGCTAACAAAAAAAATCATACTGTAAAAAAATATATCTAATATAAAAACGTATTTTGACTTACCACGGTAAGGACAAAGTGTGGTTTTCAAAAATGAATAACCATGAAATTGTCTTCAAATGCCGACCTTTAACGGTACTTGACTCAACCTCGAACGCGGAAAGATCAAGACTGTCCATTCGGTCATCTAATGGAACTTTTCACCAGCACCCTTTTGTTACCCCCAGCGATTGAGCTCGCTTTGTCGCGCCACTTTTAAGGGAGCACGTGACGGACTGATATTCTGGGGACACGTACTAAATACATGATTTTCAAAAATATAAAAAACAATTAATTTATTTTTTGATATAATGTATTATTTTAATATGTTACTGTGACACAACACAAAAGAGAATTATAAATTTATGATAAAAAAGAGTTGATTTTAGATAATATCTTAACGTACTTTTTAAGGGGACAGGCCACGGAACGGACAAAAGCCATGTTTTTTGTTGATTTTTACCAATTTAAAAAAAAAATTGCTGGCGTTCGAGTAAAAACTACAAACAGGACTAAATGAGGCACGTAATAAGATATGTAGATTTTCCATTTATTTTATATTTAAAAATAGGGACTTAGGGACACCCCTTCTCTCAATTCTGGGATATTCACCCATATATATATATATAATATTACCTATAGGCCAAGAAATCTTCCATTTTTCTAATATATATATATATATATATATATATATATATATATATATATATATATATATATATATATATATATATATATATATATATATATATATATATATATATAATGTGTCGTGGTTAATCCGGGGATACATCCGTTCGTTTGATTCGTCTCTAGTTGAAACTTGCAGACGTTTCGCCAAAATCTCATTTGGCATCTTCTGTGCTTACTCGCTGGTCGTAGAAAGAAAACAGTTTACTGTCTACGACCAGCGAGTAAGCACAGAGCATGCCAAATGAGATTTTGGCGAAACGTCTGCAAGTTTCAACTAGAGACGAATCAAACGAACGGATGTATTCCCGGATTAACCACGACACATATTGCTCCATCCGTGAAACCCTACGTACTTCCATATATATATATATATATATATATATATATATATATATATATATATATATATATATATATATATATATATATATATATATATATATATATATATATATATATATATATACACTAATGGACAAAACTAAAGAAACTTTGTAAAAATTTAAAAATTAATTTAATTGAACCCTGTGTATCATTCCAGTATACATTGCCTTGTTTACAAAGAAATAGTCGTCAGTTTGTATGTTACTGTTTTTTGCTGATCTCACTGATAAATATTTATTTGTTGGTTTAAGATTTTTTACAGGGACAAAACTAAAGAAACCACGTTTAAACATACTTTATTATCAGTTGAAATTTGAGTTTTGCACTGTATATTTCGTTATTTCGTAGTGTTTTATACTGGAGGGTGTCGATAGTGCCTGCCGGACGATATTTATCCAAAGACTTGCAGTCAAAAATTGTTGAAGCTTATTCAAAAGGCATGAAACAGAAGGATATTTCCAAAAATTTTGCTCTTCCCAAATCTGTTGTATCCAAAGTTTTAAAAAGGTATAGGATAAGAGGAAATGAATGTAATTACTAGTAGACGTTCTGGTGGTAGACCAAGAAAAACAAGCAAACAACTGGATAGGCGAATAAAAATGATTGCAGTGGCAAATCCATTCGTCGGCAAGGGGTATTCTAATTGGGAGTGGAAAATTTGAGTTATAAGACTGTACAAAGACGCTGTAATGAAATAGGCCTTTCCAGCAGACGGCCAGCAAAAACTTCACTCATTTCTCAGAAAAATAGAAAAGCCCGATTTGAGTTTGCGAATAAATATTTACATTGTGATCGTACGTTTTGGAAAAAGGTTCTATTTAGTGGTGAGACCAAAATAAATCTATTTGGATCAGATGGTATAATATGGGTGAGGCGTCCAATTGGTAAAAGGTATGACCCAAAGTACACTTTACCCACAGTAAAGCATTGCGGAGGTTCTATACTATTGTGGGGATGTTTTTGTGGTTATACAATGGGTCCAATTTATTGTATTGAAGAAAAAGTGGACAGATTCCTTTATTTAAATACATATATTGAAAAATGTAATGGAGCCATTTTGTGATGAAAATCTGCCAGTTACTTGGACATTCCAGCACGATAATGATCCAAAGCACAAAGCAGCAATAGTTACTAAGTGG
Source organism: Philopedon plagiatum (assembly GCA_963971165.1). Taxonomy (NCBI): domain Eukaryota; kingdom Metazoa; phylum Arthropoda; class Insecta; order Coleoptera; family Curculionidae; genus Philopedon; species Philopedon plagiatum. The sequence goes on from OZ020195.1 coordinate 2,533,980, forward strand.
TTAAAGGAGCAAAATATCACTGTTTTGGATTGGCCAGTGCAAAGCTCAGATCTTAACCCAATCGAAAACTTGTGGAATGAGTTAAAAGTCCAGCTTAGAAAACAAAATATTACAAATAAAGATAATCTAAAGCAAGCTATTCAAGAAGTATGGAGAAAAATGGATATGTCAAAAATCAGTACTCTTCTTCATTCAATGCCCAAAAGGTGTGAAGAAGTGATTAGAAATAATGGGTATTCCACACATTATTAATTTGTTTAATGCTTTTATTAATTTTTTTTTCGGTTTATTGCTACATTTATGATAGTTTCTTTAGTTTCGTCCAACGTTTTTTCTATAGAATACAATAATTATTTTGTTTACATTAAAAGTTATATTAAATATATGCTATTATGTCTGCTTTATCACTTTAAACAGATATTATTATTAAAAACACATTTACTTTAAAGAAAATATAGAAAAATAAGACTTTAGACGTGTCTTTAATATTTCTACATTACAAAATAAGCTAAATATATCATTTTATTATAATGTATTGTGATTTAAAGTATAAAGTATGTAATATATTATTATATTATTATTTGGTTTTCTTCAAGGATTACAATAATCTTAATAATCATGATTGCGAGGAACAGATAGCAGGCTGATCGGTTTTAATTTAGTCACTGAAGTTATTTCACTCTTAAATTTCTTCAAAATGGGTTTAACCAAAGCAACTACATTATCGGAATTATTCCCCGCTCAAACGAGCAATAAGGTATAGGCACATATTTTTTTTATTGAATAAATCGTTTGGAAGTCATCACAAACCCCGAAAAAAAAAATATTTTGAAGAAAATTACTAGGATAATTTAGCTACAAAAAATATTTACTTTTCGATATAATTTATTACAATTTAAAAAGTAGCCATTTGTCCTTAATAAAAAATGACGTGAGGAGATCATCAAAAATAAGTGTCAATCTACATGTTAGCGTAAAGCTTAACCCAAAGTCGAACAGGTTTGTTTTTCTCGGAAACAGTCGGAGGGAGAAAAATAGAATTTTTTGGGTTGATAGAGGAATAGTCCAACTAGCTTCGGTAGAAAATTCAGTTATACAGGATGTTTCGTTTCGGAGTTATTAAACGTCAAATTCGAAATTTGAATTAAATCGATGTAAATTTTCGGAGGGACCCGGAGCTTCAGAACTCTACCACACAGCGCGATGATGGAAGTGACCCGAAAGTGGCCTACCTTAATAATAACTAATAATATTTTTCAAAAATTGCATGTAAATGATGGTTTCATTACAAAGACGTAGAAAAAGTTTATTGCTTTTTATGCTTTCATTCAACGTCATATTTTGCCAAAATTCCCATCTTTACCAAGTTCTTATTCTTTATTAATTAGAGAGTAGACATAATACATTTTCTATTATTATGTTTATTATAAACTGGCTCACAGTACAAAATAATTAATTAATTTTGTTGCTCCAGTAGTGGACAGATTATTCAATGTAAAAATTTGATAGGATTATTTTAGACGCTTCCTGTTTGATTTTTTCATGGTAATTATTGATATTACTGGAAACAGCGAATTTTTTCATGAAATTTTGCACATACCCTAATTTTGGGTCGTAGAACACGAATCCGAAGTCAGCTTTTGGCGGTCTCGTATGGTTTTTCCAAAAAAAAAAATTGTTTTTGGAAAACTTTTAGGTTAACTTTTAGGTTACCTTTTTGTTATAGATTCCTTTAAGTTTCGACACTTTCACTTCAACATATCTGTAAACTTATAATTTTTATTAGTTTTCGGCACACAAAACACCACATTTAGGCAAAAATAGCTAAGAAAATTGCTTTTTTCTATAGAAAATTCCATTTTATCGCTACAAGACGTCATTATTTTTCCAGCTGTCAATTTTCCGGCGTTGCCACGTTTACAAAGCATTTTTCTCGCAAATTTTAACAATTTCCGGCCATAAATAAATCCAAAAAAAGAGATGGCAATATGAGAGTAAAATAAGACAGATAGCATTTTATTTTCCCTAAAAGGGCAAAAAGATGACCCCAACCAACACCCTGGGGCACCGATCCCTCTTCGCCTGCGAGGAAAGAGACTGGTCAGGGCCCCTAACCAGGTGCTAACCCTGCTCCGACCTTAGGGTGCCCTCCGATCCACCGTTATACCACCGTTATATCGAAAATATTAGATCTGTCACCTAATTCACCGACTTAGAAAAGTTTTTGATACGAACGGTGGATCGGAGGGCACCCTAAGGTCGGAACAGGGTTAGCACCTGGTTAGGGGCCCTGACCAGTCTCTTTCCTCGCAGGCGAAGAGGGATCGGTGCCCCAGGGTGTTGGTTGGGGTCATCTTTTTGCCCTTTTGGTTAAATTTGGTTCATTTTCGCATTTTCCCGCCAACTTTTTATTATTCCTAATTTACAACTTTGTCTTGAAAAATAAGTAAACCTGGCAACGCCGGACATTTGACAGCTGGGAACGTAATGGCGTCTACTACCAAATACAATGGAATTTTATATAGGAAAAAGCAATTTTCTTAGCTATTTTTGGCTAAATGTGGTGTTTTGTGTGACGAAATAAAATAAAAATTATAAGTTTACAGATATGTTTAAGTGAAAGTGTCGAAACTTAAAGGAATCTATAAAAAAAGGTAACCTAAAAGTTAAAAAAATTTTTTGCGGAAAAACCATTCGAGACCGCCAAAAACTGACTTCGGATTCGTGTTCTACGACCCAAAATTAGGGTCTGTGCAAAGTTTCATGAAAAAATTCGCTGTTTCCAGTAATATCAATAATTACCGTTAAATTTTAGTCACAGTTTTAAGTTGATCAGCTTTTCATAGGGTAAGTTATTTTTGTTTCCTAAATTATATATACAGTCCGTCTTTTTAAAGTGGATCATAGGGTTTTACACAGGGATGGGCATCTACGCGTAAACAAAGATTGTCTACGTTTTGGCGTAAACAATGTAAACTATGTAATCTATGTAGACAACGTGTAAACTATGTCTATAACGCGTAAAGAACACAATTTTTGACAGTTGTCAGTTGTCTTGTCAGGCCTTTTAGGTTATGACATGAGTTTACGTTTATTTAAAGTTAAATACATTATTACAAATATAAAATTGAGATTTTATTTTTTATAGTGTTTTTAATTTTATTTTTTAAGACCTCAGATATTTTCGTTTTTTGTTATAAATTAAAATTAAACAAACTGCGAAACTGCAGATAGTGCAGATATGCTTGCTTAATTAAATAAAATCCAATTAAAAAAAAATAATAATTCAAATCAAATTCAAATTTTCGGTTGTCTACATTGTCTACATAGTTTACATAGTCTACATGGAAAAAAGCGGATGTAAACAATACGTAGATAACGCGTAGACAAACCGCGTAAAGTAGATTTCATAGTCCCTGTTTACATGGTAAAAGTATAACCCCATGTTTGGGTCCTGTTCTATAAGAAGTATAGATAAATATAGATAAAACTTAGCATGGGTAAATTTTAGTCTTAAGATTATGGTAATTTGCCAAATATGCCAAAGATGCTCCAAAAAATACCCAAAAAACGCATTTTAAATTGTGACATTTACGGCCAGATTCTCCAACGCTAGTCCGGTCTAATTTGACAACCAAAAGTTTTAAGCTGACGGGTAAGTTTTATGCTATGAATTTATTTCAGAGTTTTTATCGCAAATTTATAAAGAAACGGACAATTTTTGAACATACTTTCGACAATAATAGAACTAAATTCATTCTAGCAACCGGTTCCAAGATGAAAATCATTGGGGAAATAAAACTTTACAAACAAATTTTGGTTTTATAGTTCCGTGTATTAAAACTTCTGTTTTACTTAGGTACAGGAAATTTCAAATAAAAACATACGTGGGAGTGCTAAGAGCTCTCTTCTTAAACAACTCGCGTTCTTTCAATAAAACTGGATCCATTTTTGCCACAAAATACAAAAAAGTTATTAAAAAACAGATCAAAAGCAGTGCAAATTTTGAAGTTCTAACCAAATATAAAGGTTATGTTAGAGAATTCTTCCTTTTCTTGTTGCTTTCTAGCATTTCGGTCTGTATCTGAAACCCTTTTTACTTTTTATTTTCTTTGTGTATCTGTATGGTATCATCGCACTGTTAAGCCGGCACCACACATGCGCCTTTCGGCGAAAGGCGAGCGGTTAGCCGCATGTGTGAGGACCTAAATCAAACCCTTTTATTTTCTTTTGATTTGTGTTCGTCGCTCGCCATTTGCGTTTCATGTCGGTAAATTGGCACAAAAAAGAGGAGGGGCTAGAACTGCAAAAAATCCGACGTTGCCATTTTCGGTTTTCTTTGTCTTGCACCGGTAAACTTTAATTTCCTATGCAAGTAGATCAGCCACGTAGCCCAGTGGATTGAGCATCCGCTTATTGTTCGAATCCCGGCTCGGCCGCATCTTTTTTTTTATTTTAACGGTGGATCGGAGGGCACCCTAAGGTCGGAACAGGGTTAGCACCTGGTTAGGGGCCCTGACCAGTCTCTTTCCTCGCAAGCGAAGAGGGATCGGTGCGAAAAAATCCACTATTTTAAAATCTTCGAGCTAGCGCACATGTGGCAACGTCGGATTTTTTGCAGTTCTAGCCGCTCCTCAAAAAAGAGGAGCGGCTAGAACTGCAAACAATCCGACGTTGCCATTTTCGGTTTTCCTTGTCTTGCACCGGTAAACTTTTATTTCCTTTGCTGGTAGATCAGCCACGTACTCCACGTAGTACAATGGTATAGGAGTCTGCTTATTGACCCAGACGTCTTGGTTTGAATCCGTGCTTGGCCGCTTCTTTTTTTTTAATTTTTGTCACTTAAAATATTATAAAAAATTAAGAAATCGGCTCTAAAAGTTGTATTGGAAACGGGTTAGCACTCCTTCCTCGATAAAAATTTTGTTTTGTCTTTTTTTAAAGGTCCCGAGCAAAAAATTAATCGTGTCTAGGTACCTTAACCTAAAAATTATGTTTTGTTTGTTGTCCAGAAAATCTAGCGAACGGTGGATCGGAGGGCACCCTAAGGTCGGAACAGGGTTAGCACCTGGTTAGGGGCCCTGACCAGTCTCTTTCCTCGCAAGCGAAGAGGGATCGGTGCGAAAAAATCCACTATTGTTCCTTCCCCTGCCCATCCCCTAGGCCCTAGACCAACGAATACTAATACAGGTAGACTCTAGTCTTGTCACTCACTGTATGAATGACAGAAGGAAAAATACCGTTATTTTAAAATCTTCGAGCTATCGCACATGTGGCAACGTCGGATTGTTTGCAGTTCTAGCCGCTCCTCAAAAAAGCCACTCGTGTTAGTACTGAAATTAGCTTAGTATAGTTGCCAACATCAACACAACACCCCTTTGACTTTTGATATATTGGTATTAGTGGAAACAGTTATAGAAAAATTGTAGGGGTTTTACCGTATGTGGTCTGTTTTTTACGAGTTTTTACATATTGCGATAATTAGTAAGTTATCTACTTTCCATTATATATGAATTTCGTTAATTTGCGGTTTGTGGTGTATTTGTGATTTATAATTCCCATAAAACCAAAAATCTAATTTTGTCCTCTGGTCTATTTTTGGTAGGTAACCTAAAAATTAATCTGATTTATTGGGGGGCTATTTGTACGAAGTTTTTAATAGTCTTAAAAAGTCGAAATTACCAACATTTGCTAAGTTATATCGCTATGTTTTTTAACCTCGAAAAAGGGACATTTGTCAGGGTCACTATTCTATGTTTTTGGGGGGAGTGGAGGAAAAATAACAATGCCAAAATGAAAATTGTAGGTTCCGTAGGATACAACGCCGAATAGGGGTTTGTTCTACTTTTTGTGCAGTACAAACTTTGGGTCTCCCACTTCCTTCCTTTCTATTCACACATCCTGTTTCTCTAAACAAAGCCACAGATCTAGTCAAAACTGGTCGAAATCCATAACTATGTGTGGAAATTCTGTTTTAAAATCCTGAATGGCGTCCCGTGTTGAATAAAGCCACTGGCCATCAACCCTTCTACCACTTCTAAAGTAACTTTCGATCATAAAAGCTTTTTGTTCTGCCGTGATTAACACATTATTTAATATTCTTAAAAATAAAAACTTCAGAACTTGACAGTTCTATATTTCATTCACTTATACCTTTACTTATGTTTCCTTTCAAGAGTAATAATCCAAGACATGCGTGATTGATTCCACGACATACTTTGAGGACATTTTTTTTTTATTTTACGTTACTTGTATAGTTTTTAAAATATTCAGACAGTATAATTTTTAGATTCCACTGTGGATAAACATAAATAAAATTAAACATGGAAGCTAACTCTTTAGACTTATCTGGGTCTGATGTATCCTCAGATAATAAAAACTTGGAAAATGAACCTAAGAGAGTCAGTGCAGAAGAAGCTAGTCAAAGGAAAAAAATAATAAAAGTGTCTGTACCAACAGATCTATCTATTCTTGAGGATGTGGGTAAGGATGAGGATGAAGACGAGAATGAGGAGGAAGATGAGGGTGAGGATAAAGCTAGATGGCCTTTACTTTTCACTTTTTCCGACGGAACAGAAGAGATTATATTATTTCCATTCGACAAATATTTTCGGCTACTTAATAGAATGTGGAATCAACCAGATTTTGCTGAAGATCCTGATCTTATTACTATGGACAAAAAAATTGAAGATGCCGCCCCTTATAATGTGTTTTTTACCACTTTAAAGCATTGTCCTGAAACCAAGGACCAGTTATATTCAATTAGTTTTACAGGTATACAATTTTTATTGATATTTACTTTTTACTTTACTATCACACACAGAACATTTCTTTGTAGAAAAGATTTAACAGTATGAATGAATACCCAACGTTGTGGAACACAGTGTATATTAAAACATCTTACAATATTTTTTAAATTTCTACTCTTTATAAACTAGAAGGTACAATCATTAACACAAGAGAGTTGGCTCGAGTTCTTAGGAAAAACATATTACAAATTATAATTTTAATTATTGACAAACATAATAATGGGATATTATTTAGATGTATGTATTGTAGTTTTGATAAATTATTATTTTTATATTCTGTAACTTTAATATTAATAAAATCAGGACGTTTCTTAGCGGCTATAGGTTTAAATTTATGAATTTGGTTAATTCTATTGCATGTGATATAGATTATGGTTTATACATTATGCAATGCATTTACAAAAATAAATAAAGAAGGATGTGTTTGATACATGGATGCATTAAATTGTGAATAATGGAATGATTCGCAATTATTGGTCGTTTTCTTTAATGCAGCTGAGGCATCAGCCCATATATAGGGTGGAAATTTATATATTATATATTTTTACCTTATTGATTTTTTTGAGATCTTCTTTGTCCAAGTTTGGGAAAACTAAAAGGTTCTTTTCATATAACTTACATGGCTAACATAAGATGGATTCTCCCCCAATTTGCTCTACGAAATCTACAGTAAGTATAGTCAGTGGCAATGTCTAAAAATTGTAAATTTTCTGTATGTACAGTGTGCCTACAAAAATAATGTATGACATTATCTACTTTGTTATTGTAGCAAGTTACCTATTACTATAATACATGGATTCGCTGGATTTCGGTGGCCAGAAAAAGAGACAATGGACCAGCTTTATCCCAATATAGACTATCACTTTATTAATGTGAAGAAGAAGGAAACAGATCTTGGATGGCATCATTCGTAAGTAAAGTCCGCATTAACTTCAATGCCAGTTCTAAAGGCTCCGTACGTCATCAATTATAATCAATATATATAATATATAATCAATATATAGGTAACGTAAAATAAAAAATCGTTCTGAACAGTTCAACCAACGATTATCGTGGGGTAATAACCAATATTCCTATTCTATTTAAGATTAGGAGTTAATAATTTTGTTTCCAATTCTAGAAAGCTAAGTATTTTTGAATATGAAGATGGTTCATTAAGAGTTGTTATTGGGTCTGCAAACTTGTACGCGGACTGGGAACAATATAATCAACAGTAAGTATTTTAAGAAGGTACCGAGTTTTAAGGAGGAAGAGAAAACACATAAATAGAAAATACCGCCTGTTTGGGTTTTATATATATTTTAATTCTCTATTTGGTAAAGTCCCCAATTGATGTTGGGTACTAAAATTTAAATTCGCGATCATGGGTGTAAAGTGTTCACATGACACATTTACTGGTTCTGGAAGAGCAGCACATGGGATCAACAGGTGGCCACCACCCACGGCTAGAAACCGTGGCCACCACCAAGAAACAGTAAAGTGATTTCGACGTCAAGGTAGGCCATATTAGTATTTGTGTCATGCTATCCGCCGTTTGCCTAACGGCTTTTAAAAACCATTATCTTTCTCATCTCCACAACCAAAATTATATACAGTCCACTTTTAGCTCTTATACCAAACCCCAACACCGCCAATGGGTTTTCAACTCTATCAAAATTACCTTATTACGCTATATAATAAATTGTAACACTCAACTCATAGTTGACTAAAACGATTCATATGCAGTTAATTTGACACGTTATTAGTGCATAGGTGCATTTGGGGTTTATCACAAAAATATATTGATTAAAAATTACAATTTTGTACCCAATTTTATTTTTAGATTATGGGTAAGTCCACCCTGTCCAAGGTTACCGGAGGGCAGTTCCGTTATGACTGGGGAGTCTCCTTCAGGTTTTAAATTTGCTTTGTTAGATTATTTGTTTACTTATAAAGAGTACTCTATTCCCAGTGTGCAGGAATGGATCGAACGGATTAAGAATACGGATTTTAGTAACATTAAGTAAGTTATTTTTCCTGTAGAGGTCAATTAGATTGAGAGCTTATAACACATTTTTTATGTGTCCTTATAAAATCTAGAACTTCTTTTTTGAAAGATGACTATATATATATTTATATATATATATATATATATATATATATATATATATATATATATATATATATATATATATATATTATATGTCTCTACAAGGGATTAACAGTTTACCAGCTCGATCTCCGGGCAAAACCAGCCCATATTTTTTCCCCCCTCTTGCGAAAAAGTTCGACTTGGGTGTTTTTATAAAACTGGAAATTTTGACTTGACGAACTCAATAGTTTGGCTAAATGTTTAGAAAGTCGCTCACCAGGTGAAAATAATCCTTTTTTATATTCATTTAAGGGTTGCGTTGATCTTTTCAACGCCCGGCGTACACTATCCTAGAAAAAATGGAAGCATTACGCATTTTCTTGGACATGTACTCACACGTGATTGCACCATTCCGGCTCCTAAAATTGAACACGACTCTTGGCGTATAATAGCACAGACTGCGTCCTTAGGTAAGAACTTTAAATCACCGATACTGATGTAATCAATAATTAAGGCTACAGGAAGCAACTGGGTACATTAAATAAAAGAATAATAAACTTTTTGTTAAATTTATAAGTTTCGAAAACTTATATGTGTATTCGAAAATAGCTATTTTTTAAATTTCACTAATTTACAACAATACAACATTTAGCAAAACTACACAATATTATTTTCTTTTGATCAGATGCACCATGCTTTTTAACGACATATACAATTTTTTTTATAAAAAATGTTATATGATAAATTGTTGCGTGTTTTATTTCAATGTGGTATATTTCTTAGCGAGTGTTTACAACTTATGATTAAAATTCCCGAAATTATCGTAAATTTCCCTTTTTCCCTGCTGCTTGGCTGTTTTCCCCAGATTTAGGGAAATTTCCCTACCAATGGCAACCACGCGCATACGCGATGTAATACGGCGCACAGTCATGATACAAATAAAAAAAGATTTGACACCGCGCAGGTAGGCGTGGCCATGTACGTCACGCTGTGAGTAATTCCGCCATATTTTATAAACGAGACTCTTCTTTGTTAAGATCTCATTGTGTTTTAAATTTATTTTTTGGTGTTTTTATATCACTTTAAAGAGTTTAAAAGTGAAAATGAGGTGTGTTGTGTATGGTTGTGATGTGGACAATGAATGCAAGGGCTTTATGGGGCGGGTATCGCGGCAGAGAGGCGGAGATCGGGTGGCCGAAGTTTGCTCGCACGGAAAACTAATTGTGCAAGTATAGCTTGCACTTGACCGAATTTTTTTTGTGTAGAAGAGAAAGGGTATGCAACGACGCATCATTTTCTCAGTGAATATCCAAAATTCCGATTACAATTTTTTTTTCGCAGAAAATTAAAAATTAGTCTTATCAGAGGATTGTGTAAATTTTTTTAGGTCTTGTTGGTCGTGTTCCTGAAGAATGGCTGACGACTTGTTTGTTACAGTCGCTGGGAAGTCACAGAGATTCGCCCTATTTGCCAACTTTGCCCACATTAAGCAAAATCAAATTCAGTTTGATTTATCCAACTGTTCAGAACGTTTGCGACTTATATTTGGGACCCCTGGTCTCATGTTGCGGCTATGAAAAAGGAGTTAAGGCAACTCAACCGTGGTTGCTTCAGTATAAATGGTAAGTATTTTTCTTTCTTTAAAAAATGCTAGTGCGCTAACAAAATAATCTTCTAGTTGTGAGTGGTGCGTCGCAGGTGTATAGTGTGGCAACGTGCAGCGCTGTGGATTGTTTTATTGTAATATGCTTACGCGCAGTGGCGGTTGGTGAAATTTCAAAGTTGTGTATCTCTGTTCATACTTACAGGACCCGTACCAAATTTAGGAGTTTTAATAGTGAGCCCACTGGGAATGTTTTGGTAAAGAAAAAAAAACATTTTGTAATTTGCGAAAAAAAGTTAAATTTTTGGTGCGCCCCTCCCAAGAAAAAAATGAACACGTCTAGGTATTTGCTTTCTTTTTTTTCTAAACAAATTTTACATCATTTTGTCGACAGGTTTTAAATTTTGAGAGAAAAAAATGTGTTAGGAGAAAGTTATAGTCATTTGAATTTTTTGTAAAATTATATTTTAGGCTTCAAAAAATTCAAATGACTATAACTTTCTACTAACACATTTTTTTCTCTCAAAATTTAAAACCTGTCGACAAACTGATGTAAAATTTGTTTAGAAAAAAAAGAAATCACATACCTAGACGTGTTCATTTTTTTCTTGGGTGGGCCGCAACAAAAATTTAACTTTTTTTCGCAAATTACAAAATGTTTTTTTTCTTTACCAAAACCTTCCCAGTGGGCTCACTATTAAAACCCCTAAGTTTGGTACGGGTCCTGTAAGTATGAACAGAGATAAACAACTTTGAAATTTCACCAACCGACACTGCTTACGCGGAATCCTGATCATAAAGGCTCTGTGTTTTTTTTTAGTCAATGGAAAGCTGATAGAACAAAAAGAAGCCGTGCCATGTCCCAATCAAAAAGTTACTGCAGAGTATCACCGTGTTGGCAAAAAATGGCGTATTTTTTTTTGACCAGCGCAAATTTATCCAGAAATTCATGGGGTAAAATTCCTAATCGAGATTCTGGAATTTACGTTAGGTACCTGCGTAATAATGGCTGTCCCAAATACGCGTTTTTACTTTGATTCCTTTTTCTTTTTCAAGATCCCATGAAATAGGTGTCCTCTTTCTACCAAGGTACTTCGGGGAGGAATACTTTGAAACTATGGACTCTCCCAATCGGAAAAACAAAAAGATATTTCCCATAATGTTTGATCTACCACTGGTTCCATACGGACCTGACGACGATTCTTATTGCGCGGAAGAACTTATTGAAAAAGGAATCGTACGACTTGTGAATTCGAAGGATAAACAGGATGAAGCACACGGTAAGATGAAAGTGAATAAATCTGACGAGAAATGTATAGAAAATGTAAACAACTTAATTTATATAACTATATATAACTTTATATAACTATTTTTTTAGATGCTGATAGTTTGACGGAGAACGTCGCCGAATTAAATATTTCTGAGAAAGATTCGAAAAAAAGTACGACAGGCAGCACAACCGGAACTTCAAATAAATGGGATGAAAATGTAGCTGAAAATACCCAGAATGCTGAAGCGAAGAAAAGAGATGTAAAATTTACCGTTAACCCAAGAACTGATATGTTTTTTCCATCTTTTAGTAAGTAATAAGAAAATTATATTCTTTAAATTTAAATTTTTAGTTTATGGAAATATTTGTTGGAACATTTAATAAATTTTTGTAATAATATTGCTACTTATAATAGATTTAAGGGCTTTGTAATCTTTTTTTTTTATTTATATGTTATAAATAATATATTTCGTCAAAGTAAACGTTACATATTTTATTTGTGAAATTCTTTATACTTAGCAGAAAAAACCCGAATATAGAAAACTCTACCTATGGTGCAAGTTAACGCTGTGATCAATGAAAAATTCTCATTTCGAGCCCTGTGCCAGAGCTGGGAAAACTACGTGAAAAAAATAGAGGAGTATAACTACTAACTACTTTATTAAAAAAGTTGTTTAACTACTTGGTAGTTAAATTACTTTGCGAATATTTTATGCAGACTTAAAATAATCGAGTACTAGGAGAAAAAAAGTAGTAAGAATACAACTACTTTTACAGAAAAACTAGTTGACTACTGCCCAGCTCTGACCCGCACCATGATAATAAAAGGAAGATATGATACCAAACCGTGTCCCATTCGTCCGGATTCGCGCATGACGTCACGCTGTGAGATATTTTTGAAGTTGATAACGCGCGATATAGACTCGGTTATAGGCGATTTTATATAAATTCTATTGGCAATATACTTTGCCTCCTGTTCATAATACAAATTTTAAAGTATATGATTTAAAATAATCATGTACATAAAGGGATTAAATTGATTTAAAATAATAGATATTGGTAAATTGCCTGCCAATTGCGTTCTATGTAAAATTTAAAATACCTTTAGATTTTTACCAGGACTCAGTTTTTTACCCGGGCTCAGCCCTGGGCAGCCTCCCTGGTTATGACTCTGTCTACACAGGGCGATGATGGAAGTGACTCGAAAATGGCCTGCGTTAATAATAGCTAATAAAATTGCAATGTAAATGATGGTTTCATTAAGTAGACGAAGAAAAAGTTATTATTCTTGATTAATTAGAGAGTAGACGTAATCATTTTTTATTATTATTTTTATTATAAACTGGTTCACAGTACAAAATAATTAATTAGTTTTGTTGCTCCAGTAGTGGGCAGATTATTCAATGTAAAAATTTGATAGGATTATTTTAGACGCTTCCTGTTTGATTTTTTTATCACAGTTTTGTCTGTGTTTAGTTACTTTTTTTATCATTTACAGCATTTTAGACACATTATGTATATTGTTTAATTTTTGTTACAGTTTTAAGTTGATCAGCTTTTCATAGGGTAAGTATTTAATTTTTGTTTCCTGAATTATATACTATACAGTCCGTTTTTTTAAAGCGTTTAGGTCCTGTTCTATTACAAGTATAGATAAATATAGATAAAACTTGGCATAGTTGAATTTTAAAGAATAAGACAACTAACTATACTATGAATTTATTTCTGAGTTTTTTTCATAAATTTATCAAGAAAGGGACAATTCTTGAACGTACTTTCGACAATAATAGAACTAAATTCATTCTAGCAACCGGTTCCAAGTTGAAAACCATTGGGAAACCAAGCAAATCGTTGAAATATCAGAGTGATCAACTAGATCTTAAATTTAAACCAGTACTGAATCTTAAACCTTCTTAGTGAATCTGAACGTAAAGTTTTAACGTCAGAAAATGTGCTTCACCTTCACTTGGCAGCTAAAGGTATAAAAAAAGTTCACAAAGGTGTCATAAAATACAACAATCTAGGTAGATAAATAAAATTTTAATTTAGGTTTTATTATTATACTAATTTACTATGGGGAATTCCCACTGGGCTTCATGTCTATTAGGTAAATAAGTTTAATAAGGGTGAGTTATTTAATTCTAATTGATCATTAAGTAATATGTCGGAATTTTTCAACCGATTTATCTCAAGACTTTGAAGTAAATTCAATTTGTTACCTTTATTTTCTACATGTAGTATTTTAAAATTCTAATCAAATTTATGTCGATTCTGTAAAAGATGGTTTGAATATGTATAATTATTTTTATTATTAATAAAACTTCTTTTATGTTCTGTTATACGTGTTAAAAATGATTTGCCTGTTTGGCCGATGTATCTTTTCGGACATGATCCACATGTTAACTGATATACACCTGATTTATTATTTTTATTGGTTTTACTTTTTGAATTTTTCAGAAATTTTCCTAGTGGATTATTTGTTTTAAATGTTACTTTTACGTTTTTTTGATTGATAAATTTTTTCTGCTGGTTTCTAGAAATAAATAATTGTTTTAGAAGTCTTAGGTTTTTCTTTTATCTTCGGTCTATACTGCAGCAATAGCTTTATTTTAAAGTTTTTTGACAAAATTCTGTCAATATTTGATGGGCAATAACCGTTATTTATTGCAACTTGTTTAATTAAATTTAATTCGCAACTGAAAATTTTCGGGGATAAAGGGACACTTATTAACCTATTATGAACCATACTATGATATGCTGCTAACTGGTGGTTTATCGCAGTTCTCGTTTGATTTTTACAGAAAAATTCGTAGTTATGTATCGAAATTATCTCTAATAGATCTTTTTTTTTCAGGCATGAAGTTTTAATATTTTAAATACGCCACAATGTTCCTCAATATATTTCTTCTTTTAATCGCTTTATCACTTTCCTCGATCCCTCAAACAACCGGTTGCGAGAATGTGACTTCGCACCATAGAGTACGACGAATTGTCGGTGGTGAAGCGGCTAATTTCCCCCCATACGACGACCCTCTAGTCTACGTGCGATTCAATGGAAGGTCTGCTAAAGTGGAAGGGTCTAGGGAGTTTCCCCACTACGTTTTTAAGGGAATTAAGTACGCTCATCCCCCTATTGGAGCTGACAGATTCCTGGTAAGTTCGTTAACCAAACGCCGTAATGTTCAGTACCAATAGTACCAAACTTAATAAAACAAATATAGGTCGTCACGGGGCGGATCTTCTGTTGGCCAATCAGATAAGACAAAACATTTTTTTTGTCATAATAGGGTAACTAAAATATTTCTTTTCCAAGCGGGGGAGAATTTCACCATTTAGAGTAACAGTACAGGGGGTTAGTTTTATTCTCTTGTATTTTAGCGTCCAAAAGAAAAGTTTCTTGAAGGAGAAATTAGAGCAACCCGTTTTGCGCCACCCTGTATTCAGCCGGTGCCTGGTAGAGACTTAATTATCGGAAGTGAAGACTGTTTGGCCCTAAATATTTTTACACCAGATCTGCCGACCGGAACAGAAGGTAAAAAAATTACACTAATATACAGCTAAATTACTCTAATGTACAGCTCCTACAAGAAAAGAGGTACTGAGATGAGTAAAAAAATAAAATGTTGCAAATACATACATGTAACTTTATAACCAGGAACTCAACAAAAAAAATTGGTGCTTCAATTTTTCCACAGGGTGTTGTGAACTTACGACAAAAAACAACATTTTTGTTTAGACCTGTATAACATGACCTAAACAAAAAAGTTTCTTATTAAACAAATACACCATAATTTTAATTAATTAATTCACAAACTGCTAAAAAAATTGTAAAAATCGGATTAAAAATAAAAAGTTATAAAACATCCAACATTAGCCATAATTTCGGGATGGCGATTTTTTTGCCGGGGGTGTATATTTCAGAAACTACTAAACTGATCTACAGTGTCAAGGGTATACTATTTATTCTATATTTTAGGTTTACCAGTTGTAGTATGGATACATGGCGGCGGATTCAGATATGGCTCAGCATCGCAATATGGCGTAAGTTTTTAATTGTACGCACGTACACAGGATAGTTTTATACTCTAAAAATCTGAAGTTCGTGATTTCAAGCGACGCGACGGTGCCTCAATAAACTAATGAAACTGGGTTAGTTTCTATGGGCGCCCATGAGTATGACCGATTTGTTACCAAACCCTGTATAATGTATTGCAACAGTCTCATGTTAACAAGGACTGTGAATACATGTAAGGCATAATCACTACCAAAAAATAATGACTTATTTTGCAGGTAAGACATCTAGTAGGTCAACGTCTCGTTGTAGTAACCATCCAGTACCGCTTGGGCTCCCTCGGTTTCCTCAGTTCCGGTACTAAACACTTGCCAGGCAACGCCGCGTTATGGGACATGGCCCTAGCGGTCCAATGGATCAGAAATTACATCGGCTTCTTCGGGGGAAACCCTCACAGAATTGTAGTTATGGGGCACGACACGGGAGCTAGTAGTGCTCTATTGCTGTCGTTGACTAAAGTTGCAAAAGGTAAGCTGAATGATAGAGTGCTAAAATCATAACCTTTCTTTTTCAGAATATAAATTATAATTTTTTTACATTTTTGGTGTTTAAGGGCAGCCCGCTGGCATCGTAGCTATGTCGGGTACAGCAGTATCACGATGGGCAATCGACAGTACGCCCTCGAATACTGCCAAAGAAATAGCTGATCATAATGGCTGTCCAACAACCAATGTTGTGACTATGGTGAAATGTCTACAAAAGATATCGGCTGAATCAATCGTCATGGTAGGTACAGCCACAACCGTCTTTACTTACAAGCCGTAAAGAGAGATCGGGCAACACTGGATTTCCGTAGACCCGCGTGTCAGTCACTATCGAAATCTTATAAACCCATGATACAAATAAAAGAAGATACGACACCGCGCAGGTAGGCGTGGTCATGAACGTCACGCTTTGAGTAATTCCGCCATATGTTGTAGACGAAACACGTCTTTGTTAAGATCGCATTTTTTACGTAAATTCGAATTTTACAAACAAAATTGTATCATCCATTTAAAATTCCACAGTTACCCCACTCTTCAAAATAGGGAGAGGGGTAAATGTCCCCCAATCTCCCTATTCACTCACCAAAATTTCATGAAAATATTTCAAACCATTTTCGAGATATCGCCGAAACCGTCAGGATTATTTAATTTATTTAATATCTGTTGCTGTGCGACTAGTTCTGATAAAGTAAACTTTAAGGGAGACTCCACCATAGAATTTCAAAAACTTCAGTCAAGAGGTTTCGTATCTGGTCTGAACGGAAGACTGGCTACAGCTCCCGTGGCAGAAGGAGAGGATGACCGAAGGGCACTGCCAGGATTGGTGGAATACGATCCTGTAGACTCGCTGTATAAGCAGGATAATCCTAAGATTCCATTACTAACCGGTGTCACTAAGGATGAGACAAGGAAGGCTGTAAATGGTAAGTATTTTCTTCTAAAACTGTGCTGTAATTTTTAGATTACAGCGTTAGCAGTGTAATGAGATGATAGAATATATTTGTTATATGTTTTTCCACAACCACAAACACTTGAAAATATAAAAATGGAGTAACACCAAAAATTTTATTTCTTCTTGCTTTGCAACTAAATTTAAAATTTAGGGAAAGAGTCAATTTTAGCATTTATTTATGTATTTTTAGGTCAGTATAAAAAAGACATCATCCACCAGCTTACAACAGTGCCGAACTTCCTCAACAAAGTTCTTTTGGAAAGTCTTCAAGACAACCCCGTCGTTGCCAAACTTACCGGAAAACTTGGAGGTATCGGCAACATTACCGCCCTCACGTCCACTGCGGAAAATCTATTGGGAAGTGTGGGGAGTGCCTTACCAGTTAATTTTGATAACTATTTGAAAATAGATACGAGCAATATTCAGGAAGGGTTGGATAAGGTTTCTGAAGCCACAGGTAAAATATCAATGGTAATACGAGTGCCTTTTTCAGTTTAAAATGCATAAGAAGATTTAAAAAAGAATGAAATTTTGTGGGGCTACGTTTTTCACAATATGTATTTTTTTAGCCGATGCCTTGTTCAATTTACCAGCTTTTCTTACTGCAAATTTCTGGAAAGGTGCCCCCACCTACTTGTACAGCTTTGAGCACGTTGGAAAAATGAAGAGAGGGTTCAGTTTCTTACAGGGATTACCACTAGTCGGAAATACTTCAACAGGTAAGTTTGAGATTTTGCGCGTGTAGGTATCAAATAAAAAAAAGCAGGAAAATAACATGGACTCTTTCAGAGCTGGGCAGTTCTTAAAAAAGTGTTTAAATATTTGGGTCTAGAAAAAGTGGCAACACTGGTCTAGAATCAGCCAGCCTTAGATTTGAAATTAGTAAGATATAAAAGTGTAGAAAACCTGCACAAAACAATTATTTTTTGTAGATGTGTCGTCTGACAACACACACGTAGGCCACGGTGATGAATTAGCATATCTCTTCGACGCCCAAGACCTGGAAGGCAATCCCTTACCGGCCGATGAGCCTACTGAAGACGACATCAGAGTCCGAAACATCTTTACCAAGATGATTGCAGACTTTGCCCGGCACGGAGTCGTCAGTGTCAACAACGAAAAAGCGCCACCTTTTAACGCTGGCGACAACAACTTTATACAAATCAAACCACGCCCGGTCTTGGCTAACAAGTTCAGATTCTGCGAGATGGCGCTGTTTATGAACATCGGAGAACGACTGAAGAGCAGCGCTTGTCAATTCTTGGGAGCTTTGAATATTGATGGAATTTCGAAAACTTTACTGGATCCCGGGAATGGTTTGGGTAACGTGGGACAAGTTGTGCCTGGGTTAGGTTTGGGAAACAACAATCAAAACAACGAGAGAGAGCCGGTAAATAGTTTGGGCAACGTAGGAGACAACAGAGATCCTTTTGGAGTATTTGGGAGTCAAAAAAGTTATAAGAGCCCGTTAGGGGGACTGATAGGATAATTTTATGTCGTACGTAGTACATATATAATTTTATAACACAGAAAAACATGATCAAAGTGATAAGCTATGCTTTTATTAAATAAAAATATTTGAACTCGTTGAGGCCAAGTTTCCTATTTGCAATTTCACCTTACTATAGATAGCAGTACCAATTTTGTAAGATGGCAGTTACAATTGGGGTAGATTTTATTGATATTTTAAGGACATGGTACAAATAAAAGAAGGTACGATACCAAACCGTGTCAAATTCGTCCGGGTTCGCGCATGACGTCACGTCGTGACTATTTTTGAAATTTATAACGCGCAATATAGAGTTTACGTTAGTTAAAGGCGATTTTATATAAATTCTATTGGCGTATACTTTGCCTCCTGCTTATAATACAAATTTTATAGTATATGATTTAAAATAATCACATAAATAAAGGGATAAATACATACATTGATTACATTGACTGATTGATTGTCCACATCACAACCATACCCAGCACATCTCATTTTTACTTTTGAACTCCTAAAAGTAATATAAAAACACCAAAAAATAGTTGATTGTTTCGTTTACAAAATATCGCGGAATGGTCACGGCGTGACGTAAATGGCCACGCCTACCTGCGCGGTATCATATCTTCTTTTATTTGGATCATGTGTTGTTGGTGATTTTAAACTATTCATTGTTAAGCTGGTAGGTAATTGCCTCTTAAACTTAAACTGCAACATTTTGTAATTATCTTACAATTAGTCAAAAAAAATTAAAATGTATCTAAAAGACAAGCAGAGATTTTTCTAAAAAAAAACTTTAATATTCAACATATATTATGTATAATACAATACTATAAAAACTATCTTACAACTATTTAAATTCACTTTTTTACAACTTAAAACTATATAATACTTAATGTTTAGTTCATTGTTTTAATACAATATTTATAACTAGACCGAATCAACAATTAATTTTGAATCGTTATATTTTGTATATTGTTCGGGTTCCTACCTACTGCATTCGCGCGTTTACGTTCTAAAATAGTTACTACAGAGTTTCTTTTTTAAAATTGTACGGTTAACCAACTTTGTGAAGTTCTACCTGATCCTAAGTCTCTTGTATATGTAGTTGGCCAGCCACAAACTCCCAGTGAAAAAGTTAAGTAGTGCCATCAGTCTAAAGATTTCTTTAAAACTTGCATCTGAAAGGAAATTATATATATATATATATATATATATATATATATATATATATATATATATATATATATATGTATATGTATATATATATATATACAGGGTGTCCGGGAAAATGTGGGAAATCTCCCGGATATGAAAAAAACACGTGAAAAGAGTACTACAAGTTCATATAAACTTTTTTCGTATCGGCCTCCTCTTCGGAGATATGGGCTCCCAAAGAGCTCCAATGAAATCAAGTTTTTTACACATAATTATTGAACCACCAGGTATATTCCAATTTTTTTTTAATATGATGTATACCAGGTTAGACCCTTCAAATTATTATCCAACAAAGTATTGTGAAGTACTCACAGCTGCAGGGACGGACTAGCTCTGACACTCATGACCCCATTTTTTTTACGCCCTGTATGATAAGAACTTTGGACCACGTTTTTTACATACCTTTAACCATTGACTAAAAATTAAGTACTCTTCATTCATGTCGTTAATCCTAACCGTTTTCGAAAAAAACGTCACTTTATTTACACTGTTAGTCCCCTAACTTCTGTCGGGTTGAATATGAAAAAGAGGAATTTTTCCCTGTCGCCAACATAGTTTCAATAAAACGTTAAAATTTAACTGCTTAGTTAAAAACTTCGTAAGAGGGTTCAACATGGGCCCCGTCTTATACACTCGCGGGCACGACGAACTGAGGACTGCTGTACCCGCCACAATAACCCAGCATTGTTCCTTATTTAATTTGATCACAATGAAACGTGATTCCCCGTAGAAGTTCCTCCCTACTATCGACGGGAGTAGAATACGCCAAGGTTTTGAGGTGTCCCCACAGGTAAAAATCCAACGGCGTTAGGTCGGGAGATCGAGGAGGCCTGGCAATAGGTCCTCCCCTACCTATCCAACGGTTTGGATAGACGTTATTCAGGTGCTCCTGCACAGCAACGCTGAAATGAGGTGGTGTTCCTTCGTGCATGTAGTACACGTTTCGGCGGATTTCAAGTAGTACGTGCTCTACTAAATCATGAAAAGCGTTCTGGAGGAATTCCAAATAAAGTTGTCCTTTCAGTCGTACCGGCAATACGAATGGTCCAATCAAAAAATTGCCAATGATTCCTGCCCAGACATTAATTGATTGGAACCGATGTTGACGATGCGAAACAATAGTTGCATGAGGATTTTCATCAGCCCATACATGTGAGTTGTGTAAATTCATACTTCGTCCGTGAAGAGAATCTTCTGGCTTCCAAAGCATTGCAGATGCAAGACCATACATCAGATGCATATCTGCATACTCAATAAACGTGTTATTTCGAATTATTTCACAATTAATTTCACCACGAAATCAGCGATGTGAAAGTTGACAAGTTCTAAAATGCAGGATATTTATTTCTTTCCTACCTAGTAACGTTTGCAACAACAATACTTTGTTTTTGGGGCCGATAAAATAAAACGCACATTTTTTGCGAACCTAGGTCGAATTGCAATTCACAGAATTAGACGTATCTGTTATCGAAATACGCCAAATACATGATGTAAATAATATGACGTTTTTTCGAAAACGGTTAGGATTAACGACATGAATGAAGAGTACTTAATTTTTAGTCAATAGTTAAAGGTATGTAAAAAACGTGGTCCAAAGTTCTTATCATACAGGGCGTAAAAAAAATGGGGTCATGAGTGTCACAGCTAGTCCGTCCCTGCAGCTGTGAGTACTTCACAATACTTTCTTGGATAGTAATTTGAAGGGTCTAACCTGGTATACATCATATTAAAAAAAAATTGGAATATACCTGGTGGTTCAATAATTATGTGTAAAAAACTTGATTTCATTGGAGCTCTTTGGGAGCCCATATCTCCGAAGAGGAGGCCTATACGAAAAAAGTTTATATGAACTTGTAGTACTCTTTTCACGTGTTTTTTCATATCCGGGAGATTTCCCACATTTTCCCGGACACCCTGTATATATATATATATATATATATATATATATATATATATATATATATATATATATATATATATATATATATATATATATATATATATAACGTACCGGCCAAGATTTATTAATCGGTATTTACTTACTCAAAACAACAAAAAACAAAAACGACACTCCTGTCAAAACAGAAATCAACGTATACTCTTTGGTAGCTTCTCCTTTAACTGTCAGTCCCAACAAGGGACTTCCGACGTGCTGAAGCGCTGCTATACTAAGCACTATCTGGACTGCTCCGAAGAGGAGGACGCCTTCTGTGAAGTAGTCCGATATCACTAGAAATGAGAAAACACAATACGTATTATACAGGGTGTTGCCAAACCCCTGGCCAATATTTTTTCATAAACCTGGGGTGGTTAAAAGCCTTCTATTAAGTCGGGACCGGATGCGGGTCCCGAGTCGAGGCGGAACACCACTCCCGACAAAGCTACTAATGACGTTATTCGGGACTGGAGTAGGGTCCCGAGTCGGGACATTGGTCGGGACTCTAGTCACAGCGAATTTAAAAACAGGGTTTTAGTTGGATACTTACTGAAATATCCCAAAGCGCCGATCCAGCACAAAGCCCATATTGTTTTGGGCCTCCATTTTTTCTCTACGTTGATCAAATAAGCTGCCACGGAAAATAATAGTGTCGCTAGCGATATGGTGCCGACTAAATTCGAGAGGTGTTTCATTTTCATTTCCCGGACTTCCTAAAATATAAATTAAAAATTATTACGGCGGTGGTGTAACTAGGGGGAGGCATATTAGCACATCCCCCTCCCTTAATTCTGGTGAGCTTTTTTGTATGAAGAGGGGTTGGGAAAAATTAATGTTTATTATCAACTTTTTAGGATTTTTGTTACTACTATCATAGGTAATTTAACCACAAATTGGTATTTTTGAAATTTTTTTTGTCATTACCTCGAATTTTAAATTATATTTTTAGAGACCCTGTATACTTACCTGATACAAAAAACTGGGATACAAAGCGAAGAACACAAACACCGACCACTTGGTCGTAATGACTGTGATCAAAGATTTGTAGAAAGTCGGCTGTTGTAATAATTCTAAGGTGGTTTTTGAGAAATCGGTCGCGCCCCCGGTTGTGTGATTCACAGAGGTGGTCGTTGGCATGAATACTGACGAATGGGGTTCCGTGTGGTCGTCCAGTATGTCGTAGGAGTATGTATTGTTGTTATTCACTGGCGTATCGGCGAAAAGAGGAATAGGCAACCTAAGGACAAAAAAATATGCAGTTTTTTATTGCAAAAATCGTTTAAGCAAGCCATCACAAGAACCTAAAAATATTATTTTGAAGAAAATTACTAGAATAATTTAATTAAAATTGTTTATTTATTTTTCGGTATAATTCCTAATTCCAATTTAAAACTCCGCCATTTACCCGCGCTTTCTAGTGACGTCAGATGACGTCTAAATTCTTAAAATCAAACTTTTTTGTCTTTTTGCTCTGAATTTTTGACAGGCACGTGATCGATCGGATTGTTTAAAACAACTATTCACGTGCTTGTCAAAAATTGTAAGCAGAAAAATGAATTTACGAATTTATCGGTATATTAAGTTGCCTATACTTACCATACCTACCTAACTGGCATCGTGTATCCATGATGTAAATGGAGATTTATTTGTGTGGAGTTCGTTTTTGATTATAGTGTAATTTTGTGCAATTCTTTTTATTAAACAAAGGAATATCTTAGAAACTACCATAAGAATTGTACCCACTTACCCCGATATACTTCTTGTAGAAGGTCTCTCAGCAGGCTCATTCTCTTTTCCAAATGACATTTCAAGGAGTAGGTTTTTTTTATTGCGCGATTCGCTGTCGCTTCTCTTAACTCCTGCGGAATCTAACGGATCGTCTTCAAATTTTTCCCACTCTTGGGTTTTAGTCTAAAAAATAATTTTATTTATTATAATGGCTTTTAAGTAAACAAACCTGACATAAATTTTCAATATACAGGGTCGCCCACGAAGTTTTGGTTCACCAATGTCGATTATATTCTTTATAAAACAAATAGATATTCGTGAGCCGTAGTTTTTGGGCGATTCTGTATATTAAAAATTTATTTCAGGATAGAGAATTTGGGTTACAGACAGTGTATTTATATGTACTTACTACGATACTTTCTTCACCTAACGGATCAACTCTTTTATTCCCATCCTCGTGTTTTTCATCTCCGTCGAAATGTTCCCACTGTTCAACTTTAACATATTTCGCAGTTTCCTCGTCTTCGTTGTCCTCCTCAAAAGCAACCCAGTTTTTTTTATCGTCTTGTTGGCTATTTGTGGTACCATTTGCAACAGGTTCTGTGCTGGCGCCAGCTTCTGCATCTGTACTGAAAAAAGCGTACAGATAAAGTAAAAAGTGAGATATGAATAATTTTTTGATTGCTTATTTTTCCTTTCCTACAAGGGATGAAAAATTTATAGCCACTCATTACTTTGCAGTTTTTCTCTAGATACTAGATATGCATATAACAGCTTGAATTTTTGAAAAAAACAGGACACACGTTTATATAAAATTGCTTCCTTTGAGTTGGGGCAGGACTCGGCAGGAGTCACACCCTAAAGCATTTACCAAAGGTTTGGGAACACCCTGTATATGCAGGTGTGAAGCTCACCTACTGTTCGTGTCCGTAACTGGAAGTTCGTGTCTTTGAATTTGCGTACCATGGTGATTTTGGACTTTTATTTGCAGTTCTCGCGAATTTTTCGAAAATATGTCTTCTTCGTCGTCTGGATTTGTCTAAAATACATATTAATAAAATACTGTTAAGTAGTGAGCAAATATTAAAGTTTCTAAAGGATAGAATTTATTATATAAAATACTTACCGATATAAAATTGTATCTATCGACGGTTTTTGACTTTAAGTACATAGGTTTTCTTATTAGTAAGTTTAAAATCAGGCCCTAAAACAAGAACTTAATAAGGAATATGAATGTATTTTTTTATTTCATAAATCGTTTAAGAAAATCATTATAAACCCAAAAATAGTATTTTGAATCCTGGCGTCACATGCTCTATACGATCTTCGCAATAACTAGCTACTAAAATAACAGCTAGGAACTAGAGCTACGCTGGTGCCATCTGCTTGAGTTTGCACTTGTCTTTCCACTCAGTCAGACACGATAATTTGTCTTTAGACAAGGGCGTACCCAGCGAGGGGCAGGGGGGGCAGCTGCCCCCCCCCCCTAGAAATTTATAAATTGTAAAAAAGCACCGCTAAGTGCAGAAAATAAAAAAATCTAAATAAACCACTATGGTTTTACTATAAAATTACAAAACCGAAAAATATAGGACACTACTACTAAAATATATTCATATACGTAAGTCAAACGCAGCGCACTGCACAGCCTATTAGATTTGCAATTGGCGGAATTAGCCAAGAAATATGAATTTTCTATTACGACCCTGGCCATTTGCACCTGCCGAGTCAGCCGAGTGCACTGCCGAGTGCCGATGCCGTTTGTTATTTTTGTTTTGCCAACCGAATTATAGAGTGGAGTGGGAGACATTCCGATCCGATGGGTCCGACTCCGAATTCGGAACGTCGAAATCTTAACCTTGCAAAGTCGTGAATTTGTTGTATTGTGTTGTTTTTCTAATGGAATTTAATTCTGGATTCAATTATAGCCTCTTTAAATATTCGCTTTTCTCAAGAACATACTCCAGCGTTTGCCTTAACAAAAATACATCCATTATATATGCTCGACATGGAAACCAATCAAGTAGAACAAAATGCACAATATTTTACCCAGTTTTATCAATTGGATGATATTACTGCGGAAATGGACCTATGGTATAATTTGTGGAAGGAAAAAAAGTCAACTGAGGACCAGCTAAAAGACGTCGAAATAACTGACCTTCTTGACGAGACCGATGTTTTTTATCCCATCCTAAAACAGGCACTTTTGATTTTAATCACAATTCCATGCACCACGGCCACTGTAGAACGATCCTTCAGTACTCTTAGAAGAGTGAAGACTTGGTTGAGAAGTACCATGGGAGAGGAAAGGCTAACAGGATTATGTCTGATGAGTGTGCATCGTGATTTAATTAAATCAAATCGAGAGCAATTTGAAAATCAAGTTTTAAATAAATTTGCGACAAATCCAAGAAAATTGTTATTGATGTAAAAATTAAGCGAGTTGTATCAAAATTTAGTAAGTAAAAAGAGAAATGCAAAATCCATTGTTTTTTTTTTTTGGTCAGCCCCCCCCCCCCTATTTCAGATCCTGGGTACGCCCTTGTCTTTAGATGCAAATTCTATAGTAGTTTTATCGTCTATTTACCTGTAGAATTAAAGCTTGGTACCAGAGGACAACATGAACCAAACTGTATTGAAAAATAGTGTGACCCACAATGATGGGAGCAAAAATAAATCCCAACGCAGACACTGCATGTCCCAGATGGGTCAAAATCGGCAGCTTGAGACGAAAGTACTGGGCAAGCAATATTTCACACTGGGACATCTGGATAGAAGCACCAATTCCTAAAAACGTAAAAATATAAGTATTTTTTAATGCGGTTCATAGAGATTTATTACATGTTAAATTTTTAACCCCATGTTAAGTCTTGTTCTGTTAGAAGTAACCGGAATAAAACTTGACAGGTCAATTTCAGAGTCTCCAAAATACGTTAATTTGTCAATTATGCCAAAAAAGCTACAACGGCTACATGGGGTCCGCATGTTACTAATTTCTAATTTTAGGAGTCCGGAATTTCGAGACATTTGGGAACCACCGATATAAAACGTTTTCGGTTCTACAAGAAACTTTTCTGGCAATCGTTTACTTTTTGAACTCCCCCCGTAAACGCGCGACTCGAGACAACGAAATAATTCCTGCTCTGGCATCTGGCATTCTCTGTCCTATCTCTGCAAGTATCGACCTCTCAGTCGCGCTTACCTGCAACGGTTCCCGCCAGGATAAACAGCCAGCTCTGACCTGCTCCAGTCATGCCCATCCAGACGAAAAGAAGACCTGCGCAGGTGAGGCAAGTTCCCGCCGTAGCAAAAAGCTTCGGCCAAGTGCTTTGGGCTATCAATTTTCGACTTGTTGGATCTAGAAGAAAGAAGATTGTTGTTAGTTATTTGTGGTCTATGCTATTTCAGTTGTGCTTTTGGAATACCTACTAGGTACGTGGAACTAATTATTGTAAGTGTAAGTTGAAAGCAATAAAGATAAAAACACTTAGGTAGGTACCTGATTTAAATTAATTTAATTGTGGTTGTTCCATGACGCGTTTATATTTATTTTGTTTAAATAAGTTTGCTGAATATTGAATAAAATAAGACAAATAACATTAATTTAAATAGCAGTTTTTTACCAGGACCGATATTTTATATTCTTATTTTGTTTACCAATTTTATATCTTGGCACGCCGCGCGCCGATAAAAGCAAATAACATATTGAAATAATATATAAACAAAATAAACTAAACTTGACCCAAGCAAACCCAAACAAAGGTTTTCAAAAAATATGAGGCATTTTTTGTATTATATAGGGTGTCCGCAAAATCTTAGTATTGACAAATATCTTGTTGCTATTAGTAAAGATACATGATACAATAACAGGAAGGTGTGATACCAAACCGTATCAAATTCGTCCGGGTTCGCGCGTGACGTCACGCTGTGAGTTATTTTTGAAATTTATAACGCGCAATATTGGCAATATACTTTGCCTCCTGCTTATGATACAAATTTTAAAGTATATGATTTAAAATAATCATGTAAATAAAGGGATAAATTAATTTAAAATAGATGTTGGTAAACTGCCTGCCAGTCGCGTTCTATGTATTTATTTACGTGAAAAGAAAAAGTAAATAATTTTATAAAATAAAACTATATATGCCTAATAATTAAGATAATAATTTTTATATAGAGGCATATTCTTATTAAAATGCGTATATACCTACAGAGTCTTCCGAAAATATGTTATAAATAAGAATTTTGTTTGTTCCTATAATTTGTCAAATATTTTTTACGGAGAATAACATCTGTATGTTTGCGACGAAAGCCTATTTTTTAGGATAGCTTTTTTTTGGATTTTTTACCCTTTAAATAGTAAATTATTAAAACTTATTGTAATTTTGTATTCTTTGATTTTTCAAATTTTAAAAAATCTTAAAACGCTAAAAATTATTCTAAACAAAATAAAAATATCTAAATTTATGAAATTAGGTAAAACAAGAAATTATTTTTTAAGAAAATAGCCTTTTTTCAATCTCTTTGTCGTATTTTCTCGATTAAAGTCTGGTGATTCGCTACCGTGGAGATTTTTAGCAATTGTTTGTCACAATAAACTTTTTTTATTGAAGCGAGTTTGTAAAAACATTAAACACATTTGACATTCATGACATGACACAATTCATGCTTTAAATTACTTTCATAATCACTTTTGTTAAAAGTCTAGAACAGATTCTAGCATTTTTCACATTAAACTTATCTTCTCGTTTGCACAAACGCTTCCAAACACTTTGTGTTTCTTTGTTTTTTGGGAAGTTAAAAACTTTAATATCGGGCATAAAGCCCTTGTGTCGTACCCTATTTGACACTCCGCATCTTTAGTCACGTAGCCATCCCCATTAAACTTATTTTCTTTTAAAAAGAGTCAAAGGTTATCTTTTCTTTAACGCCGCTTCCAGACGATCTCTTAGAATGTATCAATTTAAATATAATTATCATTTTTCGGCCCATTAACGGTTTATTAAGGTTCAAATGATAGGGATTCAATAAAACTAAAATCGGGCGTTAGAAAAATACATTCTAGTCGAACAATCCTGCCTCGACTTTTGTCCGAGGTTTTGCTGTTTTGTGAATATAACAACTTCAAGAAAACCTCCAGTGTTTCAATCCATTTTGGTCTCCAACACTTCCATTGATTGTCCACATCACAACCATACACAACATACCTCATTTTCACTTTTAAACTCTTAAAAGTGATTTAAAAACGCCAAAAAATAAATTTAAAACACAACGCGTTCTTAACAAAGACGTGTCTCATTTACGAAATATGGCGGAATTACTCACAGCGTGACGTACATGGCCACGCCTACCTGCGCGGTATCATATCTTCTTTTATTTGTATCATGGTAAAGATAGAGACACCAAATTTTAGGTGTATCTTATTGGTTAGTAAATCTACTTTTTTATGTATCTTAACTTTTTCAACCCCCTTGAGGGGTGACGCCAGGGAGTTGAGATCAAAAATTTGAAATGCAACCCTGTGCCGTGTGGTACCTCATTTTAAAGGTCTTCAAAAAAGAAACATTTTACCGCAAACCGAGGTCCGCATCTTAATTCGTTTTTAAATGTTTAAAAATCGTGAAAAAAAGTAAAAATTTAAATACCGTTATTTGGCAGTAATAAAGTCGATTTTGGAACTCTGCCAAGAAGTAACACCTGCCATTCTGGAAAATGTGAGAAGTGAGTTCCAAAATCAACTTTTTTACTTCCAAGAAGTTCATTTTGAATAACTTTTAAAGTAATAAGAGAAATACACCCAAGCAAACATCAATCGATATTTATCAATGACGATAATCTTCGAAAATTATCTAATATAAGCAAATATCGTAATTTATCAACAAAGATATAATTCGAGAAAAATAATTACTAATAAACAACTGTCGATCTTTATCTGTTAAAATAGAAATATCATAAAAACAAAGCGTAAACAATATGAAAAATACAAAGTTCTACTTTCTTCCAGAATTTATCTGTGTAATATAATACTTTTAAGCGACGGCGACCAGAATACGTAACTCATGTTTAGAAAGGTTTCTTTGTCAAGCCGCTATAGGCGATAATCTCTTAAGAAAATGAGTCAGGGTTATTATTATTATATGAGATGTTTGTAAACAAATTGTTTAGGATAGGCCGATAAGAAAGTGGTATTGAGTTTACTTTTATAGTGTGTGTAAGTTTCAATGGCTCTGGAAGCTTCCAACAGGCCAGACTAGTTACTTTTATAGAGAAGTTAGTTAACATTGAGCTTTTCGGTTTTCGATTTTTTACGTTCTTCGAGAATAAATTTTGGAAGTACCTATATACATATAAAATTCTTTTTAGTGTCCCGTCCGTCCGTCTGTCACAGGCGATTTTCTCTGAAACTATTCGACGTAAAAATTTAAAATTTGGCACAGAGATAGAGTGTGGTGACCCAATTATAGACGTGAAGTATAAAAAGTTAAGTTTTGATTCTGGGGGTTAATTTCGGGAGGTAAATTGGGCAATGGAAGAAAATTTTCAAGGGCATCGTGTAGGGTGTCATATGAAAGCTTATTGAAGCACGAATTCATATATGATGTATTTTTTATTGCATTTTTTTAAACATTTCTCGGGAAAAATGCTTAAAAATTGCTATCCCCACCCTTATCACCAGAAGGATCGCTCAGAAAAATCTGAAAAAAATCATGAACACAATCAATAAGTGTGGGGTTGATGGCACGGAACCAGGGATGAATTCAAGGGATATCCCGGGGGATTCCCCCCGGATCAGGAAAATCCCCCCCGGGGAATGTCTGTAAAATATAGAAATTGATTTGCTTAAAGCATAGTTTACCTAAAGATAAATTTTATTCCCTCCAATAAGAATGTTTCCCCCCCGAAAAAAATGTCTGGTTTTGATACTTCATGGAACATTAATTGTGCAAGTATAGTAGGCACTTGACCGGTTTATTATTTCACGATTTTTAATTTTTAAAGACTATCCATAAACGAATTAGGATACGGACCTCGGGTTTGCGGTAAAATGTTTCTTCTTCCACACGGCAAAGCGCTTCATTTAAAATTTTTGACCTTAACTCTCTAGCGTCACAGGGGTTGAAAAAGTTAAATTATATAAAAAAGTAGATTTATTAACCAATAAGATACACCTAAGACTTGGCGTCTTTATCTTTAATAATAGCAAAGATATTTTCCCATACGAAGACTTTTCGAACACCCTGTATACAACCGTCAAAAACACAAGTATAAAAACAGGATATATAGAAACAACTTAAACTTTAAGTGTTAAAGCATTTAAAATATAATAAGGAACATTTTAGGAAACATAAATTGAAAACTAAAGAAGTTGTAATTTATTTTGCTTACGATTGTGAATTTTTTAAAATAGGTTCAGTTTAAGCGACTGTGTTCTTCGTCTTTCAAAAGCTAAATAAATCAAACCGACCATTTGGGGTTGACTCATAGAATATCTTTATGGATCTATTCTATTAATTGCTGTTAAAATTGAAACCCTCACGGAAAATATAATGGGTAATCGGTTTTGTTTTAACCGTAGCCGTAGTTAAGGGGGGCTTGAGTTAGTACCCCCAAAATTTACAACCCTCCACTCTCTGAACAAAATTTATGGCCATTGCTGAATAGGGTCTAGAGCTTTGGCACCCTAACTACGCCCATGGTTTTAACACAGCTAGCGAATATTTTTTGTGTTAAGGTTTATTTACTAATGGTTTGTTTCTTTGGATCTCTGGTTAGCGGATCATCAGTATCAGTATACATACTTTTTTCATTAATATGTATTTTTATTTCCAAGAAACCTAAAAAACACTTAAAAATACATTCCTTTACATTTTTACTATACATATTATGTGTATATTATAAATAAATAAAGTATACATTATTATCTACATACATTTATCAAAAAGTAAGGTTCATACGCATGATCAGTGGGCCTTTAAGAGGGGGGACCTAATTTTTATTCGAAATCTCGTTCGTATAACAATGACAATACGATACAAATATTTATATACATACCAAAAAAACTCCAGCTGGCAATAAAGAACAGTGGAACGTGCAACAGTTTGTTGTCCCATAATTTGGGGTTGGTGCCTTCCAGAGTGTCCCTGTTCATACGGGAAAATGCCAGAAAAATTCCGAAACTGACCATCAGGCTGGGTATAAGGCTCTACAAGAAATTTTTTTAGGTTTACAGTACAATACCTATACAGGATGTCTAAAATAGGTGATACCACTATTGTCTCCGAACGTGTTAATTTTTTTAAAAATTCAACTTTTTTTGCAAATTACAATACAATACAAACTATTTTTCTCTGCTGCTGGTGATCATTCCGCAGACGTCAGGTATTGACGGCTAAGGACGAATAAGTATATTCGCGTCACTATCTTAAATACATGAAGAGGAGAGAGGTACTCGTAGTGAATAAGAGTTTTATATTTGCTGGTTGTATTTTGGTATTGTTATCTTATGGATAGTTTTGTTTTTTTTTATTTTTAAGGTGGGAAATCAATGAATGATAAAAACATACACTATGGCCTGTACGGAAGTGCAACGAAAACCAAATCTTATAAACGCCATATCAAGTCTACAACAAAAGGGCCAGTTACCCTGGTTTTCTCGGAACACGTAAGTACACTTACTTACTCTTAGGTTTTGTAAAGGATGTCCTAATTGGTGCTTCGGGATTTACGTTTTAAATAAGACAACACTTTTTGAAAAATAAGATGCTTGTTAATTTTACCAAGAAGTGTGGCAACGCGGCCTTTAAGTATTTATTTAATGGTGTAAAGCAAAAAAGGAATTATATTTAGAAATAAGAAAAAGAATTCTCGAAAATGAATTTGGAACACAAAAGGGCAATAATTAAAATAAGTTACGTTCGTGTTCGATGAATGTTTAAAATACCTATTTATTGAGACAGGAAAATATTAGAGAAAAATAATAAGTAATAAATAGTTGGTTTAAAAATGTATTGAAGAACTTGAAATACTAGGGAAGGGTTAAAAGTTTATTCGAAAATAATTCATTTGACAAATATTCAAACACCTATGCGGCCAGATAATTGATTAATAAAAATGATTTAAATAATCTATAAAATAATTATACAAGTTAACTCACATAATTAGAAAAATTTATCCTTTATTGTAAAGGAAAGTTTCACTTGTGTATGAAGAAAATGTTTCACTTAACTTCGCCGAGATCCGCGGACTCCCAAAACCGGTTAGTGCTCTTAAATCGGCCGATCATTTCAAGAAGTTAGAGCATACTGACCGTTTGCATTGATGTTGTCTATGGGGAAGATTCACCCCCGTCCGAAAACACACCTCACTAATTACCCTATTATGACAGTAATATTATGCGATGTCTTGTCTGATTGACTCACCAAGAAACCACCTTGTGATGACATACGTGTCGCGGGAAAGCGAATATTACCAAATATAGCAACCCCGTAAAATCTGAATTTATAGCTTCTTTATGTAGGCGCACGCCAATAAATGTCTCTAGATAAAGCAGAAAGCAATAAAAACGTCGTAAATCATGATACAATAAAAGGAAGGTATGATACCAAACCGTGTCAAATTCGTCCGGGTTCGCGCATGACGTCACGCCGTGACTTATTTTTGAAATTTATAACGCGCAATATAGAGTTTACGTTAGTTAAAGGCGATTTTATATAAATTCTATTGGCAATATACTTTGCCTCCTGCTTATAAATACAAATTTTAAAGTATATGATTTATAATAATCATATAAATAAAGGGATAAATACATACATTGATTGATTGATTGTCCACATCACAACCAGACACAGCACATCTCATTTTTACTTTTAAACTCCTAAAAGTAATATAAAAACACCAAAAAATAGTTGAAAACACAACGCGATCTTAAGAAACACATGTTTCGTTTACAAAATATCGCGGAATTGGTCACGGCGTGACGTAAATGGCCACGCCTACCTGCGTGATATCATATCTTTTATTTGTATCATGGTCGTAAATGACCGATAAATACCGCTGTTTTTCTTCATTTGCCGACTAAAAACAGGGTCGCCCACGTAGAATTTCCTGGAAAGCGCAGGTGGAAACAGGATGTATTGGGTTGTAAATAGCATGTTGGTGGTAGATAATTGGTTTTTGGTCATTGATTTTTGCTAACTATATTTTTGGCAGTGCTAACAAGTGACATGAGCTGACAATAAAGTGGAATCTTAACTTTACAAACTGTCGGCAAATGTCATGTTTGTTGACGTTTGAAAAACAAATATTTTTACTGTGAAACCGAAATGTCTTATATTTTTAGGACCACCACGGCTCCATCTATAACAGCGGCTATAGAGTCGCTACACCGTTATTACGTGGTACAACCAAGGTAAGATTAGTTTAGAATAGCTTTGTTTTTAGAAAAATCAGAAACGAGTCAGCCAGAAATTTTATTCGGGGGAAGGTTGACTAGATAGGGTTGCCAACTTACGAATATAATATAAAAGGACAATCTATTATTTTGGGTGCCACGCCCAAAAGCTTTATAATTTCAAGAGTGCGCCGCAGGCGAAAATTTGGAGTAATGGATGTGATGTATCGCATTCGCTATTTTGTCAAGACATTATACCAATGTCAAAAATTTTATCCCCCAGCATACTGCGGAATTAGTTAGTTCAGAGTTAAATCCACTCTGTTTTTAAAACAAATAAAAAAAAATAAACATCCCAAAGGGTTTTCCAGTGGCAGTTGTTTAATTATTGAAGAGCTAACATTTTAGACAGTTTCTATACACGAAAGGCTATGTTAAACTTCAATTTACAAAGACAATGGTTAAACTGAGTATCCCTTGTTTTTACAAGGAATTAACACTTTCCTTAGCCAGCTGCGCATTGTGAATATAGACTGTAAAATCTACCCCTAAAAATATTAAAGATTTTTCTAAAATAATACCGTATATTTGTTTAATGTTTTCCACAATTAATTCTAAAATCAAATACGTCATTAAAGATGTTAACTTACCTGAAAAAACAATGATATTAAAAAAACGACCCAGCCCCATCCCCCTTCGGGAATGGTGGGTCCCAATTCCGGCTGGGTACTCAAAACATTATCTATCACAAGTTCCCCATTGATATCACGGCGCCTGTCAATCCTCCCGCTCATGTTTTAGCACTGCTCCACTGTATATCACTGTAAAAAAACGGTTACCTGTACAAATTTTAACAGTGATAGTTATCTAACACAAAATTGTGAACTGTAAAAATTCTAGACGGGATTGTTGTAATTTTCTGCCCACAAAAGGGTCGTAGGTATAACAGTGGGTGTACAATTTGGGTGTTGATCATCCACTTTCGAAAAATTAATAGTTTCTACCTAAACAGATTATTATTACTATTACGTTTATGCATAAAATCCGATAATTACATACACAAATATTTTTGTAGGAACGTTTTGACAAACAGAGTCAGTCTTTAAGGTCGTGCTATTGTAAAAAGAGATAGACTATTTCTTTGTTTTTGAACGAAATTTAAAACAATACAGTTCTTTATTTTGTTATCAACGTATGTTTGTACTAAAGGTTACTTTAACAATATAATATAAAGCGATATAATTTCCAGTTAGGGGGGGGGGGGGGGGGGTGGTTCAGCAAAATTTCAATTTTTTTTTCGCAAATTACAAAATATTTTTTTCTTTACCAAAACATTCCTAGTAGGCTCATTATTAAAACCCCTGAACTTGGCATTACTTCTAGGTAGATATATTGTATTGCATTGTTCTCTGTATATCTTGTCTCTTTTTACAAGACCCCGACCTTAAGGTATCCTAATAATTGAGTGAAGGTCGTTACGATTATACAGGGTCGCGCAAAGATGTAGTTTTACGGTAAATTAGGA
Organism: Philopedon plagiatum; assembly: GCA_963971165.1. Classification (NCBI taxonomy): domain Eukaryota; kingdom Metazoa; phylum Arthropoda; class Insecta; order Coleoptera; family Curculionidae; genus Philopedon; species Philopedon plagiatum. The sequence continues at coordinate 2,569,525 of OZ020195.1, forward strand.
TTCCCAGAATATATGCAAAAACGATCATAAATATGTATCAGTAGAAGAAATATTTATCTTCAACTATACCAAACTTCAGATGATTATCATTTTTACAAGCTTTTATTTAACTTCACCTGTTAGTTTGCTTGTATGTATGTATGTATGCGTCTGTTTAGATCAAATATGGCAATCAAAATTTTGACTAGTTCTAATTAAGCTAGAGCTTTGAAATTTTGCACACGTGTATAAGTCCGGTAACAATGCAATATAGTATATTTAATATTGTTCTAAATCCAATATGGCGGACGCCCCAAGATGGCGGATTACCTTGTTCTTTACAATCCCCGTGATATGGGTATAAATGAAAGGGTTTGATGAGTAGAATACGATAAGCTGTGTGACGCCATTCTAAACCCAATATGGCGGACGCTACAAGATGGCGGATTATTTTTTACAACCCCCTTGACATGGGTATCAAAGGAAAGGGTTTGACGAGTAGAATACGATAAGCTATGTCACTTCATTCTAAACCCAATATGGTGGACGCCACAAGATGGCGGATTACCGTTTTCTTCACAATCCCCTTGATATGGGTATCAAATGAAAGGGTTTGACGAATAGAATACCAGGTTACCAAAAGTGGTGCGTCATATAAAGGTCAAAAACTAAACGTGTATGTAAAAAAAAAATTCCTAGACAGCAAATCCAATTTTAAATACTAGCATAACATTCTGTTAAAAGCATTTTATATACACAATAAAATTATTAATCACTAGGGCAAAGTAAAAATAGGTGCAATACAAAGATAATAGATAATAATTGAGTTCATAAAATATAACTTGTTTCGTCTTATTCTTCAATACCTATATTACTTACAATACTTCGTCCAATATATCCGTTTACACTCTGAAAAAAAAACACTAATTCACACCTTTTAGAACCTTCTAGACCATTATTTTTTACAAGAACACCTGAACTGACGCCCATAGATCCGTATTCACTTTAGTTGTCTTTCGCATTCTATAAATTCATTTAGAGAGATAAAAAAATATGGCTTTTATCTTATCTTAGAATGAGTGTACTAAGAGTAAACAAAAGGTTCACTAATGATTTTCTGTAATGAGAAGACAGAACCGAAGGATATTAGCACCGAAGGTGATATTAGTGCCTATTTATGAAGCCTGATTTAGACCTTGAAAAATACTTTTACAATACAGGGTTATTTTTTTAAAACCTGAGGCTAACTGTTTTATTTAAAAAGATAGACATATAGTTCTAAATGCGAAATTTTAGAGAATAGTCCAACTGAGAAAAATGAGAAATCAAATTTTCCCCAGTGGTGCCAGTTTGTAAGTTATTTGAGAAAAACGTATTTTCTTAAATGGCAACAATGCATTATTTGAAAAGTTTTAATCCATCTCGTGATTCTAAAAAAAAAACAAAAAGGCTGTGCGTTGATACATCAGTCAATCAGTCAGTCAGTCAGTTTCTTCTTTTATATGTATAGGGAACTTAAGTTTCATCTCTGTGGCTCCCACACGATCCCGGTAAGACCTCTGTCTTTTCATTTGCGCCAAATATTAAACAGCACAGCGTTGTCAGAGAACAATCGGGGGGTTTCGGTTTTATTATGGAGTGGGGCTTCAGCATAGAGAAAATATATAGGCTTCAGGCGTGGATAGACGACAATGAATTATTGTGCACTGTTGCCGGACTTATAATTTATGAAAAAAAAATGGAAGAAATGCGTAAAGTATAAAAATATGCAGATATGCTTTAATGATACATGAAGTTAAAAAATACAGTTTTGCAGAAATATAAGGTAGTGCCATGGCTCTGTGGCACTACCTCACGAGCCGCCACTGATTAATATACAAAAACCAGCTTATGTTGCCAATTTATTTTGCCATATTTTAACTGAGTTTTTTTATAGAATAAAAAAGACTGTATGCGCGACTTTAGATCTTGGCCATGATACAAATAAAAGAAGGTATGACACCAAACCGTGTCAAATTCGTCCGGGTTAGCGCATGACGTCACGCTATGTCCTATTTTTGAAATTTATAACGCGCAATATAGAGGTTACGTTAGTTATAGGCGATTTTACATAAATTCTATTGGCAATATACTTTGCCTCCTGCTTATAATTCAAATTTTATAGTATATGATTTAAAATAATCATATAAATAAAGGGATAAATATATACATTGATTACACTGATTGATTGATTGTCCACATCACAACCATACACAGCACATCTCATTTTTACTTTTAAACTCCTAAAAGTAAAATAAAAACACCAAAAAATAGTTGAAAACACAACGCGATCTTAAAAAAGACGTGTTTCGTTTACAAAATATCGCGGAATTGGTCACGGCGTGACGTAAATGGCCACGCCTACCTGCGCGGTATCATATCTTCTTTTATTTGTATCCATGGATCTTGGCCATTCACAGTCTTACCAGCGTCTTACCTCTTCCAACGTCACTATTATAGGAAGGTGAGGTAAATCATTCTAGAATAACATATCTTGCTTTAAACTTAGCCCGCGCATTAGTAAATATAACAAATAGTATTTAAAGTATTTTTAAATTTCACTAAACTTACCTCTTAGTCAAGTTTTACATATTTTCTCCAAATTGGGATTTAACAATCGAGAAATGGTACAAAAACACCCAAGCTATGGTGGTGATTTGGTGATACTATATACTGACAAAAAAAAAACACTAAGAACGTTACTCGCACTCATTTAACACCATTTTTTAACTTTATTTGCGACAAAGCTGACATTTTTTACTGATAGGTATCACATTAAAACGCTCGACTTTGAGCTACGTTCTGAAATAATCATGTTATTGTTGAAATGTTGCTTAATTAATATTCAGGAGTTGCTTCAAATATCATTATTATTATTTATTGCACCTGATGCTAAACTGAAACAATTGTTGGTATGGTCACAATGTGTGGTTAAGGTAAAGTATAATAAAAACAAAACGAATTTGTCGAAAGACGACGATATGTTGTAAAATTGTATTGGTGCTTTGTCTTGTTTTGGTTATTTGGGTAATAATAAGTTCGGAGATATAGAGGTAAGAAATCACCAATTATGGGTCACGTAATGGTTTGGTCTACAAACCAGCGTCGTTGCGTCGTCGTTCAATTTCAAATTCAAATTCAAATTCAAATTCAAATTCAAATTCAAAACATGCTTTATTGTCGAAAATACCTGGTACTCATTGACAAAGCTGAACTTAACTATTTAAAATTAGAGCAATACAACAAAAAAAAAAAAATTTTTTTTTTTTTTTTTTCAATAAACTAATACTAAAATACACAAATCGTCCATATACATATAAAGATGCACACAGACGCACATACATACACAAAGTTTAAAATCCAAAGGCACTTTAACAAATTAAGAAATAATACAGCAGAAAATAATGTTCAAATACTGAAACAGATATTATCACAATGTATGCCCCAGAACAGAAAACAATGTGTATATATATACAGTCAAAATATTAAAAACAAATAAATATGTACAAAACAGTATTAGGTACACAATATAGAGACAAACAAAAGATACAGAACATCCTATATCAAAACATTTACATCCAACGTGTCAATACTATCTTAACTAATTATGTCACAACCGATCCTCAAAATACTCCGCAATCGTATAATAAGCCTTTCGCACAAGCAATCTCTTAGTCTCCTTCTTAAATTTGGAAAGATTCTGAATACATCTGATGTCAACAGGAAGATGATTGAACATCTTCCTGGCATTATAAACAAATGACTTTTTTTACGTGCCATAACCGTCTACATGACACAATAAAAGGAAGATATGATACCAAACCGTGTCAAATTTGTCCGGGTTCGCGCATGACGTCACGCTGTGAAATATTTTTGAAATTTATAATGCGCAATATAGAGTTTACGTTAGCTATAGGCGATTTTTTATAAATTCTATTGGCAATATACTTTGCCTCCTGCTTATAATACAAATTTTAAAGTATATGATATATTTAAAATAACCATGTAAATAAAGGGTTAAATTAATTTAAAATAATATATATTGGTAAATTGCCTGCCAATTGTGTTCTATGTATTTATTTACGTGAAAAGAAAAGTTAAATAATTTTATAAAATAAAACTATGCCTAATAATTAAGATAACCATGGATTTATTAGGACTGGATACGGGATGAGTTCACATTCTTTGAAGCCAAAACAAACCATTCTAAACGACACTGTAAACACAATTGGTAAACATTGGCCACATCTTATTTTACCTTGTATTTTTGTACAAAAATACGTTAGAAGCATCACAAGATTTACAAGTAATAAAAGCCCTAAAATATTTTATTTTTTTGCTAAATAATAATAAATTTAAGTTAAAAAGGTTTTATTATTTATAGGTTATGTGATTTCTAAAGGTGTTTATTTAAAGTCGCTCCGAGTCATTTATAAATCTATATAAATCTATACGTCGCACTTTTTCTTTTCTAGTTCATTAGAAAAAGACGTACGTGTAACCGAGTGTTCAGACCGAGGTTCAGCCGTTTTCCTAAACAACCATAACAGACAGCAACACTTCTGAGCTCCAACACTCCAATGCTATTTTATCTCTTTCTACTACCATTCTTGATTCAATTACGTAGTAATTCGTAGTCTTGTCTATGTTCGTAGTTCGTAAACTGCTCCACAAAAACAAAAACAAACAACAAAATATAATGCTTCACGTTCGATACGCTCACAGTATACGGATATCGAATCCTTATTATAATAAATCCATGAAGATAGCAGTTTTTATTTAGAGGCATATTCTTATTAAAATATATATACTTTCCTACAGTCTATCGAAAATATGTTATAAATAAGAATTTTGTTTGTTGATAAGGCTAGTTTTATTTCAACTGCGTTATATGTTATATGATTGCTAGTATACTCCCCAGGAGGTTACGAAATTTCGGAAAAACATCATATTCTTATTACACATGGGGCCTCTTTGGGAGCCCTGGGAGGCTATTGCTTAGTATGCCTAAAATGGTTAATCCACCACCGTTTTTTTTTCTATTATTGTAGAAAATTCACACCCTAATTGCCTTTGCCTTCTTATACTTGTCAATTTACCCTTGATTGTCAAATTAGACCTGTCATAGCAATAGTGAGTCGGCCCATATTTTTATGGTAGTTTCTCATTTCGTCCAAAAAAAATCCAATCTGCCGACTCTATAAATTGAATTTTGTTGCTATCGACAATGTAATTTGTATTACGCTATTAATTAAGGTTTTTTCTCTTTTTAATTAACCTGTCTATAGTTTAAAAATCCAGTTTGTGTGTTAATGAATTTGAAGATTTACGTATTTACTGTTTTTAATACAAGTGTTTTGATGTCATTTCGTAATATGGAGCAATTTATTTGCTCTCCTAACGTTGAAATGCTGTTTCAATCCTATTTTCGAAGACTGAGGTGTCAGTTTTAATTTCTAAGGGAGTAACAATACTCCGAATCCCTGAAGTAATGATTAGGACCTTTGTAAAATAAATACATAATCTACTTACTATTGGATCTCCACCCGTAGCATACGATTTGAAATGTGCCGCCTTTTTATCGGTAAAACAGGTACCGGTGAAACGAGATATGGCGTCCAATGCGGGCACCTGATTGGACAGCTTTGCTGACACCGTGACCTTGCTCAATATTTCCGAACCTTAGACAAGGAAAGAGAGTTCCGAACACAGTACAGCCATTTTTGTTCTAGCAACGGAGAAGTGTGTGTTGAAAGCTCATCGTACGACTTTCTTCGTAGTTTTTATTTCCTCTTTCAGGCAGGTAAGGCTGTTTTTTTACAAATTTTACAGTGTGTACAGTTTATTTTGGGTTTTGAGGTAATTTTCGTTGAGATAGTATATTTGGATGATGAAGAGTTTGTACTGAACCGTGTCTGAGCTTGTTGACTCGAAGAATTTGGCGGTTCCTTTCGGTCTTTTGCAAAGGTTTTCATGGACGTTAATTTCAAGGCCGTGAAAGGATGCGTATTTTTGCATATTATTTGCCCTTCGTAATTTGTAAAATGTATGTTATTGTTCAGGAATTTTACGTCTGGTCTCGATACTCGATATAATAAAAACAATGGGGTCTTATGTATCAAAATTTAAAATCTAAGGCCTCTGTCGTTAGCTACCTGCAAAGTGGTCAAAATGTTTTAAAGAGCACATGTGCAGTTGTACTCGACTTTAAGAAAGCCGTCTTGCAATTGTATTATTTAGGACAACAACAATGTGCTGATCAATGCAATAATTAATGAAACTTAAGACATGGATTTTTGATTTAAAATTATTTTGAGCAAGAAATAAGTGCTTGATTCTTGACAGAATAGTATTATTTAAACAAAAATGTCACACAACGTGTAGCAAATCCAATTGGCATTTCCTTGTGTTTTATTTAGGGATTATTGCAGTGTTTTTATGCCAAATATTTGACAAGAAACATGTTAAAACAGTAACTTTAGGTCTCTTTTTGTGTTGCATGAAATTGCACTAACCTGCACTCTTTTTTACTTGTAGGAGACACCCATTAGTAGAAAATACCGTGCAGGTTAGTACAGTTTTGTGTAGTAACACAAACGAACAAAACTTTTGCCCCTTTTGAGACTCTTCATCCCTATTTAGGGGTATATTAAACAGTAGGATCACAGAAACCCTGCTCGTAAACTTGCAGATGCAAGAAAGCTAATATATCACCATACTAATACGAAAGAAATGACTAGCACAGTTCTAACTTCTAACATACTTGTGTCGGAAGATTGACTGGCAGGGTTCCGTAATTCCGCTGCTTTTCTATAAAAGAATGCTCACTTTACACCATTACAAACGGTGGTATACCCAAACGGTAATCAGGTTTGGATAATATAAAAAAAACATTTGATTTGTTTGCCAATTATCGACAGCATTTCAATTTGTTCTGTAAAATATGACAGAAAAGCTTTCAGAGGTGACAGTTTAGCATAACCTTTAATTTTTTTAATCAAATCTTTGACATAGTTGCCAACATAACTAAAGTATAAATAAAAAACAAACAATAGTACCAACTTATTTAATATATTGTGATTGAGATTTGTTTTTAATAAAAGATATGGTTACATTGTTGCAAATCATCGTAATGCATTTAATTAAAGCAATTCAATGGGTGCCAGTATTGATATTCTCAACCGCATTTTATCTGGCTTTAAGAGGAAATTATGCAATATGATATAATTGTTGGTTTTGGTGTAATTTTATATAATATGCAATGTATCAAGTACTAAGTCTGATTAGTTTTAAATTCAAATTCAAAACTTTATTTGTGTTGCTAAAATTAGTCAATATTTTACACTCGTCCATTACAAGAATTTTTTGCCTATTTAGAACGTATATTAACATAGTAATAATAAAAACTGTTATGTCGTGGAGCAGAGAAGAAGTGACTATGCTATGATACCCTCATGAGTCTCATGAAGGTATCTTCTTTTTTTGTGTTTTTTTTTTCAAATTAAATTTAGTAACCAGACAAACTGTGGTTCATCAAGTCTTAAAAATTTCTGTATGCCTCTGGATCTTCAACTTTTAGTTCTTTATTTTAAGGGTTCTAAAGTGCTTTTTTCCTTTTTTCTTTGGAGCCATTTTTTGGTTCAAATATGATTATTTTTATTTATTACCATAAAGACGATTTTTTAAAATTTAGAGTTATTTTAATATAATATAAAACTGTATTATACCTGCACTTATCCTTGGGTTCTTAAGAATTAACGGGTTCATATTACAGCCAGGTGGCGTTATCTGAATACTTAGCAGATGTGGCGTTTTGTAACTTTGCAATTTATCGCTGAAAAGTTAATACAAGGTAGTTTTTTAAGGGACTGATGATAAGAGAACTGAGAAAACGTGTTTGTTCTTGTGGTTGCAGTTGCATGGATGTTATCAACAATTTTGTACATGCATACATGTAAACGTATGTATCGCATTTTTCACTCTTGTGTAGTGGACATATCTCATAAAAGTTATTGTGTTAAAAGTTTTTTGGTTTAAAAGGAACTTGTCTTACCGGTTTATTGATTTTACATTGAAGAGAAAATGACTCTTTTAAATAAATTTTACTGTATTACTACAGTGCCCTGAATGTACTCACTTTAGTAGGACAGTACTAATACTTTCTTTTAGACGTTGTCCCTTAATAGCTTTGTAAGTGCATACAATTGTACTTGTTTTTATAAGCAGACTCAAAACTCAGCGATTTGCTTGGGTTTGCTTAGGTGTTGCTAGATTGAATTTAGTTCTATTATTCTCGAAAGTACGTACTAAAATTACCCTTTTCTTTATAAATTTGCGAAAAAACTCCGAAATAAATTCATAGTATAAAACTTAGTTGTCTTATTCTTACACTTGTCAGTTTAATACTTTTGGTTGTCAAATTAGATCGAACTAGCGTTGGAGCATTTGGCCGTTAGTTTTTAATATTTTCCACTGATTCATATAACATATTTTGACGATTTTCTCGGAGCTTCGGTCCCCTGTGTAGGCGCACTCCCTTCTATCTGCTGCGCGACACAATATATGTACGTTATCCATCTCACTCTGAAGCAAGTTTAAATCAGTCACTCTTTAGAGACGTCCGTCTCAGAGTTATTACAAATCGCTGAATTGGGCGAATGCGCCAAAAAATATTAATGTTCTTTTTTTTCTCTAAAAAATTATGGTCACTGTGTGTATAACTGAAAGTTTAATGTTTGGTTTTGACTAGAATACAAAATTGACAGACCAAGCTGTAGTATAGCAGTTTTTTTTTTGTACATATGTATGTTTATAATTTCGCTAATATTAATGGGGGGGGGGGGGGGTTATTTAGCGATGTGTCAGGTATAGTCAATCAAACCGATACAATTGCAATAAAATAATATATTGGGTGAATATATGGGTTACAAGAGATCAGTCCCTTCGAACGGCAAATCTAAACTAAAAACTTAAGTCTATATTTCCTGTAACATAAACATTTGTGGAGACACTTCAAGTGGTGTCTATGACCGTGAGAGTCGGGTTGAGGCTCGATGGAATTCAGCTATTTCTTCCTTAACAGATGATGCAACTATTTTGTGGCCTAACAGGGACAGCGATAAACAATAATTACTTAGCAAATATTAAGCAACGGTGCGAAGCTAACCAGTTTACCTTTAATATTACCAAGACCCGTGTTACATGAATGACGTATTTTTAGAGAATCGTATTGTAATTTGTAAATCATTTCATTGAAAATATATTTCTATGGCTCTACATGGATACTGAACTAAAATTTGAGGGATATGTACAGAGACTGTTATTTGCTAGTGCATATACAAAAAAGATTATTCACGCATTAAGGCCGATTTATAAACTTGACGTTTGCGGTTTGCGCTCGTCGTTGCCGTTGACGTTCGTAGAAGTCGAATTATGGTATTTATAAACTTGAAGTTGAAAGTTGGCCACCGTTGAAATAACAGCTGACGCTGACAGCATATCATAACCTATTTTTGCCTATTTATTTGTTTTGTTTTTGTGAGGAGTGTTTTTGTTTAAAATGGATGAGGATACAGAAAGTTTATTAGCATCCCTTGGAATAATTTTGTGTGTATATATGTGTAAACAAATATCACGCCACCAGGTACGAAGCTTTTGATTGGTTGTTGCCAATTGGCTACGGTTTTGCTACGAACGGCCAGCGTCAAAAGATAAAGTTGAGTTAACTCGAACGGCACCCAACGCCAACGGCAGTCGGCAGCGTCAACGGCAAATATAAATGGTGTTAGGTATTTCAGTGCATTTAACTTTGAACGGCGAACGCAAACCGCAAACGTCAAGTTTATAAATCGGCCTTTATATCTCTTATGTGTCTGTTGAGAAAGTCATTAGTTTTTAATACAAAATGATTGAACAACAATAATTTTTAAAAAAATACTGCTCTTAAGCACCTTGTATTTTGTAGTTTTCTTATTTTGATATTAGCATATTTGCACTTTGCTTTTTAGTGAATAGTATATGGGACTTAATAAAAGTACATGTATAATCAAGAGCGTCTAATAAAACTATTTGCTCTATTGCCATGTCAGGGAAATGACAGGCAATTTCCTTTTAGCAAATCGCTGGGATTCCTGTAAAAGTGTCCATATTTTTGAGTTTAAAGAACTCTAATAGTTCCGATATTTAAATAAAAAATATATCTCTCTTCTCGTGTTAAAAGCAATTTATTCATCTCATTAGCTATGATAACAAGGTTATTTGCTAATAAAAATAATAGGAAGGATCTATTTGTTACTTTGTGTTTTCTTCTTAGTTATCTTATCACAACGATAATGTAGTGGTATATTACTTGTCGATATGCTTGAACGCTTTCAGGCTGGATAAAATATATCATTTTATTCTTATCAAAATATTGGTGCAGCTGAAATATTTATATAATTTTTCCGGCCACGTACCCAACATTTAGGAAATTATTATTGCATGTAGGTATGGGTGAAAGAAATATGATATAGTGAGGATGACAAGTGTTAATGTCATCTGCACAAGAATAAATATATTCTTGTGTCATCTGCATGAATCGCTAAGCGCGCATCTCGTACATGGACATGCGGGGTTGAAAAATGTCTGGAAAAGGCTGATCTTTATGATGAGACCATTCTGTGATGTTAAAATGTAGGGAAATTCCCTATTCGTAAAGAAAATTCGTCGAAAAATTGCCTGGTGGGGAAAAAGGGGCAGAAATAGAGTTTTTGCTCTTGTCTAAAATTACCAATGTAATTGATTTAGCTGAACATCTCTATAAATAAACACTTCTTGCTCTATTATTCGTGTTGCACGAGGCAATATCAGTGGCTGTTTATTTTCCACTTGTCTTAGCTGAGCTAAATTAGTCAGAGAAACATCTTATGATAAATATAACGAGACAAAGAAGACAAGGATCTGACTGTCTCAGCTCAGCTAAGACCAGTGGCAAATAATAAGCACACAGCCGTCAGCTTTAAATTGAGGCTATTAACATTTATTAAACAAAATTAGGCTTTCTCACCTCAATAATCCCGAAAATGATCCATTAGTTAACATTTTTGGGGAATTTCCCAGCCGTTCCTGTTTATCCCCCTCCAATTTTTTTTAACATTTGTTTAACAAAATTAAATTTTCTTATCTCGATAACCCTGAAAATGGCACATTAATTAACACTTCTGGAGAAATTACTAGCCGTTCCTTTTATCCCCCCCCCCCCCCCCTCTTGTTATTGTTTTAACATTGTTAGACAAATTTTCTGATTTACATAATCTCGAAAATGACGGTGAACATTTGCGGAAAAATCCTGAGCCGCTAAAATTAAAGATAGTTTTCCTTCTACGGCATTTATCGTTTTTACTTTTTTTGACACCCCGTATATGCCGGGTAAAAATTTTTGATTTGAGTGTAATTTTCTCAAGAAGCAGAATTTTTTTATGAAGAATAACTTTTTTCCGTAAAGTGAAAAATAAAGAAGTTTCCCATAAATTTTAGTGAGAGTTGAACAGGTCGTTATTTTAGCATGAAAAACTGATGGGGAATGCTGTCTCTGTCTAGCGGATTGTCATTCTTGGGGGTAATTACCCCCATCACCCCTCTCATATAGACGCCCTTGGTCAACATAAATGCATCAACTGTCGGCAACCAAGAAAATAGATTAGGTTTGTTAGTCGGCAAACTATCTATGGACTTTGTGGTCATTGTTTTTAATAAAATGTAATGTATCTTATCCACGAAATCTCCTAACCTTTGGAAAATTAGTAAGAAAATAAATCAACACTAGAATTTATGCCTATAATAATCAGTTACTCTAGTAACAATACTTTTATTGTCGGAAGTTCACCTCTTAATCTTTTGAACTGCTCAAGTTTATTTCTACCTGGTTTCATAAATGTGATTTATTTAGGTAGCTGAATCTTGTAAAACAGGTTTTTAGCACTGAAATTTTTTAAGGGGATAACTGTTAATTGTTTAATATCGCTCGCTTATAATATTTTCGAAGTTTTAAATTTTTTACAGCGATTGTACCGAAAGGTTTAAATGGTATTACCTAAGGCCTGTTAACGAAGTTGCTTGGTAACAATGTTAATACCCTAGATCAAGGTTAAAATAACAAATTTAGCAAATTTTAAATTGTGGATATCAATATCAGTCTTGTGAAAAGAGTGGTTTTTTATTTCCAGCGAACTAATCATGGAATCCAGGGGTCGAGGTAGAGCAAGGGGAAGAGCTCGAGGAGCACCCCAACAAGGCGGGGCTCCTCAAGGCGATCCTCGTCCAGGCGCACCCCACGGCGCTGGGCCACAGGGCGCGTGGGCCTCTAGACCAGGCGGTCCTCCACAAGGTGCTGGAGCTCAGGGACCGCCACCGGGCGCGTGGGCCGGCAGGGCTCAGCCCCCGCAACAGCCGCCTGCACCTCAAGCACAGTGGGGCGCAAGGCCTCCGGTGCCGGAAGCCGTGCAACAGGTAGGTCGTTGTGGATTGGACAAAAGGTCTTTATTTACTTTTAGTGGTAATTGTAATTATTACTGAGAATGGCAATATTTTCCATTGTTTACTTAAATTAGAAATTACAATGTTCTATTTGGTTATCCAATAAGAGATTTTGATTTTGATTTTAGGCTACCGTTGGTCGCGGTTCCAGAACAGGTGCTGGCGGAGATGACCGCTCAGTTTCCGGCGATGTGCAACAAAGTAAGTAATCAAATGAACCATCTTTCTCTGTGTTAGATATTTATTTTCTAATTATTTGTGCATAGAAGCAAAATACTGATTTGGTATTGAGCAGACTCCGTAGTAACTAATTTTTTGTTTCAAGTTGCAGCAGGAGGAGAGGGAAGTGATGCTGGTGAAAAGCGCGGAGGCGGTAACGGCGGCGTCAGAGGCCGCACCAACAGGAATGAAATCATTCATACTAAACCAGCCAATTGCCAGACCAAGAAAGGTAAGGATTATCCGAACAAAATAAATAGGTCTTTTTTACTTATCTCTTAAGGTTTTGAGAAAGAAGACTAGCGTTGGAGAATCTGACCGAAACTGTTTATTTTTCTTTTAGGTACTGAGGGCCAGGCTATCAAAGTGAGAGCCAACTATTTTCAGCTGCTCCACGCAACCAAGTGGGGCTTGAATCAATATAGAGTCGACTTTAAACCTGACTTGGACGACACCAGAGAACGGAAAAGGTTGATGTACACCGGCATGAGAGACCGTAATGTCACTGGATACTTGTTTGACGGGACGGTGTTGTACACTCCCAATAGACTCCATCCCGATCCCTTGGAATTCGTGGTGGCCAATGACCGTAAGTTAAAATCATTGCCGTATTTAGGGGAAATGACGGTGTACCTAAATGTTTCAATTTTAGGTGAAGAGAATATTCACGTCGAGATTCGCATGGTCGGCGAAGTCAATTGGGGCGACTATCATTATTTGCAATTGTTCAATATTATCGTCCGCAAATGCTTCACTTTCATGGATTTCAAGCTTTTGGGCAGGAACTACTATGACCCCCAGATGAAGGTAAGTTTTTTTTATTTAAATTGTTTCTGTTTTTAACGGTAGTATAAACACAGTTTATCGCAATCACAAACGCATCGGACCGGTGTTCGTGCACTGATGTCTTTTCCAACTCTCGTCTTTTCGATCGCGTTATCACCCAGTCAGCAGTTTTCCCCTCCTTTTGGGGAGAGTTAATGACTGTAGTTGGCCAGACTTCGAAATCTGTGATGGCTCTGAAAATTAAATAATGGTGTCTTGTTCTTGTTTCCTCTTGTATAAACATTTTTTCCCCTAGGTGACCATTCCAGAACACAACTTGGAATTGTGGCCAGGATTTTTGACTTCTATGAGACAACATGAGCAGCACATCATGATGAATGCTGACTTGTCATTTAAGGTAAGCTGGTTTCAAGATACAAACAATTAGTAAAATTAGATTGATACAGTCTATTTTTTTTTGCTCAAATTTTTCTTGGTACCGAAAAATTTTTTCGATGTTAAATTAAGTAAATTTTGTCGTAAAAGAGCTTTATTAAAGGGTGTTTTGTGTTAAGAAAGCAAATCTTTTTTCTATTTCAGGTTTTACGTACCGACACTGTCTACGATCTTTTTATAGAGTCCAACAGATCGGCTACTCGTAATGCCCGACAAGATTTCCAGACAAAAATCATTGGTTCCATTGTGTTGACGAGTTACAACCAAAAGACGTATCGCGTGGATGACGTGGACTTCAACGCGAATCCTATGTCTAGATTCAAGAAGCGAGATGGTATGTAGTACCCTAATCGTACTAGCAGTTCACGGTCGAAGTGCAAATCTCGTGAGAAGGTCCGTTAGGACTCGTTTAGACTGTGAATTAGGAGGTGGACGATTTTATCGACCACCGGTACATTTAAAAATGAAAATAAGTTTCTTTTGGTGAATAATTTTCTTTTTCTGTACAGGAACCGAAATTTCTTACAAGGATTACTTCCAACAGCGTTACAAGATAAACATCACCGTGAACGACCAACCCATGCTGATTTCCCGAAGTAAGCCGAGAGAAATCAGGGCCGGAATGCCCGAACTGGTCATTTTGGTGCCCCAATTATGCATTATGACCGGTCTGACCGACAGACAACGCGACAATTTCCAACTGATGAAATCCATGGGGGAACACACCCGTGTTGGTCCAGCAGGTGAGATTTTTTTGCCATTTGTTAGACCATTGTAAATAACTAATTGCAATTTGAAATGTTTTCCAGGACGAATGCAGAAGCTAAAAGAATTCATCCAGCGGCTGCAGAGATGCCCTCAGGCCGTCGAGGAGGTGAGACGCTGGGACCTGCAGCTCGCCAACGACATGATAGAATTCCAGGCCCGCGTCTTGCCGCAAGAAGGGGTGCTGTTGAGAAATAATCAAGCGATCTCCGGAGGCGACGAGGCCGACTGGACCAGAAGTCTCAGGGTCGCGCCCATGTACAACATTGTCCACATCGACAAGTTCGCAGTGCTCGTTCCGAGACGCTTCAAGGACGCGGCCTTCGAGTTTACTCAGACTTTACTAAGAGTAGCGAAAGGTTGGTAGGAGTGTTGAAAAAGTTCTTAATATATAATATAATAATTAAAATTTCGCGATAACTTCAGTCGCATCCGATCGGTTCCATTCCCTAGAAATCGACGATGTTCACATGCGGTATCCGTAACACTGTCTTTTTTCAGGTATGAGTTTCAACATAACCAATCAGAAAATCTTTGAAATGAACGACGACCGGTCCCAGACGTACCTGGACCTGCTGGAGCATCTGATTACCCAATTGGCCCCACGCATGTGCATGGTCGTGTTGCCCAACAACTCGGCCGACCGGTACAACGCCGTGAAGAAGAAGTGTTACGTCGACCGCGCCATGCCGTGCCAGGTGATCTTGTCGAAGAATCTGCAAAGCAAGGGTAAGTTTCTTCCCTTCCAATTTACACACTCTAAGTTTCCCAAATAAGACCTAACGTAGAGTACTGTTCCCGCATCTGGGGAGCGGCATCACCTTCGACACTAACATCCTTCATTCTATACAAAAAAGAGTCATTCGACTCGTAAGTGACTCGGTCCCCTTTCTACCGATACTTTCACGGATTCTGCTCTAGAAAACTAGCCGCTATAATTTCCCCTTAACTGTTCTTAACAACAAGAGGCGCGTTACTTATGCATCCCTTTACTGTCTAGATTACGGAACAAATTGCCTGCAGATGTTCATCCTCCAGTCGTTTAAATCCCTTGTCAGTAGACATTTCCTTCTCTTCAGACGCCCACGGTACGTTAGTACTTAGACTTGAAGTCTATATGGGCTGTATCGGATAAAAAAAGACCAGTGAAATTACTATTAGTTCTGTAAGTTCTACATTGAGTTATTTTTTTCAGGTGTTATGTCTATTGCTACCAAGGTTGCAATCCAAATAAATTGCAAGGCAGGTGGTGCTCCATGGGGGGTAAGCATGCCGAAGAACATCATGGTCGTCGGGTTAGTATATTTTTTTATATAAAAAACAGGATTTCTGGATTGTTTAATTATATATACTCTGCTACTTTTCGTTTTGTGAGATTCTAAAAAAACTGTACGATATACTGTGTGATTTTTTCTTGATGTTACTATTTCTCTCCAGATATGATGTGTGTCGTGACACGGCCAATCGCGGCAAGAGTTTCGCCGGTATGGTGGCATCTATGGACGCTGCCTGTACTCAATATTTCAGCATGGCTGTTGAACACGAGCAGGAACAAGAGCTCAGCAGCAACATCGCAGCTTACATGCTGTTGGCGTGCAAGAAGTATCAAGAGTACAACAACGTATTGCCAGGTCAGTACTAGTTCGTTTAGGGGCCTATTTTTTGAAGCCCATGTTTTCCTTGTCCTTGTCCATGTCTTCGTTTTAATTATTATTGATTGATTGAGTGATTTTTTATTTGCAGAGCGTATCGTAATCTACCGAGACGGCGTCGGCGACGGTCAGATACCCTACGTGAAAGAACACGAAGTTGAACAAGTCAAGAAGAAGCTGAACAGCGAGCTTTACAAGAGCCAGCAGCTCAAGTTTGCGTTTATCATCGTTTCGAAGCGGATCAACACGAAAATCTTCCGCATTCAAGGTGTCGGGCCGAAGAATGACTTCAATCCCCCTCCGGGCACTGTTGTCGACGACGTCATCACTCTCCCCGAACGGTAAGTTTATAGGCGACTCAAAACAGCTGCAATCAGCTGATTTTTAACGGGAAAGAAGGGCTCACTAGATGACAAAATTGACAAAGAAGCTAAATAACACGATAATGAAGACAAAGACGTAACGAAAACAGGTCAACGCAAAGCGAAGTACATATTGTTAAGCGATACAAAAGTTACAGAATTTTTCAGGGTCTTGAGCTTAACTATATTTTCGTTTGTTTTAGTTACGATTTCTTCATCGTTTCCCAATGCGTGCGTCAAGGAACCGTAGCGCCGACTAGCTACAACGTCATCGAAGACAACCTGGGCATCGACGCTAACAAGCTGCAGCGATTCACGTTCAAGATGTGCCACATGTACTTCAACTGGTCTGGTACGGTACGTGTCCCTGCTCCGTGCCAGTACGCTCACAAATTGGCTTTCTTGACGGCCCAGAGTTTGCACAGGTACGTTATTCTTTTCTACTTTACGGTGATTTTTGATTTAGACCGAAACTAGAACGAGAAATAGTAAAATAATTACATACAAATTACTCTATAAATCAAAAAACGAACTCTACGCAAATAACAAATATATCCATTTACATTACAGATAAACTATTCAGGTCGAGTGTAAGTATAGGCAACTCGGTATACACTCGATAAGTTCTTAAATTCAGTCTTTTTGCTGAAATTTTTTGACAGACAAATAATTATTCACGTGCCTGTCGAAAATTAGGAGCGGAACCATCAGAACTTATCGAGTGTATATTGAGTTGCCTATACTCGCCCTAGACCTGATTCGTTCATCTGTAATGTAAATAGATATATTTGTTGTTTGCGTAGAACTCGTTTTTTGATTATAGTGTAATTTGTGTGTAATTATCCTATCCTCGTACGTATTCGACAGTGTATAAGGTGACGATGTGACGTCATAGCCAGTACTAGCGCCTTGTTCAAGTTTCAAATTTTGTATGAAAATTTGTTTTTCTCTTGTTGTTTCAGACCAGCCAGCCCGGCACTCAACAATAGCCTGTACTACTTGTAAGGTGGCAAGAGTTGAAGGCGAAGAAGAAGAAGGGGTGGAAGTCATGTAAATTTTTTTTTATTACTTGACTATATTTGTTTCTATTATAGAGATAGCGAGTATGGAGTGGTCAAGTTTTGCGTCAAAAAACGTAACAATGGAGAGAGTCATATACGTAGTTTTTTCTTTTTGGATGAAGATAGGAAGATATCTTTTTACTATTTTTTACGATTTTAATACGCACAAAAAATGTGTAATAAGAGCAATTATATGGTATATATTGACGCAGAAGTTGAGTACGTCCGTCCAAAACAGGTTCCACATGAAAAGGTGCTAAGTACTTAAGCATTCCTAGCTGGGGTGGTATTTTTGTTATAGATATTTGAAGGACCCTGTTGCGATTGAGTTCTACGGTTGCTCGGCAGTTTTTCCCCTCGTGACAAGCTTTTTATGTTGGTTGTTCTAGTCACTGTCGAATCTCTATCCTCTATTCAGTGAGTAACAGCATTCATGTTTGCGTTTTCATTATTTAAGTATACACTGCCAGTATTCCGTGTGATTACTGTCTAGCAACCTTAAGGAGTATATTTTTGGTTCCGTTGGCAGGGTACGATAATAAGTTTCTTTGATTTTTAAATAACGGAAAACGAGGTAAAAAACCGAGTGAATTTCGATTGCAGCTCTTAGTTTGCGTAAGAATACGGTAATGCGTCTATACAGGGTATTTTAAGAAAATGGTATCAAAAATTGAGGGTAGATTTTGCAGCCATAATTATTAGGAACATAAGTTCCTATTTTCGTATGTCCGGCATTGCTTCGTTTCCAAGATACAGGGTGATTAAATTTTCCTAGTTTTGACTGCAGAATCTTCCCTTAATATTGATCGCAGCGTCGCGGTCTCTCGAAGAGGATTGAGCGACGTTCTGTCTCTTTCCATTCCATTGGATTTGGAGCTTTGATCGGATCAAGAGGCCGTGATGTACAGGGTTATTGATTATATTTGGACCAACGTTTTTATTTCAAGAAATAGGAAAATGTTTAAACTAGAAAAATTGAACAGCAAATAACTACTCGCAAAGGGTTCTATTTTATGTTGAGTTACCTATACTGATGTTCGACTGTTTTCCTATAATTTTAAAAAATAAAACGAAACCCGAGCAACCCTCCATGCCCTTCGTATACGAGTTAAAGCAAGTCTTATAGGGATTCCATGGAAACATCGACAATCTTTAGTTAGAGCACCTGGCACGTTTCAACGTTTCCATAGAAACTATACGGCTTGCATTGACTCATAATATACAAGGGGTATGGAGGGTTGCTTGATGTGATTTTTCATTGTTTTTTCAGTTATATTGCCTGATGGTTCTTGCAAAAATCTACAATTTTTCTAATTAAACATTTCTCTCCAGATAAAAAAGGTATCCAAATATAATCAATAACCCTATACCTGGAACCACTAGAGTTGTCTTTAACCGGTCAACAAATTTTTGGTCAATTGACCGACACATTGTCCGGTCAATTGATCGACAATTTGACCGGTCAATTGACCGACAATTTGACCGGACCCTTTTTTCAGAATAGAATAATTATTTTCTTATTAAGTCGATCAGTAATTTTTGCAATATTGTATTTTTGTAAGACATATTAATGGTTACATTTTATAATACCGTTAGTTAATAGGTTTGTTCCAACACGGGGTTCAAGAACTGTTTTCGATCAGAAGTAGAGTTGCCCAGATAAAGACTGTATGGTGCAGAGCGACAGCCGCGTTTAGTTTATGTAAATGACTGATTGTTTCAGACGGTCAGAAAACCGTACGGACTGCTTGTTGACCGGTCAATTGACTAAGGCACAACTCTAGTGACCATTAAAAACTTTTAGAAATACCTTGTATATACACGGTCCGACTGCTTCTTCATAATACAGCTTTAGGTTCTTTTTTTTTACAGTACAAGAAGTTAGTACAATAAGTTGATTTTTTGGTAGGTGTCAGTCGGATACAGACCTCCACATTGAACCCACACGATTTTTGATTAAGAAGTGCCCCGTTTTCATTTATTTCTTTTATGTGTTACTAGTTTAGTTTTAAAACATGTAACTTTACGTTATAATAGTTATTATTCCAGAAGGGAAATGTTTCATCGTAGTCCCCTTTTTTTCATTTTGCTATTTTTGTTTACGCTTGTTCATTTCTTAATTTTTATAATAATTTCTACTTCCACTGAATCAGTGGCGGTTCATAAAAAGAATGAATGAATTGTACACCCGTGGAATCGTGGATATTCCACGGAAAATTTATATTGGGATGAGGGTCCCACAATGTAGTTTTAGTTTGCCACGCAGGCCGACACCGCCCTGTTGTGGCCTTAGTTCGTAAGAGTGTTTAAAACTATATGACCTGTTATTTTTTTAAGTATTTTCAATAAAAATTGAAAAATTTTTTTCATGTTTTTTATTAAGAAAATAGATTACATAAGATTTCAGATAAATTATAAGAAATTAGGCCCATACTTTTCTAAAATTATAGTATAATGGTAAAAATTATGCAGTATTAATATGTATAAAAATATTTTGTTATCCGAAAAGTTTAGGGAAGCGGTGCTTCCCCCGCTTCCATGCACAGCCCGCTCTTTAGTATCTTGCGTTTGCTGCAGTAAGCTCCGTTACGGGTCTTACACATATATTTGTGTTGTTATCTGATCTGTGCACGCCTTTAGAATGAGCTATCTTCGGTTGTACTAACACCTTTTGTAGAAAAAAATGGCCGCTAATCAAACTTCCATTCTAAAATTCTTGTATATTCAGCCTCGGCCATTTCGCTGAATTTAAATGCTTCCAACTGCATCTGAAAAAAGTTTTTCATACCTATAGTCGTACAATAAAAGGAAGATATGATACCAAACCGTGTCAAATTCGTCCGGGTTCGCGTATGACGTCATGCTGTGAGTTATTTTTGAAATTTGTAACTCGCAATATAGAGTTTGCGTTAGTTATAGGCGATTTTATATAAATTCTATTGGCAATATACTTTGCCTCCTGCTTATAATACAAATTTTAAAGTATATGATTTAAAATAATCATGTAAATAAAGGGATAAATTAATTTAAAAAAATAGATATTGGTAAATTGCCTGCCAATTGCGTTCTATGTATTTATTTACGTGAAAAGAAAAGGTAAATAATTTTATAAAATAAAACTATGCCTAATAATTAAGATAATTATTTTTATTTGGAGGCATATTATTAAAATATATACCTACAGTCTTCCGACTTCCCCACGACAGAACATCGCAACCTCCGAAGAAACCTTAAAAGACAATATTAAGTATTTCTTACCTTTTCTTTTTTAAGAACATCTATTAATTGCATTTGCTTTTTAAATCCATTCAGTAACTCGATCTTTTGTTTTTCGATTTGTTTGATTGTTGTCGTTAATTCGTTAACTTGTTTTCTGTATCCATCTTTTAGTTCCTAAAAAAAGAATATCATATACTTGAAGCCGCAAGTTAGTAATAACCTAGCCAACTGCAAAGTTTTTCAAAAGTGCTCATAGTAAAAAATACCGTGGATTCTTTTAAGCATTGTATTTATTTAGTGGAACGTTTTTTCAATACCTACTGTTTTGTTGGTGTTGAATAAATATGTTCCCTTCTAGAGGAAGTGAATTTTACACACATTTTGCTTTAGCATACCTTTTCCTCTTCTTTGCTGTGTTTTAGAGCCGACTTTAATTTGTCGGCTTCCTCACATGCCCTAGTCAGTCGTACGTCGCAGTTGTTATAATTCAAACTGCAACTTTTAAGTTCTTTCTTTAGGTTTTCCACTTCTTTTTTGAGGACTACATTTTCCGTCTCTTTGGATTGAAGTCTGGCGTTTAAATTGGTTACCTGAAAAAATGAAATAACTAATTGATATCACTGATTTTACTAAAAAAATGACAATTAATACACTGATAGGACCCTCAAATTTTTAATACTTTGATTTTGAGAATTGGGGGAAAAATTAGGGCGGTAACTACTTCTTGTGTCACCCGGTATGTACCTATCAATAGAACTTACTTGGCTCTCCAGTTTTCCAATGTTATTTTTGCCAGCATTATAAGACAGGAACCACTTTTCCTTTTCTTCTTTTAACAGTTGGTTTTCTTTCTGAAGTTTTTTCACTTCTTCAGCCTAAAAAAAAAATTATATTTTTATTAGTTGCTCATATTTTATGTCCCCTAATCTTCTTTTTGGAAAAAAATGTTTATACACATTTAAAATTGTAAGCAAACCCAAGCACAACAGCACAGCTCTTAATGAAACAAAATATAATTATTAGGAAGTACCTTTTGTCTCAATTCGATCTGAACCCTCTCTTTCTCGGCTATCAGTGACTTAATCTTAGCCTTGTAAACTCTACATAAGCCACTGTTGAATCCTGCAGGCTCTTCAGAGTTTTTTTCTTCCAAGTCGAAATTTTTCTCGAACAAAATTTCGTCCTCGCTAGATTTTTTAAATTTGTAGTTGTTTTTTCTGACGTTGCTTATTTCTGCTTGCGTCTTGAACGTGTCTTTGATCAAATTATCCTGAATTTTCTACAAAAGGGCATTTAGTACAAGAAAATCACCTGTTTAATATTATATACCGACTTCTGTGCAAATAGACTACGAGATCGCGATGTCAAAATCTACATTATATCTAATTCCTTTATAAAAATAAAAACGTTGATTTATCGAATTTTCTAAAATTAAAAAACCTATGCGGGATCCCGCCTATAAACATTAGAAGTTTATTCTTGGACCACACTCCAGACGCGCCACGGGGCTCGTCAGCCAGTCTTTCTTATATTTGTGACAGAGACCAGTTTTACAATGATTCATAACAAAATTCTTCACGCTCCGACGCCTCTATCCATAAGCCTAAAATATTTTCACCTTAAACAAGCATTGCTTACCATCACATCATTAACTTTTTGCATTAACTGTTTTGTTTTTAACTCCAATTTTTCATTTTCTTTATAAAATTCGTCTTCCTTTAAGAGCAAGTCAGCTTCCATTGTACTGTCGTTTATTAATTGACGATGACAACTTTCAAATTAACAAATACAAACTGCAAATCATTTGACGTAACTATGGTAACTCCAACAAATTGACGTAACAGATTTGTAGGATTCCCTTGTGTAAAATAGGGTAACTTGGTTTCTATTGGCGACCGAAATTAAGAACGTGGCGTCATCATCGACCGATTTTCTAACTAATATAATAGTGGGGAATGTTTTCGTTTCTGCATTATATTATATATATATATATATATATATATATATATATATATATATATATATATATATATATATATATATATATATATATATATATATATATATATATATATATATGAACCCGATTTGTGAAACATTTCAAAATACAATAATTTCAAAGGAAACGGTAATTCATTCTGGGTATTTCAAAATATTAAAACAAGGTTTTTGCGATTTCGTTTTGGTAACCACGTTAAAAGTCATCTCCTGATGATGCCTTCTGGTAAACGAAACGCGCGTCGAGTGCAACACTCTTGAATCTCATACTACAGCAACTAAGATAAATATAACATTTATTGTCAAATATATTGAAACTACAATAAAAAATACAGAATAATTAAACATTAACCATTTTGTCATGGAAAAATATAAAATTTTAACATTACTAACGCAATACAGGGTTTTCCAGAAAAACACTATTCTTCTATAGTAATTAATTGTCTTATTAAATTTTTCCCATGTACACCTGTTGTAGACGAAATTTATAGTCTTCAAGAAGTCATACATGAAAAATACGAAATAGGTCGTCTCATTCGCGTGGCACGTAAAATTACGTATAACTCTAAGGGTCCAAGTGAAAAGATCTTGGAGCCTACCAGAGGCGCAACTAGGGGGGGGGGGTTCAGCCCCCAAACTCATTATTCCCCCTAGACCAATTGGCGGCCCCCCAAAAATAGAATACCACGCAAACTAAGTCGCAGGCAACCGCTTTCTAAGCTTTACAAAAACTATTGAATGTTTTCAGCCGTAAAAGGCGTCAAAAATGTCAATAATTTCGTCTAGGACTCTTAAGATGCGCTCTGGCCCTGACTGAGTAGATGTACAATTCTTTTGACCAAAACTGCACTTCTTACGAATCTTGGTAACAAAGAAATGATATCTGGAAAAACCTGTACAAAAATCTTACATTTTATTGAGTAAGGCACATATAAAACATTTGTAATATAAAATAGTGTATACCACTTAACACTGAAACACCTACATATATTTTAATTTATTTTCTGATATGTAGTAAGGTCACTAGGTGATCATATATCTATAAAAAATATAGTTAAACGTGCTCTGTTAAGGAGGGGGACATTTAATTCACAGTCTAAGTGTCAGTTTCCTAAGAACATCCATAAAGATACGTTTAGACTGTGAATTACGTATCCGAAAATAAATCGAAACTCTCAAGCAATACAAGAGAATATACTGTGTTTCCAAAACGACTAACACGAGTACGACACACTGTATATACTTTTCTAGAGTGCGGCTAAAAATATACTTTAAATATATAATAACTAATAACAACACATAAAAAATGTCAGTTTAGTAAATAACAAGGTATAATAATAAAAATACTGTAATAATGGATTTTAAAACAGTTGTAAATTTTAAATGCCAAAAACACAACAGGGTCAAATCTATTGAAAAATTCTGTAAGGTAAAGTCAGTTTCTTTGTATTGCACGAAACCGTCCTAACCTACACTATTTTTTTATTTGTAGTGGACGCCCTATAGAAAAAAAATCAGTGCAGGTTGGTGCAGTTTCGTGCCATACAGATGAACAGACCTATAGTCAAAGTTAAATTATTATTAAATAGCAGCCATGGCGGTCTCCTTGTATATATAAACAAAGTAGGTACTAACTAAACTTCAAAAAAGCGAAAAAATCGTTTTTCAGCATCTAAAATCTACAACTGCTCTGTCTAATCATACCTAAGTGCATTACCGACCACCACTAAATAAAAAGTCAGTTTCATCAACCAAATGAGTAAAAATGCTTTGGTTAAAAATCACAAATAAAAAAACTAAAATAAAAACAAAAAAAAAATACAATATGAAACAGGAATGGCATTTTGAAAACTTACAATCGCAACTAGGAAGTTGTCTGGGAGGGGGGGGGGGATGTCTAAGCCCTCCAAAACAAAAATTAGCCCCCCTAAAATTTTCAGACCCTTTTTTACATTGTAAATATACATTGCCGTCGGTCTATAATACCATAGTTCTACTATGATAATACCATACTACTATATATAGTAGGCAAAAATAATTCCCTGTAAATAAAAACATCAAAAAAGCTTTGAAAAGTAAGTTTTTCTTAAATAAAACTTGAACTTATTTATTAATATAAAGAGCATATATTTTATTTTATGTAATATAAAGATTGTTAAGAGAAAAAACAGTTATTCAGCACAACCAGTCTTCAAAAAGTTACAAAATCAAGGAGACATTATTATTAAAATAATTTATCACTTAACTAGTGATAAAAAGAAATCACGCAGTGACGTAATACGCTACAAATAACTTACCAATTTCAGACTTTAAATGTCTTTAATTTCCACTTTACCCGACTATTAATATAGGAAAAATAATAATACTTTTCTTAGACCTTTAACTTTTACACTTACAACTTATTAGTACCTCATTATAACTTTTTAAAATGCCACCCTGTATACAGGGTTATTCAAGCTAAGTGGCCTATTAGATCTCAGGAGCTAACACAATTTTTTTTTAAACTGGTTAGAAGCATATGAGATTGTAATCAAGCATTCAAAAATATCCCAAATTTTAAATGAACCATTCTGTATCTTATTGAATTCTTAAATTCAACCCGGAATTCCGAACATATTTTGTATGATGCAGTCATGTATGAACTTAACAGTTTTCGAGATATTGATATCTGAAAAATTACAACCCAAATTACAAATACCTGTATCAGTTCCTGAAATCTTCTAATAGGCCACTCCCAACAAATAACCCTGGATAACTGAAACTACACTACTACACAGCCCCGAAAAGTAACTCATATATTTTTCTGGGCTACACAGTACGAGATTAATTGAAATATACGAGGTAGTCAATAAAATACTCCAAATTGTTGCTTGGAGTAATTACGTCCTGGTTAGGCGTGGAGGTGACAACTTGAACCGCCACCAAAATGTCGTTCAGACCGAATAGGCAGTCACTTATTTGTGAGCAGAACTGTAGTTGTGAAAGGCCACATCTGCGATGATCTAAGTTGTACTTTAAAGCTTTTTCTAGGTACTGTTTTTGTAGTTTTATAAATCGACGCACCTGCAAAAGGAATACTTTGTTTTCGACAGACACACATTTATTCGACTTTTTTCGAAAATTCGACGATGATATGAAATTACCAATAATTTTAAAAATATTTTATCAAGGAACAAGTGCTAAATTTGTTGCCAATACACCTTTTAGAGCCGATCAAATTTTTTAAATAACAAAAATTTTAAAAAAAAGTCTACCCAGGCACAGCCTCCAACCCACGACCTCTTGGTCCACTAGCTAAGACTCTACCTCGGGACCACACGTTGCTAATGTGAGAAAAGCCGTACCGATACCATTATATTTGATGACTAACATTGGCGCGGCTGAGAGATCATATTCCTATGTTTAACCGCTAATTAATACATTAATACAATGCGCATATTAGGTATCTAATTAGTTTTTCTGTGTCCAACCCAAATGTTTTAAAAGAGTATATTTCACGGGGCGGTTCGAGTGTATTTCCATAGTGGGAGTGGCGCCATATTATTGGTGGGTCGTCGACAAATTTTGTCTCTTCCTAAAGCGCGTATGTCTGTTTCTCGCTCAGTTTTAATAAATTCATCTAGTCCATATAAACCTATGAGGCTAATTTAAAATACAACCCAGCCCGGAGCAAGCTTGGATATCTTTTGACGATGGCTTGGCCTGATTCTTTCTTGGGGAGTTTTCGCATGAAATTTGCACTTTTTTGAAACAAAACTTTGGTTTTAAAAAATAAATTATCAGGTGGATCATTGAAAATAAATTTAGGTGGGTCATTGACCAAATAATATGAATAATTTCACAAAACTGGCCAAAAGGACAATTTTAGAATAGGTGTATGTTACTTATAGTAAGTATTTTGTATTGTTAACTTGTAAGAGTGGTTACGTTGATGAATAAATAAGATATGGGTCTGCAAATGGCATTTTTCGATTGAAACAAATTCAAAACAATTACTGCCCATTTTCCGATCCTCACCAATATCAGTAGGGTTCTGTACCCCCGTGTCCTCTACAATTTCCGAAAATTTAAAACGAATTATTTACTTTTTGCGACGTGTACACGATTTCAACGGAAAATTCGACTTTGATGTTTAATACCTTCGATACAAAACACCCCGTATAACTGAATTTTTTAGGGCAGCTATGGAAAATGAAACTTTCTGTTTTGGCCATGACTGTACTTACATACATACCCTAATATAATAATCAATAATCAGTAATACCAGGAAAATATTTTATCTCCTTCCCACACTTCATTTACCTGATTCATACTATTTTATCACTTGATATCATGTTACAAAAACTGCATCAACAACAATATGACCTTTGTTACTCACTTTATCATAAAATAATATTACACTTTAATAGCTGTGAGACAAAGATTAATTTTCAAGGTAAAAATTTATGGGGGATTCACTAAAAAGGTTTAAAACTTCATATTGATTTAAATTAACATCTTCTAGTTGGTCAGTAAGGTTTGACAAGTTTTTGTCCTGTCACTGTTGATGACTCATCAGTCATCATTAACCATTATCTAATTTTCTCAAACCTGTTCAGCTTTATTTAATGAAGGGGTAATCCAGCTTTAAAATAAATCCCCAATGGGACATTAGGGAGCTTATTTGGGGGGTAAAAATTGATCTCTTTTATGTTTAATTTATTTCCTAATCATACAAGAATATGTGTATGTATGTGTCTGTTTGTATGAGTGTATATTATTATGTATGGATGTATATAAGGAGGACGGATTGTTCTCGATCATCAGTCCGAAGGAGTATGATATTTTTCTTAGTACTAGCTCTAGAAATACGAAATTTCCAATGACAGCCCGTGACCTTAGAAGCCCCTTGGAGGCCCTATTGGGCGGTCCGCAGCCTAGTATTATAATATCCCATTTTAAGTTACTAAAAAACTAATTATAAACAACACAAACATTATTCTTACCCTATAATAAGTTTCCCCTGGATTTGCCACCACCAACAATTGCTCCCTTATAAGTAACTGCCCCAAATCATGGATATTTTGAATTCGGACAATTTTTGTAATCTTTTTCGTGGGGCTCTGGACTGCATGTCTTGCTTCGTATTCAATTTGCTGGAATTCTTCCGCAAACGAAAGTAATGGTGTTTGCTCGTCGGCTGAGCGGTTCCAGTAGGTGGGAGCATAATTTAAAATTGCTGTTTTATAGGACATTTTGCAAAAATACAATGTTCAAAACTATTATAAACTGGAGCTTAAACACAGAGGAATTTTTAGCAATACATGTATAACCAAACAAACAACGAAGTTCCGATGTAACTTAAACGAACTAATATAATACAATGAACATTTCAAATGCTGGTCTATCTGATTATTTTATAACGATTTGGGTGACTCCCTGATAAGGATAACAAAACAAAGCCCCATTTTGCTGAGCTGTGATTTTCCCCGGATGGGATGAACAGAACGCCAACTTCTAAAAAGTAAATTTGACCCGACAAACTGAAAAGCCATTTTTAAATCAGTGACCAAGTCATGACCTAGTCAGACCATTGGGCAACACTGTCTCATTTAATCTTAAATACTTTGATTTTTTAGGCTAAACATTGAGCATATAGAGCAACGTTGCCAAATAAGGTGGCGTAGTCATGACTAGCTCACCGATTTAAAATCGCCTTAAGGTTGTCGTTCAACTCGCCACCAGTGTTGTCAGACTTTAAAATCTCTTGGCGCAAATTTCCGATTGAAAAATTCCCCAAAATCGTAACTAGTCAAAAAAATTAAAAATCGCCCAAAATCGCAACCTACAATAGTCAAAAAAATTCTTTCTATTTTTACTCTTATGTTATCAGTTTTCTGCTTTTTAAACTATTATGTATTTTTTTACCTATACGGCAATACGGCAATATGGGAACCCAAGCATTTGAAGATGGTAAACTTGAAGGGATGAAGGGATATTTTGATATATCTTCAAACAATTAAGCGTATTCACGCGAATTACAGTTGAACCGTTATCTTACAGGTCATGTGACAGCTGCATTGATATATTAGGTGATATGCACGTGGCATGTTGTTCATGGTAGATCGACTGGATCTCGTCGCAAACTCTCATGAATACGCTTCTAATTGAAGTTAAAAATATAGAAACAAATCCATATTTGCCAGGTTGAAAGGCAAAGGAAAATCCCCAAAAATTTTGTTATAGTTCAATTTATGATGAAACTCAGCGTTCCGAAAGCTGATATTGGTTCCTTCAAAAAGTCCCTAGAACAGTAGTGGGCCGTATCGAGGTGACACGACAGGCCGTGTCGTTATATTTTCCTTTGATTTTGGTGTGTTTAGATTTTTCCCGGGGGAAACATTTTACTTTTGGACTTTATATATCTTAGAGACTAGATTTTCTTGGTGTTTAATATTTAAGTTGAGGTAAAAAAACGTCCGGCCCTGTCTTTTTAGCCAACCTCTAAACGTAAAACAGACCAGACTTCAACAGGGTGACATAAATGACAACTAACTTGGCCACCATATTGCGAGATCTAAGAAAAAGTTTACTTTATTAATTATTTCCTTCGGTTTGTCAAATTGGATGTAGATATTGTAGAATAAAGCCCTTTTATTTTCTTTGATAGTGGATGCATGTATTTTACCAATTAGCAAATCTAAGGATAAATTAAAAGAAGCGACAACGCAGGATATGTTGCAGAAAATAGACATGTCAAAAACGTGACAGGTACCAGCTGCGGGTGACAAATGACAGTCTGTGAGTGACATGTTGACAGGTAAACAAGAATAAAGAAATTGTGAAATCGTTTCCCTTAATTTTTGTTAATTACGCTGAGCTTTTTTAGATATTTTGTGGTAAGTAAAGGTAGAATGAATATTTTGAAGTATTTTTAATGCAAAACCGAAATAGTTTGCCGGAGGTGTTGACCGCTTTAGAAGAATCGGGGAAATTTTAGGTTAATTTTAAAGATCGGAGTGCATTCTTGCTGCCGTAATAAGAAACCCACTAGTTTCTGTTCTGTAGCCTTTGTGGTTCTGTTTTTAATTAAAAAAAATGAACTTCTATTTTTACCAAGTTTTCGTTTTTAGCTCTCCAATTCACAGCCTAATAATAATTATTACTATTAAAACACTTTGTTGAAAAAATGATTGTTAACTATAGCCCATTGGTAATTTATAAATAAACATTAAGGCAGTTTTTTTCATATTTAGATGTCAGACAGTGACGTACTCAGCGAGGGCCATTTTGTAGATTTGATAGACGACGCTTGGAGGGCTGACAAGTTGCCCGAGGACGATATTGAGGTGCCTCTGTACGAACTGGCAGATCCAGAGGCCGATTCTGGGGACGTTCACTTAACTCTCAAGGAGCAAGAGCAAAAGTGGACTGATATTATGTTAAGTAGTTTGAGTGAGCATCAATAAAGTGAGTAAAGATTTTTTGGTAACAAATGGAACACTTTTAAAGTGGAATGTTATCTTTTTTAAACAGCCTTCATTACCAGCAAAAGAAAGCCATAGTTTTTCAAAAAGTGAACTATTTGTTTCAGATATCAGTCTTATTTTTCTCCTTTTACTATCTTACCAAATGGAAATACCTGACTTAGGAAAACATTGTGCTCAAGACGATTGCAAGCAGTTGGATTTTTTGCCACTGCCGTGTGGTTGTGGAAAAATGGTTTGTTCAGAACATCTAGCTTTACACATTCAAACATGCATAGAGTCAAAGTTCTTGCAAAAATGTGATTTAAAAACTATTTCTAATGTTTTCACTTGCTCTAAAGAGGGCTGTCAAGAAAGGAGTATTGTTCCGCTGATTTGTCAGAGGTAGGTGGGTCATTCCTTCTGTTTATTAGAGATTAAAGTTCGGTAACGTTACCGCTGTAACGGTAATTTTACCAGTCAAATTTCTTTACCGGTAATTTTCAAAAACATTTTCTAAAAAAAAATCTGGCTCTGGCGACCATCTTTTTCATGCTTTATTCGCCACTTAACACTTGATTAGGAGGATATATTTCTGTTTTATTTTTGTTTGGGTTTGCTTGGGTTTTATTAATTATTAAAAAATGTTACACGTGACGAGACCAATAGTAATTGTTTGATTAATATGAAAGTGTAAATATTCTAGCATTTTTTTATTCATGCCTTCAGCTCATTTGGCCAGATATACTCGTACTTACATAAGTACAATTTGCTTTTTGTTAGGTGCAAGAAACATTTTTGTGTTCAACATAGACATTTCGCAGAATGTGAAGAAAAGTCTAAAGAAGAGCTTGAAAAAGAGAAAGAAAGATATACAGAGCCTATTAGGCAATTTAATGAGGCTAAAGCTGCTGTGGACAAACAAGTAGGTTTATACTACCCATGTAAAGTACTTCCGCTTACGCGGAAGTCTGAAACTATTGTTGGCGACAATACAGATGTCAATAAATGCATCTGTTCTGTGCTACGTAATCTAACGCTTAAAAATAAACAGTACCTAGTAGAAAGAAGAGTTAGGCAGTTACACTTTTTCCAATTATTTATTTTAGATTGAAACTAGTTTATCTGAAGCTAAAAAGAAATCGAAAAAAAGGGAAATGGCAGCTAAAGTACAACTAATGAAAATAAAAAATAAAGCTACAGGGCAAAAGGGCATTCCTACAACTGACAGGGTTTATTTCAACGTAACTCTACCTCAGAATAGTGACAGACCTGTTAAAAATATTCCTGTTTTTGTCTCCAAGACGTGGTCTTTGGGTAAGTCTATAGTCAAATTTTTGAAAGGCCTCAATCTTTGTTGAGAAATCATGTGTCAATAATGTCATTTCTCGCAAAAATTTGATATATCTGTTGAATTTTTTCGGCGCCCCGTTCTAGGTAGGTTTTGACCTGCACTTTTTAGGTAAATAGCTATTTCTCACTAGTTCGACTTGTGGCCGCCTTCGGTTCAGGCCCACAAACATCTCACTCGTGTGATAAGAGTAATTTTTTTCATTTTTCAGGGAGAATTATAGACGCTATAGCTGAAGAATGTAAGCTTCAAAACAACAACAACAAAAGCATTGGCAAAAAGTTGCGCCTCTTTAAGTCAGATGACAGAAACATCATTTCAAGTAATATGTCTGTAAATTTAGGTACTCTAATTTCCGACAAAGAGATAGTAGATGGAGAAGATTTAATTATTGAGTATGTAGATGATAATTGTATAAGTTTATAATTTTTTTTAAATAAATTTGTGTTGCGTAAAATGGGAACTTTTTTATTTCCGCTGCTGTAATTCTTTTTGTGAAAAAAACCTCTCGAGATTTTTTAGATCTTCACGTTTTGCGGTCTCTACATGATACAAATAAAAGAAGATATGACACCGTGCTGGTAGGCGTGGAAATGTACGTCACGCTGTGAGTAATTTCGCCATATTTTATAAACAAAACACGTCTTTGTTAAGATCGCGTTGTGTTTTAAAGTTATTTTTTGGTGATTTTATATCACTTTTACGAGTTTAAAAGTGAAAATGAGGTGTGTTGTATATGGTTGTGATGTGGACAAACAGTGCAAGGGCTTTACGCCCGATATTAAAGTTTTTAGCTCCATCAACGATAAAGAAACACAAAGTGTTTGGAAGCGTCTGTGCAAACAAGAAGATAAGTTTAATGTGAAAAATGCTAGAAGCTGTTCTAGACATTTTAACGAAAGTGATTATGAAGGTAATTTAAAGCATGAATTGTGTCATGTCACGAATGTCAAGTGTGTTTAATGTTTTACAAACCCGCTTCAATAAGAAAGTTTATTGTGACAAACAATAAACTTGCTAAAAATCTCCACGGTAACGAATCGACAGACTTTAATCGAGAAAATACGACAAAAAGGCTATTTTCTTAAACAATAATTTCGTGTTTTACCTAATTTCATAAATTTAGATATTTTTGTCTTGTTTAGAATAATTTTTAGCATTTTAACATTTTTTTTAAATTTAAAAAATCAAAGAATACAAAAATACAATAATTTTTAATAATTTACTATTTAAAGTGTAAAAACCAAAAAAAAACTACCCTAAAAACATGTTTCCGTCACAATCATACAGATCTTATTCACCGCAAAAAATATTTGACAAATTATAGTAACAAACAATTTTATTCTTATTTTTAACAAATTTTCGGACGACTCTGTAGGTAAGTATATATATTTTAATAAGAATATGCCTCTAAAAAAATTATAATCTTAATTATTGGGCATAGTTTTATTTTATAAAATTATTTACATTTTCTTTTCACGTAAATAGATAGATATGACGCAATTGGCAGGCAACTTACCAATATATATTATTTTAAATTAATCTATCCCTTTATTTACATGATTATTTTAAATCATATACTTTAAATTTTGTATTATGAAAAAGAGGCAAAGTATATTGCCAATAGAATTTATATAAAATCGCCTATAACTAACTTAAACTCTATATTGCGCGTTATAAATT
Source organism: Philopedon plagiatum (assembly GCA_963971165.1). Taxonomy (NCBI): domain Eukaryota; kingdom Metazoa; phylum Arthropoda; class Insecta; order Coleoptera; family Curculionidae; genus Philopedon; species Philopedon plagiatum. The sequence continues at coordinate 2,603,032 of OZ020195.1, forward strand.
TCAAAAGTAACTCACAGCGTGACGTCATGCGCGAACCCGGACGAATTTGACACGGTTTGGTATCATATCGTCCTTTTAATTGTATCATCGCGCCCTGCTTTAAAGGTGTCAGCTGTAGTACAACGTACAATTTTAGAAAATTAGCAGAGTTTTGGGTTAATTCTTGAACAAATGGCGGATGCGCCTGAAATGTTTTCCCTAGTTATCCTAAGCACCCAAAGCGATACTCGAAAGCCGGCGCCTATGCTCAGATGTAAATCCAAATAAGAAAAAAAGTGTACACTAGGCTGCACTAGTGATACCTAAATAACAGTCACAGTTAATAACTCCCTATTTTTTTAACAGACTTCTCAAACGCTCTTGTCACTTTATTACGACATGACATAAGTAAACCTATTAACATCATTTTTGTCATATTTAAACTGATTCCTTTGAATAACTTTCATGAGAACTGCAACATTGTTTGATCAATAAAACACAAAGAAATAACGCGATCAAAACGATTTACAAGAAACTAAAACCCTGTGTTAAAAGGTAAATTTGATCCGATATCATGGCCCCATTAATGTGTACTCAAGACACTTTGTCCCACATAGACTACGGGATTCCTTTGGTTGCAAGTAAGAGCACGGACTACAGAACATCGACAGGGAAAAATCATGGTCGTGTACCCAGTATTGGCCAATATTTTGATTGTGTAAGTAGTTTTTTTTAAATATTTTTACAAATAACTTAGGAAGACCCTATTCTCTCCATTTCTCATTTAAGCGCGTGAAAGCAAGAATCAAGCCTGAGCTTCTAGATAAAGACATTGCTTTAAGAAATGAGTTTAAGAGCACTTACACCAAGGAATACAAAGAAAAACATACCGATGAACATGGACTCCAGAGAAGCGAACGAGCAGCTAACTGTAAAACCGTTGATTGTGTTAAAAATGCGCAAGAAAAGGTAATTATAATTTAAGTATTTTCTACAAGTTTTTATACAGGGTGTTATAAAATTCACTGCATATTTTTAAATTAATTTAATTCCACAGACGCATTTTACCAAAAATGTGTATTTTAATTTAATAGGTAGAAATTTAAATTGCTTAATTTCAGTTGTTTATGAACCCTCCTCCACCGAAACCACCAAAAATATCAGAAATGAAGGAATCGTATCAGTTCCAATACTGGCGACCCAATCGAGATAAATTTATTGATTATAAATGTGAGGTAAGCACACTTGCCCCTTTTTCCAAATTTTAACTTTGCGGTTCACTATTTGGCTACTTTCCTTTATATATAAATTTAAATTTTAAAATGATGTTTGAAACTAAAAATTAAAATCCTGGGATTCACTATAAAGGTTTAAGATTTGGGCTGGTTTTAGCAATTGCGAATTTTGCCACAAAATACCTATCTGTTGCAGATGCCGGAAGTCTACAGAGCCGTCCAACCAAATATTCGTCCAGAAGGAAAGGGCTACTACAAACTACTCGACATTTATTTGACCGAAAACCGGTCTAAATTTGTTTCCTATACGCCAGAACAACTGGCCAAAGCACAAGAGGATCTAATAACTCTTTATAATGCGGGTGGAAAACATAAGGTATGTTTTTATGAAGGGGACCTATTATTATCGAGTGTATATTGAGTTGCCTATACTTACCATACCTAACCGGAATCGTTTATCCGTGATGTAAATAGATACATTTGTTTGGGTAGATTCTACTTACATTGATTTTTAACGTGCCTCGAAAATGTTGCGTGCATAAAACAGAATGTTATCAAACCTGAGTATTTGTGCATTGCCCAAGATTAAATCAAGTTCATATTTTTCCACCTTTGTGCCATAGTTCAAATCCATCCTTTTCCTTAGTAACAAGGAACTCGCAGCGAAGTTTTTACAACAAATAAACCATCAAAACTTGTTGACTTTTCTTACTATAGCCTATAACTAACGTAAACTCGATATTGCGCTTTATAAATTTCGAAAATAAGTCACGGCGTGACGTCATGCGCGAACACGGACGAATTTGACACGGTTTGGTATCATATCTTCCTTTTATTGTATCATAGATTCTATCCAAAAGAGAGCCATTCGACTCGTCAATTACCCAGTCCTCACAAGAAAACTTCCTTCTCTCACTCCTTGCCGCGCTGTTGGGATCTGTCTCTTTTCCACAGATACTTCCACGGATTTTGCGCAGAAGAACTAGCCGCTACAACCTGAAAAACTGATCTATTTTTGTGATATTTTGTAGGGTTTAAAAGAAGAACTACCTGGAAAACTCCATGGATACAAAAATATGTACGATAAACGAGTATTCAAGATAGAGTTCCCCAACAGATTAATCTCGAATACTCCGAAAAGAGTTCCTTATTCGTATGTATAAAAAATACGTTTTGTTTAATAATGGGCTCATTCACTAAATTGGGGACCTTTACACGCAGGCGCTTTCCTGCACGATTAGTGGGTGGGAACCCTTTTGCGCGGGAGAGCGTATGTATAAAGACAGACGAAGGTAGTAAACGAATGTATATCTAGAAATGTAGGAGATGTCCCTGTAGTAAACTTCAAATCTTCGAATGATCGCCTCGTTGCCAAAAATCTTACCTGAAGACGTTCTTCAGCACTGATAGTCTTTCTCATTATGGTATCTTGTTTCGTAATTTTCGCCAGCCCAGTTTACAGTCCTTGCAAACTTACTTGGTTTTATTACAGCTGGTGTCGATAATAGTTTATTCCCGGCAATAGGTCAACGAAAGAGCTAATCTAGGAAGAAATCATAGCAAATCCATTTTAGGTGTCAGTAGGTACTACAATTATGACATTGGGTTAGGTACAGTGAAAGGGCCCATTTATTTTGCTATATTTTCTCGCACGCTTATGATTAGGTACAACTGGTAAAAAGAAATTTCAATTTTTTAGCGGCATGACGTCAGAATACCGAACTAATTACGAGAAACCAGCGTACTCCGATGTTTACCCGTATGTCCAGGAAAATGGATTATACTTTCCCGAATCCTTATCCCGGTCGGGACCGTGGCAAGACCTGTGTCCCCCCGCGATGTACTGCAGCGAAAACTGTCATATCGGTACAGGATGGGCGGTACGAGGGGCTGTCGATGTCAACCCTGAAGGGAAGAGAACTTTTGTACATTCGCAACCATGTTGTACCAAAATTTGATAATAAAATAATAAAACTATTTTGTACAATGATGTTTGTTAATTTTCGCAATATTTACTATGTGAAGAGCCGCATTATTTGCCCAAGAGAGTTATTGTTGTTTCTGTTACGGTTGTTTTTTATTATTACAGTGTAATTTGTGTAATTCTAATAATAATAATAATATTTATTAGTGATAGTACATACATAAAAAAAGCATTTTCACATGTCAATTTATGCTTTAAATTACCTTCATAATCACTTTAGCTAAAATGTCTAGAACAGATTCTAGCATTTTTCACATTAACCTTATCTTCTCGTTTGCACAGACGCTTCCAAACACTTTGTGTTTCTTTGTCTTTGGGGAAGCTAAAAACTTGGGCATAAAGCCCTTGCATTGATTATCCACATCACAACCATATACAACACGCCTGATTTTCACTTTTAAACTCTCAAAAGTGATATAAAAATACCAAAAAATAAGTTTAAAACACAACGCGATCTTAACAAAGACGTGTCTCGTTTACAAAATATGGCGGAATTACTCAAAGCGTGACGTACATGGCCACGCCTGCCTGCGCGGTGTTATTATCTTCTTTTATTTGTATCGTGGGAATTCACCATATGTGACGCCACAAATTTTGCATGAAAATTTGTAGTGGAAAATCCTTTCTTTTGTCAATAAAAACCAAAATAAATATCTATCCAAGAAATCAAAAAATATTTTTTCCAAAAGTCCTGTATCTCAAGACAGTACAAGAAATCCAGCAAAACATCAAAAATTTGACAAGATGTGTAGCTATAGGCAACCGAACATACCGAATTTAAATTAATCTATTTTAAAACAGCTTGGGCACGCAGTCCCCTCTACAGCGCGCTTTTTTTCTGAACAATTTAGCAATTGAGGATTTTTATTTGTTCTAAATAGCCACTTCCGAGTCTCAAGACACCGTTTAGTGTTAACAATGGCGAGCCATCAGACACAAGGCATCCAACAGCTCCTCACGGCGGAAAAAAGGGCCGCGGAAAAAGTGTCAGAAGCTCGAAAACGTAAGTGATTTTTTTTGTTTCTAGCTGGGTTTAATTTTAGAATTTCGGCTTGAGTAATGGGTTTCGAGTGTTTTAATTTGTTTTCGGACGCGACGTTTATAAATAAAAATATTTTGTGTTTATTTTCGTTTGCGGGGACAGTTAGGATGACGTTGTTCAGGTTAGGTGTCATGTGATGGGGGCACTCAAGTTTTTATTAGAAATTCAGTGCAGTGCGGTAACAATTATAAAGGGGGAAGCGAATCGATAAAAATAATTAGAAAATCATTGTATAGAATGTTTTTTATGGTTTCATCCAGGCGCGGCCCGTGAGTTTTTTTACAGGTGGGTCAAAATTTTGTGGGCAACTAGTGATATCAACGCAACAAGCAAAATACACTTTTTTAATTAAGAAAGGTTTTTTAATAATGTGCCAAGAAATTATTTACCTACAAATAAACACTGCAAACATCATAAAATAGGTACTGCAGAATACTGAACATTACTACTCTAGATGTTTATGACTTTTTTCCATGTGTTTTAATACTCTAGATTAGTAAATTTTAGCGGCTTCCGTTTTGATAAGTTTAGCATCTCCTCAATAGATGTCGCACCGTGTACTAAAAGCTCAGAATATAAACAGAACAAAATTCTGAGCTAAAAGTATGATTATTCGTAAAATAAAATTAGGAACGCTGCCGAAACTCCGTTTTCTTTAATAAATACAATACTGGCGACTAGACATAGTAATACGATATTTGTCTACGCACGTGCAGGCTGTAAGCTGTAGTAAATATGAGATTGCCAACAATTTTAAAAATATTTTATCGAGGAACAACTTGTTGCCACTACACCTTTTAGAGCCGATCTAATTTTTTAAATAACAAAAAATTAAAAAAAAAAGTTCTTGCCCCAACACTGATTCGAACCCTCGGCCTTCTGATCAACTCGCTGAGATTGTACCGCTACGGCTACGCTGGTAATGTAAGAAAGTCGGTCCGATACCGTTAAATTTGATGTCTGGCGCTGGCCTGACAGAAATCGTATTTATAATTTTTTATGTTTAACCGCTAATTAATATTATTAATACAATGCGCATATTAGCTACCTAATTAGTTTTTCTTTTTCCGAACCAAATGTTTTGAAATAGTATATTGTATGGGGCGGTTTGAGGTATTTCCATAGTGGGAGTGGCCCGATATTATTGGTGGGCCGTCGACCAATTGTGTCTCTTTTTAACTTCCTAAAGCGCGTATGTCTGTTTCTCTCTTAGTTTTAATGAATTTATATCGTCGGTATAAACCTATAAGATCAATTTAAAATATGACCCAACCCGGAGCAAGCTTGGATATCCTTTGACGATGACTTGGCTTGATTCCTTCTTGGGGAGTTTTCGCATGGAACTTTGAAACAAAATATTCTTTTTTGGTTTTAAAAAATAAAAAAATAAATTATTAGGTAGATCATTAAAAATTTTAGGTGGGTCATTGACCAAATGACCTTATGTACGGGCCGCGCCTGGTTTCATCGTATTTTCCTAATAATTCTAAGACATCGATATAATTTGCCTGACTGGCGGACCCACTTGCTTCATTATGGCCCCTGAAACTTAACTCATGCTCTCCCAGAAAACAAGTAATATCTATTAGACGTTCTAAGACATCCCTATTCATGGACGCACCCAGGATTTTGTCTTGGAGGGGGCTGATGTGTCTTGGGGGCGGTTGAATAATGCAATTCGGTGAATTTCTTCAATAATAAGTGCACTTTTTTAATTTTTGTGTTTGGCATGTTGGTTGGGGGGGGGGGGGGGGGCTGCAGCCCCTCCGCTGGGTGGGCCACTGTCCCTATTTTTCTTGACCCGTTCGTTATGAAGTTTGTTACTAATTTTTAATTGATCGTCCAAACTATGTTCAATTCGAATTGCTCCAAAAGTTTTTCCCTTAAAGGCAGTGGCAGATTTAAGAGGGGGCGGGGCGCAGGCCACCCTAGGGCCTTGTACAAAAAGGATTTCAATAGCGAATTTTATAAAAATAAATATTGTTACATAAACATTAACCATTTCTACATATTCTACAAAATATTATAAACAAAAACATCATTTGCCGTCTATATCAGGTCTTTGAAATGAATTATACCACAAAAATATGAATAATAGATCAATACTATTATGTAATACAAAAAAACGTAAGCCTTTTTGGTATTTTTGATTTACATGCTCTTAGATTGTTTTTGAAAACATTACTTACAGATCTCACTGCGATCTTATCAAAATTTGCGCCGGATAATTTTGGCTTCGAAATGAAACAAATAACCCAATGCCCAATGATTTTTTTTTTCAAAAAACATCTCTTCGGGAAATAAATTTTTTCGAAAAACAGCTTTTTCGAAAACGGATCAACGAAATTTTGAAATACTTGTAGTCCGAGATCCCGCTGCAGGATTACTACGTTCATCGAGTTTTTAATCAAAATCTAATTTTTACATATAATAATGAATTGGGGAATATATTTTTGCCAGGGTGCCTATCAAAATGTGGCCGCTAGTATTTTTAATTAAAATAATATTAATTGATTTTTCATTCAATATCTGTATAGTGTTTGTAAGTTTACCGATTTCCTAGCATAAGTCACGCAGTCCAGTGGGTAAAGCGTTCGCCTATTGACCCAGACGTCTTGGTTCGAATCCGGGCTCGGCCGGATCTTTTTTTTTTTAATTTTTGTCCTTAAAATCGGATCGGAGGGCACCCTAAGGTCGGAAGAGGGTTAGCACCTGGTTAGGGGCCCTGACCAGTCTCTTTCCTCGCAAGAGAAGAGGGATATGTGCGAAAAAATCTAACAATCGTTTTGGCAAAATTCGGGATGCATATTCCTGGTATTAGCTAGACGTTAGTGAGAAGTTTTGGTTGCTGTCCCGCACTTGGCCGCAACCTCTTCGCAGCCAGGTGTAAACAGGTATTGCTTTGTTACATTTATACGTTTATTAGGTATATTCATCAATTATATATCAAATTAAAGTTAATTTTTTTCTGTGTGTGATGGCATACCTCTGCCTATGTAAAAGTGGCCGCAAATAGGGGTTGCTAGCTGTTAAAAATAGATTAGAGTGAAAGGGAGTTAGCGCGCTACGTCGTTCGTTAGACGAGGATGGTGATAGCCAGGTGTACGAGTTTTTAAAGCCAATGCGCATGCGTCGATCGCTAGTGTTTTCAACTAAAGCGCGACATTCTTATTCTAACCATTTTGTTTTGGAGCTCTTAATACACAACATTGTTTTATTTAACTTTATATATTATTACGTTTGTTAAAATAAATCTTAAATTTAAAAACAATGAAGAATTGTTTTCTGTGTAATAAAAAGAATAATGTGCTTGACTTTAATAATGCATCATTTAAAAAGTGTTTATTAATGTTATTGTTTCGTCGGAAAAAAAAATATAAGTATGACATTTTATTAACAGTGGAATCTATGGACAATTAATTTCGGATATTATAGAGAATGTCTGAAAAAAATTACAGTTTTAAAACTAAAAGATAAGCAAGAATTTGAAGATTTTTGCAAAACGCAAACCATAAGTAAAACTTTTAATTTAACTTAAGAATGATTTAGTTTATAGTTACTATACATATAATATATCGGTACCTCAGGTATCTGTCTTAAAAATGATGTTTGTTTTTCTTATTTATATTAAAGAAAAGACGATTCGATTTTTTATTTAAGAATGAATGTTTTGATATATTTGAGTAATTTTAAATACAACTAAACAAAAATTTATTAATTATAATTTTTTTTGGAGTATTATAAAGTCGTTCCCACTACTGTTTGCGCCGTTGGTTGAGAACACATTGGCTTTAAAAACTCGTACAGCTGGCAATCACCATCCTCGTCTAACGAACTATGTAGCGCGCTAACTCTCTTTCACTCTAATCTGTTTTTAACAGCTAGCAACCCCTATTTTACATAGGCAGAGGTATTCCATCACACACAGAAAAAAATTAACTTTAATTTGATATATAATTGATGAATATACCTACTAAACGTATAAATGTAACAAAGCAATACCTGCTTACACCTGGCTGCGAAGAGGTTGCGGCCAAGTGCGGGACAGCAACCAAAACTTCTCACTAACGTCTAGCTAATACCAGTAATATGCATCTCGAATTTTGCCGAACGATTGTTAGATTTTTTCGCACATATCCCTCTTCTCTTGCGAGGAAAGAGACTGGTCAGGGCCCCTAACCAGGTTCTAACCCTCTTCCGATCTTAGGGTGCCCTCCGATCCGATTTTAAGGACAAAAATTTAAAAAAAAGATCCGGCCGAGCCCGGATTCGAACCAAGACGTCTGGGTCAATAGGCGAATGCCTTACCCACTGAACTACGTGGCTCATGCTAGGAAATCGGTAAACTTACAAACACTATACAGATATTGAATGAAAAATCAATTAATATTATTTTAATTAAAAATACTAGCGGCCACATTTTGATAGGCACCCTGGCAAAAATATATTCCCCAATTCAATATTATCTGTAAAAATTAGATTTTGATTAAAAACTCGATGAACGTAGTAATCCTGCAGCGGGATCTCGGACTATTGAGTTTAAAAAAAATACTTTATTATTGCAAACTTCGACGTTTTCGATTTAATGACTGATGATCTCCAATTGTGGAAAAATAAGTTATAAACTCAAATATTTCAAAAGAGGCTGAACCAAATGCCAACAAATTATATATATTTGAAATCAGAACAAAGAGATCTTTCATTTCAGCTAATAATATACAGGGTGTTCCATTTAAAAATATATGACTCAATTAATTTTTTCAATGTTGTAAAGTTGATTTTTTATTTCCGCTATTACCAAAAGATACTACGTGAAAAAACCTAAAACTTTTGTATTTAAAGTTTTTTTCTATAACTTGTAATAAGAGCCGTAAGTGGGAGTCAAAATATAATGAATAACCCTGTACATTGTTCAAAAATATATTTTTTTGGAAAACAATATTTAGAGAATTAAATTATGAACTCTAGTACCTTGGAAAATTTTAATGAAAAAAAAGACAAAACAGATTATTCGTATAAAAACGCTTTGCCTGGTAAATGGTAAAATCGACAGACGTATCGAATTTTTGGAGGGATTTAAAAAATACATACAAAAAATTTTGATCTCTTTCATTAAGGATACACAATTGATTTCTGTTTATCGAAAAAAGGTGAGCAATGACAGCGTGGAAAAAACAAACTAATAGTAGGTAATGAGGGCTGAATATAGCTCTTCAATATTTACTCTCATTAAAAAATGTGTTCAATTAAAAATAATAATTCAATTATCTACAATATTTGGTTGAAGTAGCTTAAACATGGTGTTTTAATTTTTCAATAAAAAACGCTTCACATGGTTTTAACGAAGCCCAGCATTACCAATTAAACTTGTTTAAATTGTACAATAAATTGAAATTTATGTCCAGTTCGTGTGTCAGCATTAATTCCAAAATGTCGAATAAAAAGTAATTAAGGGGCGGGCAGGTTTGGCGCCAAAATGCTTAAAATATTGTACAGAATCAACAAAAGAACTATTGTTTTGTTTTTCTTACATTTATAACAATTATTGCTGCCAGTTGTTACAGTAAAGGCCAAGATATATGACAACAAGCCATTGACTAGCTCTAAAATAGCGGGGGTTTATTTGAGGGCGGTTATAGTTCTTTAATGCCTCATGCTAATGACCACTTCAATGTACTTACCAAAAATAGAAGTACACTCCTTAACATCATCGGTGTGTTACAGTATTATAAATGGGTCAAACCGACCACTACCAATAATTATTATAGCTCTTGTAAGCTCAAAAAGTGCACATAATGAAACAACTTTAAAAGTAAATTGTTTAATTGAAAAAAAAAGAGTAAAGGCATCGTGTAATATAAATTAGATGTATCAGAGAAGAACATGATTGTTTTATAACTAGCTTTAGAAGGTTGCAACGCTTGTACATTGCTACCACACTATGTTAAATCAGCTTAAAAAAGTACGGCTATTCTTAGCATTTGGCTTTTCTAAACGATTATAAAATTAAGTACTTAGCTTGTTGGTGATGTTGTTTAAAGCTCGGACTCTGAAACTCCAAGAGTTGATTCCAAAACAAATAATATTCTTAGTGTAGCGCACTCCTCCACTAGTCTACTTAAATATATTTAAGTGTAACGATAAACTACCACAGAAATGACAAACAAAAACTGATCAACTAATACTGAGCAAACCTAAGTAAACCTCCACCAGTAAACATAAACACTACACATAATCTACAAGTTTAAATATACCTACCCAAAATGGCGAAATTACTCACAGCGTGACGTACATGACCACGGCTACCTGCCCGGTGTCACATGTATCTTCTTTTATTTGTGTCATGGATGTAGTACTGACCACTGACGTACTGAATTTGGCCACTTTGTACTTAATTCAGTACAATTGTACCAAAACGGCAGCACTGCGATGGCTGTCGCATACAATAAAAAATGAAATAAATATCTTATTATGCTTGTTTATTTCAAGGTAAAATAAAACGAATCAAGCAAGCCCGAGAAGAAGCCCAGGCTGAAATAGAGGCCTATCGCAACGAGAGGGAAAGGCAGTTCCGCGAGTACGAGGCGCGTCACATGGGTTCTAAGGAAGACGTGGCGGCCAAGATTGACAGGGACACCGAGGTCTATTTAAGGAGCATGGATAATATGGTGCTTGCTAATAAGGACAAGGTAAAACAGCCCCTTTTTGTTATTCCTTCATGACCGTTTGCACCAACTATTTAAGCAAGGCTTAAATTTAAACCGTCATATGAATGTGATTTTTCTGTTTTATGCTAAGGTGGCCTGTTCACATGCTAGCTTATTTTAAGCTTATTGTTAAGCCTTGCTTAAATAGATGGTGCAAACGGCCCTATATATTTCTACCATATAAAAAAAGTTCCTCATTCATAATTAAAATAAAAATTTATTTATTTAAAAATTTTATTCGTATTTAGTTTTGCGCTAGCTTTAAAAAATGCACTGTATACTTTTAAAAGGCAAAAATCTTGACACTGAATACGTACAGCCGTCGGAAATAAAATCTTGCATCTAATATACAGCTTAAGCGTTCTAAAGGGATCTGCACTAGACTGTTAACTAGATGTACGATTTTTTTTGGCCTTTTCCACCTGAATCATCCTGTATTTTGTTGTTTAGGTAATTGAAGAAATAATCACCCTCGTGGTGGATATCACTCCAGAAGTCCATCCTAACTTCTTCATTTTGAAGACATTCAATAAAATTTGAGAAGACACTGATTGGTAGTATGTGGAAATAACACCCTATATAATTTACTGTCAAACATAGAGTGTAGATTTATAGATATGTTGCTACCGTGTCAATATTAGTTATGCATTTTACTTGTTATCTTATAGATAAATGTTGTTAGTTGTATATTTGTAATTCTAATTGTATATTTTGAAAATAAATAATGCAATACGAGTTCTTGTACTGTTAAGTTTAGAATTATTGAGGTTTTATGTTTTAATAGTCCCCTTGCAGATGTTCCAGTAATGACTCGTTATTACTGGTAAATATAAGATTCCCCGATGTCAATTTTTCTCTAACTATCGTTTAAGCCCCCCCCCCCCCCCCCCCCAAACCCTGTAAACAACAATTCATCCTCTCCGAAATCAAAATTTTGGTTGCCCTTAATTTTATGTAAATAGAATGATTACTTAATAATATAATAAATAAAACCAAACCATATTTCTGTTGTAAAAAATTTATTTTAAAACAATGGCTTATATTTACCCAATTTTCTATCTTCAATATCTCACAAAGAGCATAATTACTAGGGCTTCATTCACACTTAAGATAACTCAGTCGATGAAAATATTCCAAGTATGTTTTCGCGAAGATTACATAAAAATCTTCTTCATTAGCAGATACATGTGTTGGTCTACTTCGAAACTGTGCAAGTTATTGGCGTCCCCTTGAAGTCTCATCAGCAGTCCACCGAAAGACACGTAAGCAGCCCTGTAAAAACAAAAATACATAAATATATAGGGAATTTTTTCGGTTTGTATACAGTATGTCGGCAGCTGGGATTTAGAAGACGACAAATGGACCAAATTCTGCAAGACACGTAAAAAGACAGCATAAAAAATACGAAAACGCTATTTTGCGTAAGACTAACCTTCTTTATCATTTTCAACCAAAAGAACAAATATGAAATATGTTTACAATTAAGCCCTAAGGTGCAAGATTTCATTAAAAAATTTAAATATTAAAAGTAACGAGTTTTATCACATTATTTTTTTAAAGTCCCAACTATTCTCTCTCACACCTTTAACCAGAGTACTAGTTTCTACACATTAAACAATAATAACACCTATGGACATGTTTGTCCATGTCTTTATTAAATGAAGCAATAATTATTTAATTTAAAATACTTCTCATCAAAATTATATCTACTGAACAAACGATTTTTATAGTCCGGTGTTCCATAACACTTCCATCCCCATGGATGGCCAAGTATCATACCGCTACATCATGAAACAATTTAGTGAGAAATTTATAGGAATCCCAATAACTGATATGACAATCTACAACACAATAAAAAGCTGTTCCAGGCAACGCCGACACCGCGACGATAAGACGTTTTAACGGTAAACACGAGGGAAGTATGGATAGTGGTCGTGGTTAAATATCACAACCAGCTAACCACACTGCCACCGTGTACATCGCTAACATTAACATGCCCGTTTCAGTTGGACACAGTTGGGCAGTTGTTCCAGTTCCTTCAAAAGAGGAGAAGTGTTGAATCTTCCGTGATGTCTTCAGTAAAATCTAAGGCGAGAAATATGTTGGAGTGTGCATTTCGCGAAGTATGAAATGTGGATTTCAGTTTCTTGAGGCTTCGTGAGTTGGACGCTAGAGGTCGGACGTGGTATTGGATTTTTGAATTTCGACGGTAGTAGCTTGTTATAGTCTTGAACTTCGTAATTTGACACAGGTCTTGAAGCTGCTATTATTTAAGGGAGTACTCCCTAATTTTTTGTTAAATTGGATTGAGGATAACAGCCCTTTTTCAACATTTAGTTTTGTTTTGTGCCAACGCCATCTATGGTGCAGGACCGCTCTAGGAAATATGCTACTACGAGTAAAATCTGATTTAATCTGAAAGAACTAAAAAATAGAATTATCGAGACTTCAGGATTTGCTGTTTGCATTGCATCACGGTACGCCAGTTTCTTAACGTTAGAAGACATTTTTATGATTGGTGAGGGTACCGCTTTGCTGTGAATGGAATTTTTAAATATTTTATTTTTAAATTATTATTGATTATAAAAGTAATTATCATTATAATTATTGTTGGCTAATAAAAAGCTTCAAATAATAATAATAATTATTTACCGTGTTATTACCGGCTATTTTTCGACACACTTTTAAATGAATTACAGTACACAATGCACAATAAAAAACCACAAATGAATTCGTAGAAAATTAATAATATTATTAGCAGTTCATTGGTTTCCTTTGCATTCCACAAAATATTCTTTTCATTTGGCTTTCTTGTTTCGCAATTATATGACTAGCGAAAAAACAGAATTATTATCCTAATATTTTTGACAATAAAAAATATTGGCGATTCAAATTAAGCCACCCAGCGTTGTCGTAGCTCCAATTAGCTGGTTTTTGGTGGACAAAAAGGTATCACTAGACGACAAAATTGATCAAGATGTATATTTTTTTTTTTTAAATTATATACTCCCTGTAATGGATCATATATTCGTAGGGAATAAATAAATAAATAAGAAAAAAAAATAAAAAAAAAAAAATAACACAATATATTTTTTTCTCCAAAAATTCAATTTTACCCTTTCGTGAATCCACATTTCGCGAAAAATACTCCTACATGACGTTCAATATGCTTTTGCAACTTGCAAGCAGTTTTATAGCAGCTATATACCTTAAATCGTAAAATTCATCGAATACTTGTAAAAGCGCCCCCGTAAACCGGTGCATTTGAACTACTTCGTTTACGGGGGTCAGTCCAAAATATGAAACACAAAATCGAATGTTTTACTAACTAGCTGCAAAATTGTAAGTCAAAATTCACTTTGTGTACAGAGTGGCTCGTAGTGTACACTTCTGGGTTGGGAAATAGGTTTTTGAGTTTCAAGAAAAATGCTGGAATATAAAATTTACTGTAATTCCTTTCACAAAAGTGGCATAAAGACAAAACTAAATAAATTACGGGAATACCAACAAAAAACAAACATTTTTGTAAAATTAAACTCAATTCTGCGTTAGATACAGCATGTCCTAAAAGTGGAAGAAAATAAAAATCTGTATCCAACGTTTTTGAGACACGCTGTATACTTTCAGCAGTAGCTTTAAATGCAGTGCAGTTTATAGAAAAAAATAACCCGTACCGAGGTATATTGTTTATATTTATATTTCGATCCGCTGGAATTAAGCAAATGCAATTTCAATCAATTCCGTCATAAGCCGACGTCCAATGTGCAGAAATAAGGGCGGAAACGGATAGCAACAAACGATTTTATTGACTGATGGTCGGCCATCTTTAAATATTTAAAATTATGCTTGTATTCCGCAAAAAGTTCAGTAGGCATGGGTAGCTGGACAGTAAAGGGAGGCATACGGAACGCGCCTCTTGTGGTGCTGTTAGGAACAGTACCTACTCTAGGTTAGGTCTTACTTGGGAAACATACATGATACAATAAAAGGAAGATATGATACCAAACCGTGTCAAATTCGTCCGGGTTCGCGCACGACGTCACGTTGTGAGCTATTTTTGAAATTTAGGCGATTTTATATAAATTCTATTGGCAATATACTTTACCTCCTGCTTATAATACAGATTTTAAAGTATAAGATTTAAAATAATCATGTAAATAAAGGGATAAGTTAATTTAAAATAATAGATATTGGTCCTGCCTGCCAATTGCGTTCTATGTATTTATTTACGTGAAAAGAAAAGGTAAATAATTTTAAAAAATAAAACTATGCCTAATAATTAAGATAATAATCTTTATTTAGAGGCATATTGTTATTAAAATATATACCTACAGAGTATTTTTTGTATTCTTAGATTTTTCAAATTTAAAATTTTTTTAAAATGCCAAAAATTATTCTAAACAAAACAAAAATATCTAAATTTATGAAATTAGGTAAAACAATAAATTATTTCTTAAGAAAATAGCCTTTTTTCAGTCTCTTGGTGTGTCGTATTTTCTCGATTAAAGTCTGGTATGGTAGCAATTGTTTGTCACAGTAAACTTTTTTATTGAAGCGAGTTTGACATATTTTACATTCATGACATGACACAATTCATGCTTTAAATTACCTTCATAATCACTTTCGTTAAAATGTCTAGAACAGATTCTAGAATTTTTTACATTAAACTTATCTTCCCGTTTGCACAGACGCTTCCAAACACTTTGTGTTTCTTTGTTTTTGGGGAAGCTAAAAACTAATATAAAGCCCGTGCATTGATTTTCCACATCACAACCATACACAACACGCCTCTTTTTCACTTTTAAACTCTTAAAAGTGATATAAAAACACCAAAAAATAACTTTAAAACACAACGCGATCTTAACAAAAACGTGTCTCGTTTACAAAATATGGCGGAATTATTCACAGCGTGACGTACATGGCCACGCCTACCCGCGCGGTGTCATATCTTCTTTTATTTGTATCGTGCAGCACACGCTGTCTTCTTTCTTGTTAAGGTTATGATGGTGCGCCGCTTTACTTGACCGTGATCACGTCACGCTCTTTTACTATATTTAGTAGCAGTCGTTATTCCTGATTTTGAAATATCAGTTATTAAATCACAGTTGGTGAAATATCGCTCATCCCTAGTAGACTGCAGTCACTCATTTATTCACGAATTGGTCCGAATCAGTCCGAATAAGTAAACACGGTTCACTGTAACGAGGTGCTAACAGAGAGGAATACCCATAGAGAAAATATATAGTAGAGAAATAATGTCAATTACGAATGCGGCAAATTTACCGAGCTGAATCCGTAAACAAAGACGGTCCTCTGCGGGCTTGCGCATTGTCGAACGTTTGCCTTGTGATAGACAGGACCGTACTTCAAAATTTATTTTACATGACGTGAATCTTTTATCGAGTAATAAATGCTAAATATATTACTTGTAATTATTCTTTTTATTAATGATAAAAATGTAACCATTAGTGAGATTTTAACAAAAAGTGTATAGTTTGTTGGCTTAAATCTGAGTTGTCTTGCTATACAAAACTGTCGATAATTCCTCGAAAATAGCTCAGTTTATATATATACAGTGCGTCTCTTTAATGTTTTTAAACGTTACATTTACAAAATTGAAAGTTGAAATAAAATATAAACATAGTATTCTAAACAATAGAAATAAAATATGCAACTGTTTTAAGAAGTAAAATAGTAAATCAAAAAAATTACATGTGTATATTTTATTGGATTGGCATCCCATCCTGTATAATTCTTGAACAAAGCAAGTTCTAGGGTAAGATGTAAATATTTTTACACCTATTTACAGTGTGTGCACTTGATACTTTGCTGAAAGCGCTACTACTTACGGCCCCATGTCAATCTAATCCACCGATATCTTAGCGATCCTTTGGCGAAAGCGCTTTTTTCTTTCGCCATCCCTTTTAAAATACTCCCCTCTACCCTAATCCACTAGTATTTTTAGTGCCCCTTTGACGAAAGCGCAAATATGCCTTTTGGACACTCACCCTTCTAATCCACTGATATCTTAGCGATCCTTTGGCGAAAGCGCTTTTTTCTTTCGCCATCCGTTTTAAAATACTCCCCTCTACCCTAATCCACTAGTATTTTTAGTGCCCCTTTGGCGAAAGCGCAAATATGCCTTTTGGACACACTCACCCTTATGCAATATAGGGGAAGGAGGCATTGACACTATATATGACCTTCTTACACCATCTTACCCCTTATCCAATGCCCCTAATACACACACACCCCATCAGTGCCTTTCTGACACCTTGACCACACTCAATATACGACACTGACAAATATTTCTACTTCTCCGTGTGTGTATTCACTTCAACACCGGAGTGCATTTAAGATAAATTATATTTTTACCTCCTATTCTTTCACATATTCATATAATTTAAATTTGGAATTAAACTATTTCTATTTATGCACTACTTGTAAGAAATAGACTACGAAATAATTCCTTATATTTAAAAGTTGGATACATAATTGGCGAAACATATGAAATGTCTGTAACACTTTGTAAAGACTATTTTTGTATCGAAATAACAAGCTTCAGAGGTTCGCTATATTCGCCACCCCAACCAAAAATACCATAACATACAAATGACTGAGATTTTTTCGGCCCGGTTCTGTTCGCCGCGTTGCGTCATTGAGTTCAACAACCACTTTTGCTAGACGTCCCGAGTGCGCATGCCTCGAGATGACCGTCGTTTAAAAATCTGACTGGCGCCCACTGCGCACAAACGCACTTTTTCGCCCATACATTGGACGGATTCAGCTGGTGTCGCGAATACGTTGTGATGGTCTAAATATATCTTGTCTATGGGAATACCGCATCTATATTTTATTTTTCGTCCACGTTGTTTACTATTAGCAGTAGTAAAATAAACATGTTGTCATTTCTTTAGTCCTGAATAATGTAAGTTTTACGTCACTGCATTCTTATAATGGTTCCGTTTTTATCACATTTGAATAAAAATATATTTTTTCTATTTTCGAACTAAAAAATACATACATATGTAATAATATGTATTAGGTCAACGAAACGCTTCAGTCAGCAACTGACGCCTACGCCCGGGCTGTTTAGGCATATTACGTAAAAAACAAAAGATTTCGCGGTTGGGTTTGCCAAGTTGGCCATGTTTCAAGAAATTATCAGTTTTGCGTTCTGTTTTGCTTTCTGAAACTATAAATTATTAAAAAAAAAAAGAATTTTTTGCATGGGACGCATTTAGGAAATATTGGAAGGGATTAAGAAAAACAAGTTCACAGATTTAATTAGGATCTATTACAATTACATTATGTACAGTCCTGGCCGAAACTTCTAATTCAGAATCGCGCGTCCCTCAGATGATCAATCAGATTGACAGTATTTTTATGACTGACGGTATTACTGATCGTGTAAGGACAAATACTAATAGACTGTTAGTATTACCAGAGATTATAAAGAATATAGACAGACACTCGAATACACCGAAAAGCCGGTCTTCCTGGAGACATTTGATGGGTTGACTGGTTTATGGTTTAAAAGTTTATTTGTCCACCATTATACATACATGTAGATACATAGTATACATATTTATATAATTGTAGACAAACAAAGTTTTAAACCATAAACCAGTAAACCCACCAAATGTCTCAAGGGAGACCCGCTTTTCGTTGCACGGCAGTGTTCGTCTAGGTATTATTTAGTCTACGCTATTAGTAAAGATAGAGACACTGATTTGAGGTGTAGTTTATTGGCTAATAAATCTACTTTTTGAAGTAATTTAACTTTTTCAACCCCCTTTAGGGGTGACGCTAGAGAGCGGATGTCAAAAATTTTAAATGCCGTGAGGTACCTCATTTTAAAGGTCTTCAAAAAATAAACATTTTACCGCAAACCCGAGATCCGTATCTTAATTCGTTTTTAAATGGCAAGCCTTTAAAAATTTAAAACCGTGAAAAAAGTACCTTTATCTTTGATTACTTTAAAAGTTCAAACTAACCATCATGAAGTTCTTGGCAGTAATAAAGTCGATTTTGGAACGCTGCCAAGAAATAACACCTGCCATTCTCGAAAATGTAAGAAGTGAGTTCCAAATTCGACTTCATTACTGCGAAGAAGTTAATGATGGTCAGTTTGAACAACTTTTAAACTAACAAGAGAAATAAAGGTATTTAAATTTTTAATTTTTTTCACGATTTTTAATTTTTAAAGGCTTGCCATTTAAAAACGAATTAAGATACAGACCTCGAGTTTACGGTAAAATGTTTCTTTTTTGAAAGACCCTTAAAATAAGGTACCACAAGGATTGACCTCAACTCCTTAGCGTCACCCTTTAAGGGGGTTGAAAAAGTTAAGTTACATAAAAACGTTACTAACAAATACACCTTAAATTTGGTGCCTATCTTTACTAATAGCAAAGATATTTGCCTATACTAAGACTTTTCGGACACCCCGTATATTTGGCTACTGCCAATTTTGTGCCTAAATCTTAAATTCTTACTAGATCACGTGACACACAATTTTCCACTTCTCATTTCGGGGCCCAATTCTTAAATCTAAGGAAGCAGTTTTCAATGAAAATGTCGTCAAAATGACCTTACGTATTGATATCGTCTGATATTTGCTGGCTTTTCTGTTTCAAGGAAAAGTGACGTAATTTTTCCTCGAGAATTAACTCCCCACTTTCAAGAACTGAGCCCTTGTAATTAAAATTATTCACGTGTTCATCGTTGAAAATCCGAAGCCACGTGATCCATTGGAACAGTTTCAAAACACTGAAATACAAAAAACAACTTATCTTAAGAAACTTATACCTACTTAAGTTTAAGGGAACAGAAAATACAAAGGTAAAAAAATAGTCCATAAAAATCATCAATCCATAATAATTTAAAATCTAGTTATCTAGTTTTAAGAGGCATATTACTAACTATAAAAGGAATAATGCTAAAAAGTCTTTCCGCCATCTTGCAGCTGCCATTTAAAATTATATTAAGTAAATGGACTCCCAAATTTAAAATAATGACTATTAGGGTTTCGCAAGGTAATTCATTTATTTTTTTTTTCGTTTCAATTATTTGGAAACACCCTATATCGAGGTCTAGGCATAATAAACAAGGTAGGTAGGTCGATCACTACAGTAGAAAATCTTTTTTTGTTGTTAATAAATATATATCCCTATTAATAAGGTAAGTCAGTACCAAAATGACATCAAGAGATTAACGATACACCTGACAACATCGACTGTGGAAACGACGCCATACCAAGAGCTTTTCGAAAATGGCGAACTTACGCAACAGGCTGTCGTACCAGATAGTGCATTTACATAGTTCCGTATAATGTGCAAAAGCACCTCTGGCACGCGGCCGGATGCGTCACGTGACAATCAAGGCAGATCGGGCGACATCTACAGGCAGTTCCCCGTGACAACATCGAAAGCACACATACGTAACCTAGAATAAGTAAATATTCTCAGTCTGGAAAATGTTTTGGGGTCGTTAGCACGAATTATTTGAACGAAATAATGTGAACAGCCCCCGTTTAAGTATAAAACAGAAAAATCACATTCATATGACCGCTTAAATTTAAGTCTTGCTTAAATTTAAGTCTCGCTTAAACAGTTCGTGCAACTGGCCAGAGAATTTTGCGTTACGGTTAGTACCTTAAAATAGTTTATTACGGTGCATAGTCAGTAAGTGTCTTTTAACGAGAGAGAAAATCTGTACTCTGTAAATTTTCGAGATCGGCGAGCACTTACTGACTAATGCCGAGGCCACACAGTGCGCTACGTACGCTATATTTCCTATGTTCGCGATGCTTTTCAAAAATAGCTTGATTGTTCTAAATGTACCTGGCCACACCACAGACACTAGTACGCTATGTTTGCTACGTCTGTGCATTTAAAACGAAATTCATCGCGAACATAGCAAACATAGCGTTCGTAGCGCTCTGTATGGCCTCGGCATATTAGTGGCCTATACTATTTTTTTGCACAATCATATTAATCTTTACGAAAAAATACAAAAACTGCTCTAATTGGCATGAAATATTGAGCGTTGTTCATAACATTATAAAGGGTTATGCGGAGTCATTATGTCTATTGCCGTGCAACGGTTCGTGGTAATTGTTGTTATTGTCAGTTTGAATTTGTCGATTCCGATTATTCAAGAAATTTTTGATATGGCGAACTAAATGAATCTAAATGTTGAGATATTTGTGGGAGAAAGTATTATTGAAGCACAAAGTGTTGATATTGAAATCGAGAAAGGATGGAGAGCCGATTGAAAGCCATGTGAAAGGTACGAAAGTTTTTAAAAAATGGCTACACCAGAAAAACCGTGTAATTAATCAGAAAAGCTTACCGGCATGTTTTGTATGTAATAAGTTTAAAATGTTCTGCAAGTTTGTGGGCCGAATATTCAATGCTAAAAACAACAATCAATGTGTACTTTTAACTTTAATTTAAATAAATAAATTCTATATTAGTCCTCCTTTTTTAGTCTTAATTTTAAAATTAAAATTACGTGCAAACATTACAAATTAAAGACGTCACACGTAAGATCAAACCATGCCCCTATCGAATATGCCCAAAACACCATAATATTATATTTTTTTTAGATCCAGTGAAAATACTTTCCACATAAATCAATGGATATTTATATTCTATGAACTATGGATATACAGGCGATATAGGATGGACACGAAGACCGAAGTCTAAGTACTATGTACCGTGGGTGTACTGGGGAATCGACTCACACACCAGCCCTTTAAGAGGATGTGCGAGGTGGTACCACCTCGATCGAGGAAGAATTCCTCTACCACCTTCCACTTCCTCTACCACCTTCCATCACTAGAATATAATTATATCACTAGAATATAAAAATTCACTGATCGAGCATTATTATGTTTTATTTTTCAAAGTTTCTGAAAAGGTTGGGTAAGTATCTATTTTTGTAAGCTGTTAGTCTATTAGATAATGCACCTGCATCGCTGACGGTCGTTCTAATCAATATAATGTGTCCTCTCCTAATGCAGGTCACTTTCAAATCTAAAATTACATTTGCCCACTATTTTTAATTTTTAAAAAAATGTATCGAAAATCGGACTAGTTTATCAAGTAACTTTTTAGACATCGTTCAGATCTACTAAGAAGGTTTAAGATTTAGTACTGGTCTAAATTAAGACCTTCTCGTTGATCAGTTATGTTTTGACAAGTTTTTGTCCTGTCAATGTTAATTAATCGTCATTAGAAACTTATGAATTTTTATGATATTTCAGCGATTTGCTTGGTTTCCATCTTGGAACGAGTTTCTGTAATAAATTTAATTCTATTATTGTCGACAGATAAATTGCCCTTTTCTTTATAAATTTGCGAAAAAACTCCGGATTCTGACTTCGTAGTATAAAACTTAGTTGACTTATTCTTACACCGGGCTAGCGTTGGAGAATCTGGCCGTAATTTTAAGATCAGATTCACTATAACTCGAAGACAGGTCACGTTTGACAAATAGACAGCTAAGTGTACCTAAATTTTTAAAGAAAATGGCAAATGGAGGAGCAAAAAGCACAGTTAACTTGGCTAGAAAGTGTCTTACATATATCACACACGTGATAAAAAATACTTTTCCTACGGGCGTGCGGAAAAGTGCACTTTTCCACACTGTTTTGAATGCGAAAAGTAGCACTTTTCCGCACTTGTGCGGTAAATTTACTTTTCCCTACAAATCAAAAAAAGACATTATGTAGAGTACGGAAAAGTTACTTTTCCGTACTATATGGGTCACTTTTAACCTAACCTCACATCACTGTTACGTAAAGAGCGTAAAGAGCTGCTACTCTGGAAACTAGGTACAAACTGATATTGTAATAGCAACTAATAATATATTAATGTAAAATAATGGGCAAATATGTAATTTAAGGTTTATTTTTAGGAAATATTAATATATTTTTCTGACGATTATTAGTACTAAACAACTAAAAATACAACTAGAGCAATAACTTGGTAGCATTCCAACGAAAAAACGTGTCATCCGATTTCAAAGCATCGTTAAAATAGATACAACTTTACATAACGCATATTATATTTAGTGAATCCAATTAACCACGCATTGAATCGCCTCAAACTGTTAAATCGGACATAAAACCAACAAAAACACACACATACACACAAACACTGCACTAAAATTCCACTTCCAAAAAAAAACACGTTGAATATACTGTTTCAAAAACCACATCAAGTATGGCCATGTAACTTGAGTCAAAAAACCTCTGCAACTTTTTATTGTTTTTGCCCTAGCCCACTTGTACCTAATCGATGAAGAGGTAAAAATCGCAGTAGGCCAGAGCAGGACTGACTCACTGGTCGCGAAAATTAAAGTGGCTGGGCGGACATGACAGAACAGCTGAGCGTCGCGGTATCCGAGCTTCGGCTGTCCTAAAATTATCGCACGCCGTGTGGTGCATACGAGTATTATGCAAAGAGGTTTTTTGTCGTGCCAAGTTTCTGAAATATAGAAAGATTTTCGAGAGGATTTTCGTCGTGGGTTTCGATGTTGTCAGGTAGTTTACGGTTAATTAGTACCTAATGGTATTTTTGGTGATTCTAAAAAAGTTTCCGCATTTTCATTTACAGAGTGGTTATTATTTCCCTCATATACAGGGTGATCCATAAGTAATGGTAGACAACAGAGCAACAACAGATTCTTTATGTCAAAATTCCAAAGTTAATAATAACTAATAACCAAGATACAGGGTATCAAAATTTTAACTTTTTTTCGATTTTTTTCCAGTAATTTTCTAAGTACTCCTGTTAATACATAATATGTCTTGACCCTCTCATGTGCTCAATAAGTACGACTCTTTTGGTTTTGGTGTACCTTCCCCGATGCAAATTCAACCTATTTATTTGTGGCAACATTGCAAGCAAATTCGACTGTTTCTGGCCCATAGCGATGCATTTCGATGGACCGATGCTGTGCCAACGAAATCACATGTTTGAAATGCATCTCGTTTTATTCATCAGACGCTTCTCTTATAATTAGAAATTATTTGGACGGCATTGGATGGGGTTACGTAAGGGGAGCTTTAGTGTGAAGGACGGTCGATATCGAGAAAATCCTCATTCTGATTCTGACAGTTTTTGTTTCAGGGTAGAGATTTTAGTATTTTGGAGCCGAAAATAATAAAAAAGTATTTTTCCGAGCGGATGCAATTTCACTTTAGTCAATCCTGTGTTCGTAGTACCTCAGTATGTTACAAAAGGGGTTTCCAGAAAAACAATTAAATGTATGGAAAGGGAAGACGACACACTAAAATGTAAACATTTTTTGTTTGTTTTAAGAATAAGCTTTAAATTTTTTTTTTTTATTCCTGTTTTAGTTTATAAAAATAAAAGTTTTAATAAAACAAGTTTTCTATTAGTTAGCTTCTAAAATCCTATAGATGATATGCTTTTCTAACTGTTGTATTTGATATGGTTAATAATAAGCTCTGTAGCATTTAAAAAACAAGTAATAGTCCAATAGCGCTCAGGGAATTTTAAAAAATATTTATTTTTGTGCTATAAAAACTCTGTAAACTTTAGAAAATGTATACCTCATCTTTAGAAACGTTGCAATATGGCGTTTTATGCTAAAAAATATGTAAAAAATTAAAAGATAAAATTTTTGAATAAAACTTTAATAATGGAATCTCGATGACAAACCACACAACTTTTTACTGTGACATTTTTCGAAATTTTTACAAATAATACCATTTTTAGGACATTTTTTAAAAAAATGTAACTTTTGACAGCTAACATGGATCACGTGACTATCTTTATGTATGTCATTTTAGGTTCTTGGTCAAGCCAAAATTGACGCCAAAGTCAGATTTGACCTGAATCAAATTTTAAAAAGTTTCTCATATGGTGCAGACATTTTGGCGGTGAGTGTATATTATTCAGATTAAAAATTACGGTAGAATCAGGTTCGAAAACGGTAGGGCGGTAGGGCGGTAGGTCGAGGCCGAAACGATAGATCTACCGGTAAGCGGTAGATCTGGTAACATTGCAAACAAATAATAAAACAATAAATCCCTTTACGTCGGCTTTTTCAAAGGCGGTATCGGCCTTTCCGTGTAGGTTACCAAAGGCAAACAATTTTACACTTCAAAATAGCATACTTATACAACGTTCATTTCGCCTGTGGCCCTATGTCCTACTAAGTTGTTTTAATATTTTAGATTAAATGTGACGTCACGAAGTTTATGACTCCTCACCCCTTGTCACGTCTTGTCACACTTTGTGGACCCCCTCCCTCCCCATTTACGTGTGACGTAATTAATGGACGACCCCTAAATTAAAACTACAGGCCTAACATCGCCCCTATACACTTTAAGTGTATCCAAAATCCAAATATTCCGCATTTCCCATGAGAAACCTAGTTCTAGACCACAGGACGAAAAAAACACATTCTACATTGTCCGCAGATATAATTAATTTTAAATGTGGCAAGAGGAAAATGACAATAATTACAACTGTCGCATGTACAGACGTAATAAACCGCGAACTATATTTAAAATATTAAGTATTTTCCGAAAAAATATGTACTATTTTTACAACTTTTATTTTTAGCATACACTTTGAACTCACACAATGCGCAATAGTTAGTTGTCTATGCGATAAATATAAAAATTTAGGCTATCTTTGTTAGATGGCGACAGTAGGATAGTTATGTATATATGTAGATTTTCTAGTAAAGTTCTAGTTATAAGATATTACTATATTACTATATTATTATACAGGGTTATTAAATTATATTTGGACCAATATCTCTTTTTTTTTGTTTTTATAATTTTACAAAATATATCCAAACTTAAGCAACCCTATAGTGTTCATTTCAAATTTGGGTGAACGAACTATACAGCAATAAAAGACGAACAAAAAACAATATTAGACGAAAATTAATATGCCCCTTAAAACTAATTTATTAACAACAAAAATAAGTACGTACTTAAATATTTAAAAGACTTACCAGAAACATCCGAGCTGAAATAGAACTAGAAGGTACGCAAATTGCTTACTAGTAACTAACTGCTATCCAAAACACTGAAGATGTGGTAATGAAAAGAAACTGAGATACCACCAGCTGTGTTCACGGTTTCAAATATTCAGTAAACACAGGGTGGTCCCCAATTCCGTCCCATCAAATGTGGCTAGTTGCTCTGGAAAAAATCCATCCATTTTCGAAATAGAAACACTGTATATTTGTAGGAGTAGTCGGTGGCAACGGCTTAGACAGCATGAAACTCTCTTAATTGCGCATTTTTTTAAAACTTGTATAATACGGAACTCTTACGGCATCCATCCTATCTGCCTATCCAGCGACTACTATCAAGTTGTAATCATCGCCTCATGTGTATGGATAAATGTACTGTGGATAAAACGAATAGCAAAAGGTACTATTCAGTACCATAGTGTTCTTCTAAACCTTCAGAAAAATAGCTGCTCACTATTTTCTTAAAGACGACGAGATATTGAATACGAGGGGGCATTGATATCTAGTTAACCTGGAAAGTTTCTAGAAGACAAAATTGAACGTCATCGGAGGTTATAAGGTCATTATAAATATTTGGTATGTAATATTGCTAAGGCTTGCCCTTGCCCCTAAACAACAAGTCGTCTAAAATCACCAGTAACACTAAATATATCGATAAAATCTACCCCAATTTCAACAGCTAGTGCTGCCACCTATAGTCGTTTGAGATCGCGAATAAATCCAGTTTGCTTTATGACGTTCGCGAAATAACAAATTCTACTCACAGTCTACTTGATGGTTCCAACGACGCCTCGTCTCCTTCTATCCTGTAGACTTTCCCCGACATGACGTACTCGAAGCTGTCAGCTCTGGAACCTTCTGTATCCAGGCCCTGGGGGTTCCAATCGCCGCTGTCCGGGTAGCCATCTTCACGGAGGGTGGTGGCGAGAACCAGACGAAACTTGTCACCTAAGGAAGAAAAAACATTCTTTCACACTCTTTTCATCGCTAAATAGTTCTTAAAAAAATAAGTTTATTAGTAAAATCTCTATACATTTATATTGACTACTCTGTATATATTAAATATTCTATATACAGGGTTAGGTTTTAAAGTGTTACAATGTGATATCTCAAAAACGGTTTGGAATATTTTAATAAAAAATTTGCAAGAAGGAAGGCAGGGAGGCATGTTTTAAAATATGTTTGAGGGAGGTTGAAAACTGCACGCGGTCGGTTTTGCGAGAACTTGGCACTCTGCGCTTTGATGTTTCTTTGGCAAATAACTGAGCAATACATAACACTATTAAAGATAAAACAAAATAGTAGGTAGGGATTGCAGCCGCTTACATATAACAGGAAAAAAAACCTTACCCACTACATACCCGGAATTTCCATTTTTAAATGCTCAAGAACAATAATTAACAATAAAAACCAATAAATTATAAGAAATGCCACAGCTTAATATTTATAAACTGGTTCTTATATAATTCTGTTTTCGAAAACAATCGTCAGAATTATTATTATAAAACCGTGTTCATATGAAGCATTGCCATTTTCTCGGCAAACGTTACAATTTTTAAAGGCTAGCCATTAAACAATGAATTAAGATACGGACCTCGGGTTTGCGGTAAAATTTTGCTTTTTTAAAGACCTTTAAAGTGAGATGCCACACGGCATAGGCTTGTATTTAAAATGTTTCACCTCAACTCCCTAGCGTCATCCCTCAAGGGGGTTTAAAAAGTTAAGTTTAAGATGTTAGTTTTATAGTACGAAAATTATAAAAGTGAATTTTACAGAAAAATTCTTTATTATTCCCATTTTTCGATTATTCGAAAACTGCTTATACAGCAGTTTAATATAATTCATTTAATTATGAGACAAATATCTTTCAAGATAAATGCAAATTTTGCCTTTGGAATACTTTTAGCAGAATCGCGGTGAAAACCGCTATAATTTGTACGTATACATTACTATATGAAAATGGCAACAAAACGACCAGCGACCTTGAACTTGATTTATAAATAATCTCGCTGTGACGTCGGCAACTTAACGATACACATAATATTTATAACATTTGTTTTGCAACAAACTTAGCAATTTATTGCTTTTATTATGTATATGTCACGTATTATTGAGTGTCTTACTTATGCAAATATTTACATACGTACAGGGTGTCCCATTTTCGGCACTTTTGCGGGGTATCTCCCTTATTTTTAAAGATAGAGGGTTACGGTTTTCGCGACAGTGTGCTACTTTTTGATGATACGAAAGATGGCATAAAACTATTTTTCATGGCCCCCTTCGTTTTTGACATACAGGGCAAAATTGATTTTTTTCCATTTTCGGACCCCCCTCGCATTTCAGTTACCTTGTAACTTATAAAAAAAGTAAAAATGGATCCTATTAGAGTTTTCTACGTAGAATCGAGTGGCGTGGTTAGAGTTTCATGAGATGTGATATTTTTCGAGATATTAACCAAATAAATGTTTTTTTAAATGGAACACCCTGTATATTTCTTAACCATTAAGTTTCCCCTTTCGAGAGCTTTTCAAAAATATATAATACTTTATAGTTATTTTTTATTTTTGGCCCTTAAATCGAACTATTTAATTTTAAACTTTAATTTTGCGTAGTTGGCCGTGTTTAACAAGTGGTTTAACGTCAATTCAGGTATTTAGATTTAAAAAAATCTGGTTAAATCCTGTATTTTCATTAATTTATTAAAATTGGTATTATTTTTTAAACTACAACACTACTTGTTATCTATATATATATATATATATATATATATATATATATATATATATATATATATATATATATATATATGTATATATATATATATATATATATATATATATATATATATATATATATAATATATATATATATATATATATATATATATATATATATATATATATATATATATATATATATATATATATATATATATATATATATATATATATATATATATATATAATATATATATATATATATATATATATATATATATATATATATATATATACATATATATAGATAACAAGTAGTGTTGGAGTTTAAAAAATAATACCAATTTTAATAAATTAATGAAAATACAGGATTTAACCAGATTTTTTTAAATCTAAATACCTGAATTGACGTTAAACCACTTGTTAAACACGGCCAACTACGCAAAATTAAAGTTTAAAATTAAATAGTTCGATTTAAGGGCCAAAAATAAAAAATAACTATAAAGTATTATATATTTTTGAAAAGCTCTCGAAGGGGGAAACTTAATGGTTAAGAAATATACAGGGTGTTCCATTTAAAAAAACATTTATTTGGTTAATATCTCGAAAAATATCACATCTCATGAAACTCTAACCACGCCACTCGATTCTACGTAGAAAACTCTAATAGGATCCATTTTTACTTTTTTTTATAAGTTACAAGGTAACTGAAATGCGAGGGGGGTCCGAAAATGGAAAAAAATCAATTTCGCCCTGTATGTCAAAAACGAAGGGGGCCATGAAAAATATTTTTATGCCATCTTTCGTTTCATCAAAAAGTAGCACACTGTCGCGAAAACCGCAACCCTCTATCTTTAAAAATAAGGGAGATACCCCGCAAAAGTGCCGAAAATGGGACACCCTGTACATAGGTATGATCGATCGGTGTTGCCAGTGTTGAAACGGGGGTAAAAATGTATGTAATCCCACTTTTACTAATATACAGTAGTGGTCATAATTATAGCAATTTTGTCATAATAGCTCTAGTCGACTGACACAAATCTTCTTTATTGATTATTGTTGTTACTTATCATATGACAAATACTGATATTCTCTTTTTATATAAAAATTTCCAGATATCTTGTAATTTTAGGCTGGACAAAATTGAGCAAAAAATGAGTTTTTATTAGACGCGAAAGCCAGAAAAACAGTCCCAAACCATAATGAAACCCCCACCATGTGTAATCAACTTTTTGTCCAATCTTGAGCCTACAGGACGTCTAACATAACATAACCCATCACTTTTAAATAAATTTCACATCGACTCTAAAAACTACCCGTTTCCATTGTTCTGTGGTCCAGTGAAGGTGTTCCTGCGCAAACTAAAGCTGGACCTTCACATTTTCTTTGGAAAGCAGTGTTTTTTCGCAGGTCTTCGGTCAAACAATTTACTTCCCACTAATTTCCTTCGCACTCTTCTGGAATTAATGTTGGTAAGTTCCGTTTCCTCCAATATGGCTCTTATTTGCGCTGAAGAAAGGAATGGATTCTTTTTCGACAGTTGAACTATGCGCTTGTTAGTTTTTCTAGTAGCTTTTCTAACACAACCTGGCCTTTTAAAGGTACCATTTGCCCAGTTCTAAATTTCGCGATGACACGAGAGACAACTAATTTGTATAGGCGCGCACTCTTAGCAATATTCACTTGCTTCTCCCCCTCTTTATACAGCTCAACTATAATTTTTCTCAGTGCCAAAGATATGGTTTTACCACGACCTATATTAATATAAGCTACATAAGCTAAGTTTTGTAACTTAAATAACGTAAGTATTAGCCATTTTAAAACGACTCAATTTACCCCCATCTCCATTCAGTTTTACTTTTTACATTCGTCTTGCGAAATTATGCAGTTATATGCACCTCACGCATGATGCATCAAAAACTCGTTTATATGCAATCATATTCCGTTGCAACTGCACAATCTCGCGTCGACAGAGTCAGGGCCAGGGTTGTCAACACAACGGCAAATCTACTAAAAACATATCTCAAATCCTACCAGAGACCTACCAAAACAGTAAATCAATTATTCCGATTGAATAGTGGCGTGCGGTGACAATTATAAAGAGGGAAGTGATCCGATAAAACTAATTAAAAAATCGAATTTTTTCTTTAATTGTAGCTGTTAAATGTCCTTTGCTATTGACACGGCGTTTTACACTTTTGTGAAAATTATGCTCACCCTTACAAATCTCCCAGAAATTCCACCTGTTACATATACGATTTAGTAGAAAAAGTGCTAAATTGCCAACCCTGGTCAGGGCCAGTCGGTGCCATTCTGTGCAACCACAAACCACAAGCAGCGGCCGTGTGATGGTGATAAAACGAAAAGGAAACTGTTGCGACCATCATCAAGGGCACGGCCGCGCGAAGAAGCTCTTTAAGGTCAATTGAGACGATTCAAGGTCACGGCCGGAACGACAGATTCTTAGGTAAGGTATGCTCATGGTATGCTGTGCGTGTGTGCGCCACTCTTGCAAGCTTCAGGTTTCTTTATTTTGCGCCTACGAGTTTAATTAGTTAATATTAAGGCTAGACATTTCATGTGGTTAGCTAAAATATTAAAAACGTTTTTCTGGAGATTTAGCATCAATGTTTTGCTTATAGGTCGGCAAAAGCGTGCGATTCACGGAAGCGGGATAAGCACTGCTTCCCTTTTGGAGATATAAAAGTAAATTGTTATTCATAATAATTTTTAACATTGTACTATAATTTTATAAAAATATGAATTTAATTTCTTATAATTTATCTGAAATTTTACGAAAACTTTACTGCGCGTTTCGCAATGACCGCAATTTGTCTATTAGGTAAGCCCTTATGTAGGTTGTGTTGTTATTGACCCCGCTTACAGGCAACGGCACACGCGTTACGCGTTACACGCGAGTTTTAGTTTGTTCGGACGAAATCGCTTTATTGTTTTAAAAAATGATGTTATGACCCATTTTGTAAATATTTGTAAAGATAGCCGCTTTATTCATCCTTGCAAAAGTTTTCCGCACCAGTATATGATTAGGTTGTATGGTAGAATAAGGTTATTTTAAGCTCTTAAATTTATAAATAGATTATCTTGTCACTTATCATTAACACAAGAGCTTTGGCTCGGGTTGATGGAAGGTTCGAGATGGATTCGAGATTAGACTAATCCCTCCACAAATTAACAGAGGGTGCAGAAAGCTAATACGCAGTAAGGGTAAAGAGTCAGTCGAGATACAGTAGTAAATCATTTGAAAAAAATCCGACTTTACAACTACATCAAGCACAAAAAACTCGTAAGAAGAAAGGAATAAACATTGGTGCAATGACTATAAAACGGAGAATAAGGGAAAGCAAGATCGCTTACAGAAGCACACTACAAAACCTTTATTAACTATCTGTAAAACACATTGAAAAACGACTGAGTTGGGCACGAGACAATATCGATTGCGACTGGAGCAACATAATTTTTGCTCTGCTGAAATCTGCTAAACGGTGGTATGGAGATGCTTCCTGGGTACTACAAGAAGAAAATGACCCAAAATACCGGAGTGTCTTATGACACAACTTGGAAGTGCGATAATGACATTCAAACGTTAGATTGACAATCCCAGTTCCCAGACATGAATCCTATTGAGAATGTTTGGGCCACTACAAAGCGAAAGCTTAGTGGAAAACGCGTATTAACACTGAAGCACTTAAGTCGCCAGGTTTGGAGGTTTTTGCCAAGCGAGTATGCTGAAAAGCTTGTGGAAATCATGCCCGTACGCTGTCAAGGCGTGCTAGATAAAAACGGAAATTACACTCTTTATTAGGTTAGTACGTCGTAGTATTTGAAATATATTTTTAAACTAAAAACTTGTTTTTTTTTTAACTTGATTCTCATATTAGAAATTAGGTCAAGGCTCTTGTGTTGACAACTGTAAGTTGTTACTAAAATGAATTTAGTTCTATTACTATTATTATTATGGAACATACATAGTTCTTTTATACTTTTTCTTTATAAATGGGCGAACAAATCTAAACTAATTTCATAGTACAGGACTCTGTTTTATTCTTAAACTCTAAATTGCCAAACTAGATCGGTGTCTTCGCAACTCTGTTTTCCGAAACTAACGTCTCAAAAACAATAACAGAAGTCTTTCATTTGTTTTGAGTACTTACTGTTACACGTTCATACTGTTAGTATATCAACCAGGACTTTTCAATTTAAAGCAATTTTTATGTTTTGACTTGCACTCAACCCCCTCAACCTACTCGTTTTTTTTCGACCGTTCGATTTTATATAAGCTACGTATAGCAAGAGTCACTGGGGTAGGTACGCTCCTAGCAACACTTCTCGCCCCAAAAACACAACCACTATATCAGTTTTCCCTCAAAACTAAACTACGCACTTCCGAAACCATACGTGCAGACTATCGGGCATCATCATCGGCGGTTCGGCGATATATACACGGGGGGCTGCCGCTGCCCACCCTCTCAGCTGAGCGCCGCCGACCGGGACCAAAACTAGCGATAATCGAAGGGCAGGCGCCAGCGCCGTCGGCCGCCGCGATGGCGTCCCCGACCTACGATACACGCGCCGCATGTCAACGTGGAAATTATGGAGAATCGTGGATGGAAACATCGAAAAGGTCAAGGGGAGCCTGGTGCTGCTGCTGGTGGTGGTGGTTTAAAGGTTATTGGGTGTGTATGTGCAGCTGGAGCCGGGTTTTCGGAAAACGTTTCCTCTTTTTGTAGGTATCTTTACTAAAAAGTTATAGGTAAGTTCGTAATACGGTATTTGACACCTTAAAACCACACCCTAAACAGAAAAAAACATTATTTTATTAGTACCAATAATAGCTCTACCTATAGAATTTTTCATTCTTTGAATGTATGCTTCAGAGTGTCAAAATGTCAGTCTACAAGACCTACAGTTGAACAGGTTCGTTATGTGACACATTTATCGCGGTCAACTGACCGTCAGCTGACTGTCAATTTACCACTAACTATTTGATCGGTCAAAATATATTAAATTTTTGCAGCATTTTATTTGGGTTTTATCATTTTGCCATCAACATTATATTATATGCATTTGTGATCAGTCCAGTTTACTTACACCCGTCTTTAACGGAAACGATTACCGTTGAATCCCAAAATTTCTACAATCGTTCAATATCGGCACCGATTGATTAGGTACGTCTGGATAGTATATATAAGTCCAAATCAAAAATCTGGAATTGTTTTACTAAAATACGTGAAGAAAACTGAAAGGAAAATAATTATTGTGGAGCAATTTACATCACGCGTTTTCCGAAGCCGATTCTTCTGATATCAAGCGGCTAGCACACGACACCGAAGAAAAATCTGAGGAGAATTTACCATTATCCGGGTTACAGCTAATTATAATTGGGTGATTCTACGTTAAGAAGTCTTTTTACGCCTGGCTATCTTAAAAAAGTGTCTTCGATATCTTCAAGTAAGAAAATATAAACATTACTATACAGCTCAATTCATCTTGTACTATAAAAAATCATTCAGATTACCTACAAAAATATTTTTTTTGTTAATTATTTTTATTAAAATACGATACCAGGAGAGTGACTTAACAGGCTGGGGACAGGATTGAATTACATTTTTTTTTAATAATTATCAATAAAATAACAGATAAGTTTCCAATGACCTAGCAATGTTAGTGTTTAACTCATTTTGATATATTTATAGTATATTAAATGATAATATAATTTCCTATTAAAAAATGACTTTATGTCCAGGGGAGAGGCAATTAGATGTGCCAGGGGAGGAATATTTCGACTATATTATCCCGGAATTTTCTTGTTTCACTACTTTTTTTTCATACTTTGCAATACTGCCTCAATAAAACTAATCACTTACTTAAAATCAATTAAAAATAAAAGTATTAATTTGTTTTCTTAACACTTAGAATCACCCAATTAACCAAGTTTATGTTCTTTTGCTTTATTTTTACTCTAAATAAAGGATAATATTAAGAGGATCAAAAGGCGATTCAAATTTATGAAGGATACCCCATAAATATGGCACCTTTAAAAACCCTGTACACTTATCAGTTTCATCCCGCGCCGCTT
The DNA here is from genome assembly GCA_963971165.1 of Philopedon plagiatum. Taxonomy (NCBI): domain Eukaryota; kingdom Metazoa; phylum Arthropoda; class Insecta; order Coleoptera; family Curculionidae; genus Philopedon; species Philopedon plagiatum. The sequence continues at coordinate 2,637,823 of OZ020195.1, forward strand.
TTTCATTATGATAAAGTAACCTCCACCGTTACCGTTTTTCGTCTGTCTTTAACAACAATTCGCAACGCTTCGACGGCGAATTTAATAAAATACGAGCATCATCTCTTCTGATTCAGACGTTCTCCCAGACGGGATAATTAACCGGGTATTACGAAATATCTACCGCACTCGTGGCTGTGTGCTATAATTAGATTGTTATTTGTGATAATAATTGGAAAAAGAAGTTCAACTCGGGTCAGCCTGTCGTGTACACTGAAGATCTTTTTAAATAACGCGATTGCGGCACACCAAAAGAACATTATATATTTAAAATTATAAGTAGAGCCGCACAAATCGGAGTCAAGTCAGCGGTGGCGCACTCGGGAGGACACGTTATAGGGTCTAATAGCTAATTTAATTATACCTATGTCATCTTGGATGAATTAGAAAGGATTCGGTGTTCCGTATACTGTGAGCGTATCGAACGTGTAGCCTGTTTATTTGTTGTTTGTTATGAAAACATCTTACCCTAGAGGTCCAGTTTACGAACTTTAGGAAATACGTAATTGAATCAAGAATGGAAGTAGTAAGAGATAAAATAGCATTGGAGTGTTGGAGCTCAGAAGTGTTGCGGTCTCTGTTGGTTGCTTAGGAAATACGTCTGAACACTCGGTTACACATACGTCTTTGTCTAATGAACTAGAAAAGAAAAAGTGCGACTTATAGATTTTTAAATGACTCGGAGCGACTTTAAATAAGCCTTTAGAAATAATGTATTTAAGAGCATTCTAACCTAAATTTATTATTATTTAGCAGAAAATAAAATATTTTAGGGCTTTTATTATTTTAGTAAATCTTGTGATGCTTCTAACGTATTTTTTGTACAAAAATATAAGGTAAAATAAGATGTGGCCAACGTTTACAAATTGTGTTTACAGTGCCGTTTAGAATGGTTTGTTTTGGCTTCAAAGAATGTTAAATCATCCCGTATCCATTCTTAATTCATCCAAGTATGTCATCGATCAATGAACCGTTAGCGGAGTGGTCTACCATTTGCTAGTGGCGTATGCCTGCACCCAAACAATTTTATAGTAAACTTTTTCTTAGATCTTGAAATATGGTGACCAAGTCACTGGTCATTTATGGCACCCTGTTGAAGTCTAGTCGATTTTACGTTTAAAGGTTTGCTAAAGAGACAGGACAGGACGTTCTTTTATCTCAACTCAAACAATACAACACTACAAAGCGAAAGCTTAGTGGAAAACGCGTATTAACACTGAAGCACTTAAGTCGCCAGGTTTGGAGGTTTTTGCCTAGCGAGTATGCTGAAAAGCTTGTGGAAATCATGCCCGTACGCTAGTCTATTTTACGTTTAAAGGTTTGCTAAAGAGACAGGACAGGACGTTCTTTTATCTCAACTCAAATAATAAACACCAAGAAAATCTAGTCTCTGTAATCTATAAAGCCCAAAAGCAAAATGTTTAAAACACACGCTACAACAAAAAAAAACTACAAAAATATTTGAAAACACCAAAATCAAACGAAAATAAAACCACGAGACCTGTCGTGGCAGCTTGATACGGCCCACTACTGATTTAGGGAGTTTTCAAAGGAACCAATATCAGCTTTTGATGTCATCTGTGATTGTCAAATGTTATCATAAATTGAACTATACAATATTTGTAAACTATACTCAAAATTATTCCTGAAAACCCACAACCAATGATTTTTATTCGTTTCGCAACAAACCCTTTTTAAAATGTACATTTGTATATCCCTGCGATTCCTGTTGAACTGTAAATAAAGTGGTCACGTCACAGAAATATCTCGGAATTATGCAGCGTCTTATAATTAGATTTTTTTTGCGATAATTGCAAAAAGAAGTTCAACCCAACCCAACCTGTCATTGACACTCCTTTACACGAACAGCACTACAAAAAAGGCATATTCTATAAAACTCCTTAGGCGGCATGCCTTTACATTCTGTTTTGTCATCAGTCTATTTATTATACAGGGTTTACGAAAAGTATTAGTAGTGTAGGTAAATATCTTTGCTATTAGTTGAATTGTGTGAAGAATCAGGACTATACAGGGTGCCGAGAAACGAATGGGACATATTTTAATAGGAGCTTTCTGGAGCCAGAATAGACAGATTTAGACTTATCTCATTTTGCTTCCTTAAAAGTTACAGGTCCTAGAAAAACAGATCATTTTTATTGCACTTTTTCCCGCATCTTAACACATAAAAAGTATTTACCCTATTCATTACCAACGCGTCGCGGACTATTCGGTAAGTTCTATTTTGGTTAATGCAAACAATGACAGCACTGTGTCGCGGCAACAGGCGGTGTTCAATTGCATTTTGCAAAATGTTGATTAACGTGCATAAATTATGTGGTTTGCACGTCATACTGGAAATTATCTATAAAAAAAATTCGCGATAGGTGATATAACGAACCTGCAAGAGTTTTTATTATACTATGACACAAAATACAGAAACACTAAAATGAAATCGCTACCGTCAGTTTCGTCCCAGTCACAAGTACTACGTAAATAGTTTTTTTATTATTTTCAGTTTCCGTAATTGGTAAGGTTATATAAACAACAAAATGACATTACATCCATCAGGTAAACTGGATGATGCGCACTTGCTTTTAATTATTAAAAATTACCCAGTTCATTTATTGAAGTCAACTCACGTAAGTCTTGCATAAATATTGATTTGAGCTGGAAACTCAGGGCATAAGTCATTAGTGTCATTACTATAGCTTTGATGAAGAGCGCTTGCTTTATTATGGAGTTCATCACCACCAGCACCAGCAGTTGTAATATTGGAAAAAAAATTGAATTTTTCGTATGTGCAATTCATGCTCTCAAAACGATTCCTGAACCGAGTTACCACCAGTACTGGCTTTTTATGCATCAATCTCAAATAGTCGTTCAATATTGTGCAGTCGTTCGTCAGTACTAAGTTCTGTGTCTGCGCTCTAACACTGCACACTGAAACATCAGTTAAAACATAAATTCAAATTTCTCCATGTGTTTTTAATGGCCAGTGCTTCCTGATACCACTATTTTAAAAACCATTCAGAATTACTGATATTTTTTTTTATCTAAGACATCCCACGTAGACTTCAAGCCTAAGTACTAACGTACCGTGGGTGTCTGAAGAGAAGGGAAATGTAGTCTATTGACACGGGATTTGAAGGATTCGAGGTTGGGACGGGAAGGGAAAACATCTGCAGGCAATTTGTTCCATAATCTGGAGACCCTAGATATGAATGAGCGAGAGAAGTGGTCTGTTCTAGGCTTTTGTAGCTGGACAGTAAAGGGATGCATACGTAACGCGCCTCTTGTTGTTCTGTTAGGGACATAATACCGGCTAGTTCTTCAGAGCAAAATCCGTGGAAGTAGCGGTAGAAAAGGGATAAATCCCCTACAGCGCGAACCTGCGAGAGAAGGGAGTTTTCTCGTGAGGGTTGGGTCATTGATAAGTCGAATAGCTCTCTTTTGGATAGAATCAAGGATCTTAAGTGTCGAAGGTGATGCCGCTCCCCAGATGTGGGAGCAGTACTCTAGGTTAGGTCTTATTTGGGAAACATAGAGAGTGTATAAGTTGGAAGAGGAGAAGTATTTTCTGGCTCGAAAGAGAAAAGCAAGCTTTTTAGCTGCCGATGTGGCTACTGAAGTAATGTGTTTGTGCCAGCTGAGATCATGTTCGAAAGCGACGAAAACGAGGTCGTATGTATCGTTGTTATTGTTATTTATTATTATTTATTACCCCTGTGGTTGGCGTTGGGCCACTTAGAAGACTGCCCCCCCCCCCAGTCATCAGTGATTGCCAAATGTCGAAACGCTGAGTTTTATCATAAATGGAACTCTATAATGTGTATTTTTTTTAACTTATGGTCTGACTAGTCTAATGCATTGTAACTTATTGTAAGTACGCAGTGTGATAATACTGATAATACATTTACATAAATAAATGTATGAATCAAGAACAACAGGTTTAAATAAATAACAATTACCGAGAAGCCCTTATCGTCTTGCGGCATTTCTAAAAACCGCAACTGGCCAATCGAAACCACACGTAAGATCTAATGGGAGGAGTTCTACATGTTGGCAATAATTAACTTAAATGATTGTTTAGTGTTTAATTGCTTAAAAAACTGTCTGCCATGCATAAGTCCTATAAGGAATTTAAAAGAAATAATCAGGTTCCATTCATACATTTAAAACAAAAATACAAAACAAAATTTTGATTTCCTTGCTGCATTTGCCGACCAAACCCATTTATATTACCAACTTAATTTTATTTTAGTTAATTTTTTTTTTATTTTATTTTTCTTTTGTATGCATACTGTGACAATATTAATCGTAGATTCATATTCTATGGGTCTTTTAAAAATATTTTAATACAAGTTTTAAGATACATATTTTATGATTTATGTTAGGAAAATAATATTAAGATCCCAGTGACATAACAAATGTCACCATACATCATTTTTCTAAAATATTGACCGAAAATTGCTTGCAGGATGTGAATACTTAATAAAATGTTATTGTTAAAAAGATTTTAAAGCCGAAAAACCATGTCAAAATGAAATTAAGTTGGCTATCATGGACACGATCGGAAAGTGCCACCTTAATGATTTTTCTCTTATCTGAGACCGCTCATGTAGACCTCAAGACACAGGATTTAAAGGATTGGAGGACGGGAGGGGAAGGGAAAACATCTGCAGGCAACTCGTTCCATAATCTGACGACCCTAGGTATGAATAGCGAAAGAAGTGGGGTGTTATCGGCTTTTGTTGCTTTCGGGGTGTATTTCTCCTTCTTTCTGCAATGGAGGGTTTTTTGACCAGTTGTAATATAAGAGTAATAGGTCTCGGAGTAGGTATACTCACAATTTTTTTTTAATTATTTTCCCCCTTTATAACTGTCACCGCACGACACTGGAAAAACCCCCTTAATAAAAAGAACAGAAGAGTAGGAATGGAAGCTGATTACTCGTCTTAATTTACCGACAGTCTTTCATTCATCCTGACGTCAGCAACAAGCGTAATCAGCTGGTACTGACGTTTCTAAACGATTTATGTTTTTTGAACGATAAAAATAAATATGCATACACGAACGGTGTACATTCTTTAAACGTGTTTCTAATATTTGCAAAACGCTTTAATGGTTTTATATATTAGAGTTTTGTAAGAATATTTAATAAGAAAAAAGTAGAAGGATAAGTTTTTATATATACACGGAAAAAACTGCTATGCTATTTTCAATAATAGTATTATTCTTGGTTATATTAAAGTTCATACTGTTTCACTAAAACATCATTGAAAAATAGATATTTGTGGGCGGTGTGAGTCAAATTAAAATATATTTTATTAAAAGAACAAGAACTACAGTCTAATAATAAAATCTAAAAATTAAGTGAATTATCCTTATATCATTTCACTTAAAATAAACACTCTTAAAAATTTATAGGGTATTAGAGAAATAATAAAAATATTAATTCAATGGGTTCTATTGTTGGCTGAAATATTAGTTCTATTGCCCGCGGAGGAAGGGATTAAAAATGTGTTGTTGGTATTATGTAGTTCGTATTTGTTTATTGCGTTATACGCCAGAAATGATAAATTTTTGAGACTGGGCAACTCATTTCAGTGCTTTATGGTAAGTAAAACAAATCTAAACGATTTGGAAGAATAAGTTAGTTTCTTTATTTGTAAATCTCTCTTGGCTAGTCTATTATAAGACTTTTTACTCAGCCGATGCGTATTATTAAAAAACTATTAACATTAAGTATGATCACAAGTTTATTGTTGAATTTCTATTTTTTAGACATGGTTTCCACCAAATCTAGCTGCAAATTTAGAATATTCCAATGAAGTGTTATGCGTCAAATTTGTTGCATCTTGCATCCTGTACCCATACAAGCCAAAAGCAGACAGTTGTTCAAAGAAGCAGATCCTATATTTGGAGAGAAATACATATAAAAAGTTTACGGTGTTCGCGTCAGTGTGGTGCTAATAAAATGTGTTTTCTTATATTTAAATGTTTACAGAATGTCTAAACAATGTGTGTTTAATAATACTAAATAAAAATGATTTTAAAATAACAGAGCGTGTCTCATTTGTTTGAAATATAAGTAGATATAATTGATGTAATAGAAATTCTTCATTATATATTAACATAAATAAGAGTAATTGTTCTTCAAAACACGAATATGATTGAATTTAAACAAACATGTTTTCTTTCTATTGGAAATACACCGAATTTGTATTGTGCAATACGTAATAGAGTGTGTCATTGAGTGAATGGGTATCCAATTCACTATAAGATAGTGTTTTTTTCTGTGTGGGCTGTATCAGAGAAAAAAAGAACGCGAGGTCAAACAGGGAGAAAAAAAATTAGAATACACTATTACTATGGTTTTATTTATAAATCGAAAAACAAAGTTAACAGATCAATTTACCAGGTAACAGGTGTACCTGATCTGATAAGATTAAATTGTGAAATCTACTCTGTTGTCTGTCTGGTGTAGACAAATAAAACTGAATGTTACAGAATTTCGAGAAAGTACTGTATTCCATATCCTATCCATGACCTACGCTTTTCTGTGGAAACGTTTATTTAGTAAGTAAACATGTTTACAAAATAAATGAGAAATCCGTTACTTTGTAAAATCGATACCTATGTAACCAAAAGATACATATTGGCAGATAAGATATCGGTGTTGGAAAACAGAACTAACAATTGATATTAATACTGTTATTTACAATTATTTTTTATCGGGGCTTGAGAATTGGCCTTGCATCCCTATTTTTCTTAGAAAGGAGGGGTTTCTTGGAGGGTCTTCTTCCCTTTAAGCCTACCTCGACAAGACGACTGTTACTTTCATGCACATGCGGTAAATAGTAGTGTTGAATCGGTGGGTAATTTCCATTGCGGAACAAACTTTTTCCAAAATTTTCGAAAAGGTGCTTTTTGAACTGTTGTAAATGGTATGTTACATGCACTCATCATTAAAATCAATTCGCAAAGAAACATACAGCTTTAAAATTTTACGGGCCGCGCCTGGATATCACTGATTTCGACGAGCATTTCCGACGAGATATATGGGATTTTGATTTGGATCCATTTTGTCCCCGAAAAAAATTAAAAACCGTGAAAAATCTGGGTCAAAAATCGAAGTTTCCAGTTTTTCTCAAATAAATCCATTTTGCAGCCGTTTTAGGTATAGGTAAATGTATTGCAAAAAGAAAGTATTTAAGATTTTAAAGTTTCACGTATGAATCCGTTTTTCTTTCCGACGCACAGTATGACAATAAATAGCACAATCTATATACAAAAAAAAATCAAAATTGAATTTCGGGGCAATCATTTGCAAGTATCTTCTTTACCAAATGATTTCGTAACATAAAAAATACCGTTCTTATACATTTTGAGTATTTTAGTATACCGTGTGAGCAAAAAAAACAGATACCAAAGTATATTTCGCTAGTGTTGTAAAACATTGTATGTGGGTAGCTATTTATGTAAAATTTTATATTCAAATTTCATCGATTCCCGTCTGCACAAACCAAACTGGTGATAATTGTTTATTCTATTTTGGGCTAAAATGGTTTGCTTATTATCCAGTAACAGTACTTAACGCGAATGTAAGGGATGTAAACCTAATATTTGCTAGATTTTAACAGAGCCACACTGTGCCACGTTTCGGTTAGGCGTTATTAGGTACCAAAAAGGGGTCTGCAAATAGCATTTTTGACCTAAATAAATTCCAAAAAGTTTCTTGCCATTTTCCGACACTAGCCAATTTCAATATGGTTCTCAATAGAGATTCACGATCTAAACCGATTTCTTGGAAAGATCGATTTTTTCCAAATGAAAATCGATCTTTAGAAATCGATCTTTTACCCTTCGATTCTGCAAGGAGATCGGCGATTTTACGCAGAATCGATTCTTCTGGTATTTTCATGTCTGTGAACTTTAAGACTTAATTAATAATTGGAAATTAATATTTATATGTAATTCTTTACAAACGATAGGGTCGCTGCACCACGATCAAAAGGACCCTAGTAAGAATTAGGAAACGATAAGGAAATAGTTAAACTGCGCCATCTAATATTTTCTAGAAATAAAACTCAAATCTGAAATGGCACAAAACAGCGATGCCGGTCATGTCGATCGGTATCTAGGGACAGTTTGTTATTTTACGGTTGTCATTTTATCGTTTAATTGTCATTTTTTCGTTCAAATGTTTTCTATTTTATTAGTTTTCAATAAATTAGTATGTTTTTCACGATAACATTTTGAATTTGAATCAAATATTTCCCCCTCCATACCCTTCTGTAACTTAAAAATAAACTTAAAAAAATATATAATTTAAACATTTTTCTTTTTTTTTAACTACAACGGTACAACTTATACTTTAACGTTCAGATTCACTAAGAAGGTTTAAGATTTAGTACTGGTTCACAGATAATCTGTGACTGGTTTAAATTAAGATGTTATAGTCGATCTGTTATGTTTTGACAGATTTTTGTCCTGTCATTTTTAATAAGTCGTTATTAAAAACATGAATTATTCTGATATTTCACCGATTTGCTTGGTATGGTATCCAAACGATTTTTATCTTGGAACGAGTTGCTGTAATGAATTTGTTTCTATTATTGTCAAAAGTACGTACTAAAATTGTCCTTTTCTTGATACATTTTCGAAAAACCTCAGAAATAATTTCACAGTATAAAACTTAGTTGTCTTATTCTTACACTTGCCAGTTTAAAACTTTTGGTTGTCAAATTAGACCGGACTAGCGTTGGAGAATCTGGCTGTAAAAGTTTTAAATAGCAGTGGTTTGGAATGGACACTGTTTACTCTCCCGGCTCTCCTCTCCTATGCCCAAATTTTTCCAAAGATCCATGTTTTAAAAGATCGATCTCTTAAGGCGATCTAAATAGTGAATCGATCTCCACGATCACGATCTAAGATCGATTCGAAATATCGATTTTTTGAGATTTGGTGAATCCCTAGTTCTGAAGCTCCGGATCCTCTACAACCTCCAAGACCTGTATTCGATATCATCCGAAATCGCGGAAATTTCGACTTTGACGTTTAATACGAAATCATACACCCTGTATAACTGAATTTTTTTTCGAAGCTTGTCGCACTATCCCTATCCAAATTCGATTGCTCCCTCTCTAACCATTTTCGAGAAAAAAACGGAAATGGTGAAAGTGTCAAAATCTACAAGACACATGCATTTTCCAAAATCACCTCGGGATATCACTGTTATATCAGTAGGGGCCTCCTTGGGGCCCAAAGGCCTAAGGGTTAACATGCCACTGGCTACACATTACAACATACACAATCAAAACATTACACTAACAAAAGCTCTTATAAAAAAGCAAATAGCGGCTTACCCAGTATCCAGAAAAATTCCAGGAAACAAAACCTTATGGTATAAAAAAAATTAATACGGTATCGATCGATATCCACATCTTCCACACTTCAAAAAGGACTCCACATTTTCGCCAAAATATGGAAAAATTTTTGAATTTTAATGTTTTTGCCAAAATTCTTTCCATATGGAAATTGTCGCGAATCGGACTCGTCGAAAAAATCGCGTTTTGTACGGATGTCAGTAATTTTTCCAAACCCGGTGTTGCGTCGTGTGTTTACGTCGTAAAATCCGGCAGCTTGCGCCGGTTCGACGTTGCCAGTTCGCTTATTGAAATTTTCGCACAGGAACAAAATTTTTATTAGTTTTCAAAGGCCGAGTATTTGTTGGTTTACGCCGATGAGATCGGTCGCCTTTTTTATGCAGAATGTCACACAGTCAGTCGACTGAATTTCGAAAATGTTATCTGATTCTGACGTCGAGAACGTTCTGCTTCCATCTGTTCTCCTACTATCTTTATAAAATTCTTCGCCTAGAATTTTCCATATTTCTGCTTTCAAAGTAATATTTTTATAGCTTTCATTACTAGTATCATATAAAAATGAATACGGACGAACGCGTTCAATAAAAATTTCTTTAAAATCATCCATTTTATTCAGAACGCCAGCAATGACCGCCTAAAATCTGTATTCAAACACAACTGCAAACTTGCCGTCGCTGGCCCGCGGCGTTAGACCGCGCTCTGTGTGGTGGAGTTAGGGATCCGTCCATGGATTTATTAGGACTGGATACGGGATGATTTCACATTCTTTGAAGCCAAAACAAACCATTCTAAACGACACTGTAAACACAATTTGTAAACATTGGCCACATCTTATTTTACCTTGTATTTTTGTACAAAAAATAAGTTAGAAGCATCACAAGATTTACTAAAAGTAATAAAAGCCCTAAAATAATTTATTTTTCTGCTAAATAATAATAAATTTAAGTTAAAAAGGTTTTATTATTTATAGGTTATGTTATTTCTAAAGGTGTTTATTTAAAGTCGCTCCGAGTCATTTATAAATCTATATAAATCTATACGTCGCACTTTTTCTTTTCTAGTTCATTAGACAAAGACGTAAGTGTAACCGAGTGTTCAGACCGAGGTTCAGCCGTCTTCCTAAACAACCATAACAGACAGCAACACTTCTGAGCTCCAACACTCCAATGCTATTTTATCTCTTTCTACTACCATTCTTGATTCAATTACGTAGTAATTCGTAGTCTTGTCTATGTTCGTAGTTCGTAAACTGCTCCCCCAAGAGAATAACAAAAACAAAAACAAACAACACAATATAAGGCTTCACGTTCGATACGCTCACAGTATACGGACATTGAATCCTTATTATAATAAATCCATGGGTCCGTCATACGATACAGTCTGACGGGAAGCCGCTGCGATCTGGGACCGCTGGCCGCGGTGGTAGCCCGGGTTCTGTGTGGCATAGCCTTAAGTGTCGAAAGCGATGCCGCTGCCCAGATGTCGGAACAATACTCTAGGTTAGGTCTTATTTGGGAAACATTGAGAGTGTATAAGTGGGAAGGGGAGAATCATTTTCTGGCTTGAAAGAGAAAACCAAGCTTTTTAGCGGTTGATGTGCCAATGAAAGTAATGTGTTCGTGGCAGCTGAGATCATGTTCGAACGCGATGCCAACAAGATCGAACGCTTCATTGTTCTGTAGGGCTTGGCTATTCATGTGGATGGGGCAAGTGTTATCGGATTTTTGCGTGACACTAATTTTCCTCAGGTTTTTTAAAAGTAATTATGGTAAATATCAAATTCCAAAAATAACGATTTACATATTATAATACACTAAATATAAGATAATTTAATAAATAAGCTATATCTGACCGTATTCCTTCAAAGCATTATTTTTTATTATTTTTACATATTTATGGAGGGCAAAAACACTGTAAAAATGACCAATTTTTTGTGGAAACTATACCCTGGCGTTCGTGCACTTTTTGAAAGCGAAAATTTTTCACTATATTTGGCAACGTCGACTCGGTGGCGATCTGTTGCCATGCCGGGCGGCGAGGCGTCCTTGACGTCGGCGCTTCGCTGCTGCAACACGGTCGTCTCGCAGGATGCGGGGACTTCTTCGGCGGGATACCGGTTGACGAAGAGAAACCGCAGGAAAGCAGATGGGTGTCTAAGACAAATCATAGGAGAGCAATTTTCAAACTTACTGCGATGTAAATTATAATTTCTTTATGGATTCGTCGCCACTTCTATGAGCAGGAACTATAATATGGATGTTTTTGTTTGGTATTATTTTGTGGGCTTAAGAAACCTTTTATAGCAGGATGCAGAAAGAAAATTTAATTTGGGATGCGCTAACACCAAAGTTTAATTCAGGGTTAAGTTTTTGTCACGTTATTTATAATGTAAATCAAGCTGGCCAAGGCTTGCCTTAAAAAGAAATCGCTTAACACTGGCCTTTATACTCGGACAATCGAAAGCGGTCGCGTAGCTGCCAAGCGTAAAAAATTGCACCTAATCTATCTTATGTTTATTTTGAACTGTAATAGTGTTTTCAGACAAATAATAATAAGGAATAAGCACGATTTTTTTTTGCTTAAATCGTTTAAGGAAGTCGTTCAAACCCAACAAAAAGTATTTTAAAGAAAATTACAATTTGGCTAGAATTTTTTTTACTTTTCGGTGTAATTTATTACAATTTAAAAAGGAGCCCCACAGCTCAAAGTGAAGTCAGGCAGTGCAAAGTGACGTCAGAAGATAAACAAAAATAACGTAAGGCTTAACCCAAAGTCGAATAGGTTTGTTTCTCTCGGAAACAGTCAGAGAGGATTTCCGTTGAAATCGGGTACTGGTCGCAAAAGTGAAATAAATTAATTTAAATTTTCGGAGATTGTAGGGGACCCGAAGCTTCAGAGCCCTATTGAAGCGCTGGTGAGGACCGGAAAATGGCTAGTAATTTTTTTGAATTTTTTTAGGTCGAAAAATGCCATCTGCAGACCCCTCTTTGGTACCTCGACAAACGGATTGATAAGGAACACTTTAAAATCTCAAATACTTTCTTTTTACAAAACATTTACCCAAACCTAAAACCACTGGAAAATGGACATATTGGGAAAACTGAAAATTTCGATTTTTGACCCAAATTTTTAACGGGTTTTATTTTTTTTTCTGGGTCAAAATGGATCTAAATTAAAATCTCATATACATCATCAGAAAGAGTTCGTCGAAATACATGACATCCATACTTTTTAGTTTCTTCATTCTTTATAGGAAGGGAGCAATCGCCGATTAAATTTCGATTTTTTTACTTTTTCTGCACACGACATCGGTACCTTTAAATCACTCCGTATTCTTACCTATCTAATTTATTTCAATTTTTCATCTTATAGAGGAATAATCATAATGAATACAGAATGGGTCATCCAGGAGCGTATTTAAGGGTAAAAACTGAATTCTCTTGACTTTTTCCAACAAATCCTATTTTTAACCGACATTATTCTACACTATTTTTCCTATTTAGTGATTATTTTTGGTTTATTTTATCTAAGAATACCTCCCATTAATTAAATCGCTTATTTTTTCGTTTAAATTATAAAAAAATGGGTTTTTTGGAATTTAAAACTTTTAAATTTTCGAATTTTCGACCATTGCCATTGTCCGATTTCGAGACCACAAGTGATATTGAAGAGGCAGCCTAAAACGCGTTAACTTCCGTTGTAACCGAGAAGTCGAGAGAAAAATACGAAATATTTATATCATATCGTCGAAATTCCTGCCGTATGAAGCCGAGACGAGCCGCTAGCTTATAATATCTATTTCATAAGCACCATCCTGTTCTCAAAATAAAAACAACCAAATGAGCACAAATCGAATAATCAATCTACAGCAGAGCGGATTCCTGATGCATTCGTTAAATTACCTGGAAAGGTCAAAGGTTAGGGATACGCCCTATTGGCGGGGATGGGGAACGGGAGACGGGAGCGATACAACACCATGTGGAAGATAATATATAATAAATTGCTTTTCTAAATAAACCGGAAACGTAGCAGCGTGAGATTTTAATGTTGCAATGTTTGAACACATTTAAAGTAGCCCCAATATAAAATGAAACTGCGGCGCACAGTGCAGCGATCTTATGGGGAATCGGGACAAAAATTAGAACGCGGAAACAAATTAATATTATCATATAATTTGTTTACCACAAATTTGTCGGCTAGAATATAATAATAAATAATATTTAAAGCAAAATAAAAAAATTTTAATTTATTAAAAGAGCGCTTTCGACCTTATAGGTCATCATCAGTGCTTCCCGAAAGTAAGGAATAAACAGGTTTAGATACAGATTTAGAGTTTAATTTAGAGTTAAGTTTTATTTTGAAATTTAAAGGTGAAAATTTTTTAATTTACTTGAATTTATTTTTATAGGTTATATTTAGTTTATTACTCACTTGTCAGGATGCCAGTCAGAAATCCATTTGAACGAACAACAGTATAACATATTAAAATATTTTTACATCACAATTAAAATCGAACAATCATATTGCAAAACAATTTCAAATTCGGCTTAAACGGAGAATCAACAAAATCTTCTATTAAAAGAAAATGATTTTTAAATAACAAATACAACGTCTATTTTTAAAAGACTCCGACCCAGTTATTCCTTCAAGGAAATATACCCACGACGTATCCCAAAGAAGCTCTAAAAATTTTCCATTAATTCTGCCACTTTCTTACTACAGTAAACAACTGGATAAAACAACATAAACATCTGGCACGCCACTGATGTTGTCCAAGTCCTGTCATAATCTCGCAACGATCCATCATTTAGCCGGTTCCTCGTGGCACACTCATTCTATCGACCATCATCGGCGGCATCGCCGTGGCTGCGCGCGGGGCCCCAAGTTCATTGCCAAGGTTGGGCCCGGCCGACGGAGCGGCGCAGGCGTCGCGGGCGCACTGCGGGGCCTCTTTCCTTTCGGTGGCCTCCGTCTTGGAAGTGGCGGACGACGCGGTGCGAATCCGATTGCGTAATGGGAGATCGATAGCGATAAGAAGTCTCTACTTCCTCGAGATGGTGCCCGAACCATAAACAACGTAACAGTAAAAAGTGAACGATTTTAAACACTTTCAAACCATTGTATGCCAAAATGTACAAAAATTGTAATTTTGTATTGCAATCACTTGGTATTGTCTGCCAAAGATATCTGCAACCGGCAAAAGGATTTAAATGGAATGGAAGGGAAGGCTTAAACAATGTTGCAAATTTGTTTGTAAACCAGATGCAGGGGCGTATTCGGGGGGGGGGGGGGGGGGGTTGGGTGTCGCCCCCCAAAGCCTAAAGTTTATACAACCTTTGTATCCAAAACAGAAAAAGGAAATAAAAGTTTTTGTCTTTATGTTCCTAGAATTTTATTTTGTAATATCCCACACCAAACGTTGATTGAATTACGCCCCTGAAAAGCAATATCTTTGGTGGTAAAGGGATTTTCATCAGATCAAACATGAACCTTTCGTCTATTAAACATTCCCGCAGTTGAGAAAGTTGCTTCGTCTGTCCAAACGATAGTATGAAATAAATTAGGATCTTGCCGCACTCTTTCGTTAATATTTGTGACAAAAATGTATCTCCTTTCTTTTTGATCGGCACTAAGCTTTTGAACTGGCATAATTTTATATGGTCTATACTTAAAACACTTTAACGTCCTTGAATGGCCACATTTTATCTCTTGTTCCATATCTGAGATACCGCACACAATCGGGAATTGATTTTTTCGATTGTCTTGAAAATCTAATAAAATCGCTAGGTTCCTTTCTTCATTTCTGTCTCTTCTTTTTCCATGGCCCAGAATTCCTCTTTCTTCTAGTCTTCTATTTGTTTTTTTTACGGTGTTTAATGATGGAGTTCTTTGTCCCTCTTCAATAATTTCTTCATATTGTCTTTGAGCCGCTCTAACATTATTGTAATTTTTTAAATACAATTTTAACATTTTGTATCTCTCATTAATAGAATAACTCATTTTGCATAGAAATAAAATTATAAATTCACGGTGACTAAAGTATTATTGTCAACCTTGACATTAACTTTGACTTACCTACGAAGAAAATTTAAAAAGGTAGCAGGTATTTCGTTAGCAACCTTGATAGTTACGGTTAAAGTATATTTATGCGAAATAGTTTTTAATTTCAAATATTTCAAAAACGACTAAAAAACCGCATAGGGTATGCTATACTAAATATGTCTAGAACTTCTTCTAGAATCAAAAAATGTGATAAAAATCACACCATCCAATAATAAGCGATAAAATCGATATTTTATGCTATATTTTTTTTTATTCGAAGCTCATTTCATTCTTAATTTCATCTTTTCGTGCTTAATTTCTTGACATTTGTTTGTTGACAGTTTGAAGTTTATCCGAGCTTTACTTACTTATTGTTTTGCTGATAAGATATATGAATGATCCATAAAAATCTCCAAAACTTTCACATTTAACATTTTTTCCCATCCTTAAAAAGGAAAAAGTTATAAGGCCTGATGTTCACTTTTATTTGGATATCCCTGTACTTCTTTAGTTGCAAATTTCTATATTTCTTTGATATGGAAAACTATAAACGACAATCCTAATCAAAATTACAGATTTTTCCTCTCGAACTGCCATCAATCATCTGCAATCCGTCACAGATATCGACGCAAACGGATTTTCAAAGCAAGATATTACTCATTTGCCGTCTTCTAATTTGATTTTGTTTTAAAACGCAATAAACCACACATTTTTAGCAATAACATAATATATAATAGTCATCAAAACAAAACGATTTCCTCAAAAACCAATCATCATAATAATATTAGCAAAACCAGTCTGCGATGATGAATGATGGCACGGCCGACAGGTCCGTAGTAGGGTTTTTAAGGAAGTGGGTAAATAAGGGTCATTTTCCGCCCATCATCTATCCAGTGCTACTCAAACTGCGGTCCGCGATCACTTTCCTAAAATAGCTTAAAAATAATCTTGAAAAAAATGCTTGCACTATATATACCGTATCCAATTTATTTTGAGAATAATGACAGAAACCCGTTTTACAACGGAGAGATCAATTATGTCTCTCTCTCTCTCTCTCTCTCTCATGTTCTTTTTCTCTCATTTCTTTCTCTCTCTCGTCTTCTTTCTCTCTCATACTCGTAAAATTTTTACAGCTGGTAGACAGTTAGGTTATGAGAAAGATAAACACATGATAAACATGACATATTGTTTGAAGCCTTTCCATAATATAACTTGTTGTTGCAGTGTAAAAATATACTTAAAAAGTTTATATAAATTATTAGCAGCTTAAATTCCTGTGTTCTATCAATCTGGGACTGACTAATAACTATTGAAATATTACGCATGGTACATATTTGTTCTCCTTTACATTACTTGGACCGGGCGTTATGGGAATGAGTAACAGGAACGCCGACGCGATATAAAGTTGAGAATAGTGGGCATTACAGAAGATTTCTTTAGTTATTGAGAAAGTAGTGAAAATTGCGCCCTAGAAATCAAGAGAATCGATATATTTCCAAACTGGTCCGTGGGTGACAAGGAAAAATAAATATCGGTTTGCCATTAAAAAGTTTGAGTAGCACTGACCCCTATACCATTATTTTTAGTGATAATAAATTTTTAGTAATTTATTTATTTATTTATAAAGTGAGAGGGGCACCGTAATGGTGTTTCTCACTGGACGGGGCAGCTTTTTTGATTAACTAACTACGGGCCTGTCGTCCCAACACCGTACTTTTGCAATTTTGTCGTCGGACTTTGTCTAACTTATACTTTATAGTTCTTTTTAAACAATGATCCTGTCCCGGATGAATATTAGCAGCGGTCAATGCATCCGTCCAAGGTCACGTGTCGCAGTGCCGATTTGATTGGATCGGTTAGTTTATCAGGTTAAAAAAATTAATTCGGAAACTTTTGATGTTGTGCGATTCACTACAATGGCGTTGCGTCGCTAAGAAGAAGGGAGGGGGACAAGGGCCTTACGGTTTTAGAAAACCTAACAAAAAGCCCAAGTAGACTTTAAGCCCAAGTACTAACGTACCGTGGGCGTCTGAAGAGAAGGGAAATGTAATCTATTGGAGGTTGGGAAGAGACGGAAAAACATGCAGGCAATTTGTTCCACAATCTGGAGACTCTAGGTACAGAATGGGATGTTTTAGGCCAGTGGTTCTCAACTGGTAGTACGTGTACCACTGGTGGTACGCGAAAACTTTTGGGGTGGTGCGCAAGAGCATCTGGGGTGGTACGCAGAAGGGTTCAATAATAATACAAAAGTACTGGGTTTGCTGGGGTTTGATACACCCTGAGCAACTTTTTTTTTCTAATATGATTCTAAAGAACTTTTAATGAACCGTATATTAATGAAAGAATAATTAATATTTTTTGCCGTGCCCGTGGACGCTCGAGAAATGTATTTTTTTCAACTTTAAATACCAGCCTTTGTTTACCGAAGCATCATTATCGGCTTTATGTATCAAATTACTTAATTAGTCAGTAATTACAATCACCGTCGGCTATAATTCGTTAGCGCAAGATCCTTTTAAAGAGTTCTTGATCAAGGACTGGAAGAGTTATTCTCGGAAAATAATATTATGGTATATATCTGTTGAATTAATCTCTGTGTCCAAAGTAATTTACAAGTTGGCTACCAAAGTATCTTATTTAAATTCCATGACTTTTCCAGGTTTTTCATGAGCAAGTACCCAAAAATTCCATGCCAATATAACATGTCAAATTAGCTGCATGTGAAAATTCATATTTCTTAGTTTTTTTGAGTTTTGGAAAAGCAATGTATTACGGTATTACGTTAAAAGGTCTTTTAAAGTAAATTTTAAAAGGCACACGCACCAACAAATGTCATTATAAAAGGTTTAAAGAAGCTTCTGCGTATAAACTTCAATAGAGTGTAGTGGTGCAGTAGACCTATATCTTGAGGATGTGTGCTTAGCGTCGCGTCGGTATTCTTTGGAAACCAGTTCACTTGACGACTAATGGTCCAAGTCATTTTTAAAACTCAGCGTTTTCGACTGGATGTCGCTGTTTGAACTACCAGAATGGGAAAAGTTGTGGGTCAATGGTTTACCGTTGATAGATAAATAAATAAATAGATAAAGCAAGGCTCCGCCGAGGGGGTAAAAATTTTCCATTAGATCACTCTAATGGGGCAGCTTTGGTAATATTTATTAGTTCTGGTATTCCCATTTTGTTCTCTCTCACGCCAGCCAGAAATAGACGCAATCTGGCATACTAACACGATTAATTCACTTTGACAACACCTCAAAACCTATTTTTGCACTCCAGGTGCAATGTTTCAATCACATCCTGACATTCGTTAGTAAAATGCGCGTTAAGCGCAACAAATAAAGCTTTTGGTGTGTGCTAAAACCGTTTAATCAACGAATACACTTAATGGTAATGTCTAGTATCAGTCAGTCCTGTTAATACAGAAAGATTTTCTTGTCAGAAAGCACCTCGCCATAGCGACAGCCGCGCAACTGATTCTTGACTTTTTTTAGTCAAATAAGTTGATATATTGTATACTGAACACAGCTCTTGCGGTGGAAGTAAGGAAACGCATACTAACGCTTACCTTGTTACTGCTCCGACTTTGGTATAGTACCATATGTAAAACAAGACTTACCTAACTCCATGGGATAGAGCCAGGAATTGATATCCAAAATGAGGTCCATCTTGAAAGATTCTGATTCGCAATGAAGCCGGCTCACTACAAAAAAAAACATAGATCGGCATTCTTCATAATTAATATTTACTCCCTTGCTAAATATTTTTATTTTCAACCATATATGTAATGTTGACATTATTGACTTTTTAAAATTTGGAAGGGTCACTTTTATGTCTTTTTATTTCCCGTCCTCATTTCCCTGATCATATAATTTTTCAGTTTTAAGACAAAACAAAAAATAAATATTCATCCACCATAAAATTTTAAAAGAGTGGAGTATTGCTTATGAATTCTTCCCTATCTAATCTGAACAATCTTAAAACAGCAAACTGAACTAAACCGTCTACTAATTCAAAGGAATTGTCAAGATGTTTTGTTGATTTTGATGATTTTTTTGTTTATATATAATATAGCAACCATTAAAAATGATTATCGTGATATTTGCGTAAGTACAATGTAGCAGGTCTTTTCCAATTTTTTTTACATCCATGACAATGACAGATTATAAAAATTATAAATATTAAAAAATTATCATCTCTCGACAGTAATTAGCTAGTATGCGTAGACCGTCTAATCGCACCCCGAGGGGGCTCTATAGTGTCGGTAGTAGCATCATTATCATGCCCTGAAAATTTCGTGTTTCTAGAGCATGTATTAAGAAAGATATCACACTCCTTCGGACTGATGATCAAGAATAGACCGCCTTTCGTATCCGTATCGCTACATACATACAAACACCCACACATAGAAACATTTTTCCAAGGTCGTCCGCTCCCCAGACACGTATTTTCCCCAAGGTCATTCTCTCCCCAGATGCGTAATTTTTTCAGGGTCTTCCGCTCGCCAGGCGGATATTTGCCCATACAAAGACTTTCTGGACACCCTGTATACATACATACAAATATCCCCAGAATTAAATACAAATATAGACGATTTTCTCAAAATTCGGCTTAATTAAGTTTATTTTAGTACCAAAAATGCTCCCCTTTTAACAGTTTCCGAGAAAAAAATGGTGAAAATACCGAATTTCACAACAGACGAACATTTTTCTGGCCAAGGGCTCGGTATAAAGACCGCCGGTAGGCGGTCTTAACAATTTCCCGTCTCGAATTGTAATTTGATTATTTCTGTGTTTATTCATCAGTTAAATTATTTTTATTACAGATTATTTTTGTGTTTATTCATCAGTTAAATTCTTTTTATTACAGGTCCGGGCCAGCAATGTGTGTTTACACGCATGGGCGCCCGCTGGGGGGGGGGGGGCTGAGATTGTAAGATTGTCATCCTTTTTAATTATTAGTGTATTTGTATAAATCACTACAAATAAAATCTTTAAAAATATTTTAATTTTTTTTTATTTTACCCCCCATCCCCCCTTCTGAGAAAAAGTCCGAGGGCGCTCATGTTTACACGCACGTTTGTCTTCGATCTTTGGGTCAAATTTTTTATGTAATCACCTTCACAGGGGCGCACCCAGGATTTTGTCTTGGGGGGCTGAATAATGCAATTCGGCAGATTTTTTCAATTAGTAGTGTACTTTTTCAACTACTGTGTGTCAATGATGTTTGTCCCTCCTCTGGGTGCGCCACTGTACCTTCACTATTTCTATTAATGTTTTATACACTGGACTGAAGCTGTTTTAGTCATAAAATCCACAAAATAGGGATTTTTTTTTGTTTTTGTCGCACCTTAGTATGGGCTTGGAACCAGTGTGGTGTGGTGTGGTGTGTGGTGAAATTTTAAGTGATTTTTGGTTTTTCCTAAAACTGTATCGAAAAAAAATGGTGCGTCAGTTCCAAGTGTTTTGAAAAAATGAGGTATTTTCATCCGTTCTGCTCGGTGAAATACAGTGTAATTACAATGTTATTTACCCCACTTCCTTAACCATATTTGAAAACGAAATAAAATCAATATAACCTTTCTAAAAATGAATTACAATAAGGTGAAATAACTTCAAATACGCAAATAACTCCTTATTAAATCTTGGAACAAACAAAATGCCCACGCGTTTTTTTGCACTTTAACACGGTCGTTGTGATGATTTCCAGAATTGACTTAATCAAACAATACATTCTGCTAAGTTGTTCATTTATATTCATAAATCCGGATTTAAATAAATTTTCCTGATGTCTTTCAGTGATTCATCATCTTCAAATCATAGACGGCTATTGTACCATCGTCGGCAGAAGTAATCAAGCTAGATCATTGAGACCACTGATTTCGAAACATGTATAGATACCATGATTTACATTTTAGAGCAATAAGGGATTCCCAAATTATTTATAACCCGGCAAACGATATAGTCTCCTACCTACTTTTTGAGAATGGCTGTTCCCAGGCTTACAGTTATGTAAAATATTTGCAGATCGATAGACTCTACCAATCTCTTCGGAAAGGGATAGGTGAATAGATCTGCATCTATTATACAGCTCTTGATTCGAGACTTGTCTGGAAAAATTAACATTGAAGTGAAATGTACTATCGCCAGCATAACAACTGTGGATGGGATTGGTAGTTGAAGAAAGCAGGTAAACAAGAAATTGGTGCCAGGACTGAACCTTAGGGTACGCTAAGGCCAGCACTAATAGGATGGAAGTTAGACAAGTGACCGTCCACCACGACAGACATGAGCCGATTAGAGAGAAAGCTATCAATCCAGGTACATAGTTTGGGAGGAAGACCGCACAGAAAAAACTGCTATGCTATTTTCAATAATAGTATTATTTAGTTATATTAAAGTTAATATTGTCTCAACAAAACATTATTAAAATAATTTAAAAAAAAATATTTCTTTAAATATAGACTCATTATTCGAGTTCAAACGTATTCCTACTTCTTTGAAAACTATATTACCATTTTTTCAATGACGGTAACTTCATCGGAGGGGAATTCAAAGATAAGATGGTCAATTCTTGCCGAGAGAAAGTCAACGAGCTCATTGTAGGAGTTGTCTGATGGGGAACGGTAGATGCAACAGATAAATTTAGTGGACGATTTAAGGGTAAGTTTTAGCCAGAGAACATCGGGCTTACCTGATTCCAGGTTCGGAAGTCTGGTGCAAGAAAGGCTGCCGCGAACGTAGGCGCATATCCCACCATGAAGACGAAAAGATGAAAGAAGTTCATACCCTGGAAACAGGAGATGATTAGTTGAGGATTTTATTATGAGTACAAGGAGTTCATTCAAATTGGGAAAGTTAATAGTTCTAAAAAACAAATATGTTGTGGTGTTCCACAAGGATCAATAATAGGGCCTATATTATTTTTAATATACTTTTACTCCATTTCCAAAACACTGGAGTTAATTTTATCCATTTTTTTAATTAAGATTATATTTTTTATTGTGTCATAAATAAATTATGTATAGTTGGTTTGGAATAAAGGCAGTTTAAAGTTAAAGCAATATTTTTTCATGTTAATCTCGTTACATCGAACTTTTCCAAAGAGCTGTGCGTGATGATTTTTTTAACAGGTTGACCTTACTTACGCGGTACCAACAAATAACACCCGAATTTCCAATTACCATTATATGGTGCTTGGAAAAATTCAAGGTCACGCCATAATTTAAACAAAGTAATAATTGTTTACGTTCGGTTCAGTGTTTTATTAAATTATTAGTACTAGGAGCGATATTACAAGGAAATATTTTTTTTGGTATAGATAAAAACTAAAAATTAAACGGTTTGAGCCGTTTTCAAACTGTAAAACGTTCCGTAAATAGATTTCAAGGTGAAGTCTACGATAAAATGGCGTTGAAAGCTCCATAAAGTTCAAAAAACCTGCTTTTACTGATGTATCAAATGTTGGCTACGACAATATTATACAGGTGCTTGATGCGAAATCTGGTCACGGCACAATACAACACTAAGCGATTTTCAATTTTGAAATCCTGACTTTTCTAGGTTCTCCGTGACTTTTCATTAATAATCTGATTTTTTCTATAGTGCATACAGTGACTTACAGCTTAAAAAAAAAAACAAGCAAAAAATGAAGAAGAAAAACTTGTAAAAATTACGAAGCACTCTGGAGATTGAAAATAAAAAAATTACAAACCATTGCCTACGTGCTTCAGTGGTGTCAGAACTAGCAAGAAATGGGGTATAAGAACTTACAAAAATTACGAGGCACTCATCAACAAGCTCCCTACAAGACCCTACTTTCAATTTGACGAAGAATATCACAAAAAAATTATAAAGAAAGGCAAATTCAAGAAAATAAGAAAAATTGTGTTATGAAGAGAACAGCCAGACTATAACTACCATGGATTTATTAAGAAAGGATTCGATGTCCGTATACTGTGAGCGTATCGAACGTGAAGCCTTATATTATTTGTTATTTGTTATGAAAACATTTCCCCCAGGAGATTAGTTTACGAACTACGTAATTGAATCAAGAATGGTAGTAGAAAGAGATAAAATAGCATTGGAGTGTTGGAGCTCAGAAGTGTTGCTGTCTGTGCTGGTTGCTTAGGAAAACGGCTGAACCTCGGTCTGAACACTCGGTTACACGTACGTCTTTGTCTAATGAACTAGGAAAGAAAAAGTGCGATTTATAGATTTATAAATGACTCGGAGCGACTTTAAATAAACACCTTTAGAAATAACATAACCTATAAATAATAAAACCTTTTTAACTTAAATTTATTATTATTTAGCAGAAAAATAAAATATTTTAGGGCTTTTATTACTTTTAGTAAATCTTGTGATGCTTCCAACGTATTTTTTGTACAAAAATACAAGGTAAAATCAGATGTGGCCAATGTTTACAAATTGTGTTTACAGTGTCGTTTAGAATGGTTTGTTTTGGCTTCAAAGAATGTGTAATCATCCCGTATCCATTCTTAATAAATCCATGATAACTACACATTATAATAATTGTGATTTTAATTGACAAACGTTAAATCGCTCTAAATAAATATGTATTTTTATTTTAAAATACCATGTTTTCTTTTTTTGTCTGCCTGCAGATGGTGTCCCTTCCAACCTTCAGAGCCGTGTCAATATATAACATTTCCCTTCTCTTCAGACACCCACGGTAAGTTAGTACTTTTTTTTATCTAAGACATCCCACGAGGACTTCTAGCCTACGTACTAACGTACCATGGTCGTCTGAAGAGAAGGGAAATGTAGTTTATTGACACGGGATTGGAGGTTGGGACGGGAAAACATATGCAGGCAATTTGTTCCATAATCTGGAGAACCTATGTATGAATGAGCGAGAGAAGTGGTCTGTTCTAGGCTTTTGTAGCTGGATAGTAAAGGGATGCATACGTAACGCGCCTCTTGTTGTTCTGTCAGGAACAGTCAAGGGGGGAATAATACAGGCTAGTTCTTCAGAGAAAAATCCGTCGAAGTAGCGGTAGAAAAGGGATAAATCCCCAACAGAGCGGCGATGAGCGAGAGAAGGGAGTTTTCTCGTGAAGGCTGGGTCATTGATAAGTCGAATGGCTCTGTTTTGGATAGAATCAAGGATGTTAAGTGTCGAAGGTGGTGCCGCTCCCCAGATGTGGGAGCAGTACTCTAGGTTAGGTCTTCTTTGGGAACATAGGGAGTGTATAAGTTGGAAGGGGAGAAGTATTTTCTGGCTCGAAAGAGAAAACCAAGCTTTTTAGTTGCCGATGTGGTTACTGAAGTAATGTGTTTGTGCTAGCTGAGATCATGTTCAAAAGCGACGCCAACAAGATCGAATGTTTCATTGTTTTGTAGGGCTTGGCCATTCATGTGCATGGGGTAAGCGTTGCGTTGTTCCAGATAAAAAAAAATGTTCAAAAAACAAAATAATAGGAATGCGCTGATGCCTCCAGTTAAAATCATGTAATCTGATAAATGGATAAACTGTTAGTCCAAAAGAATTAGTCGCATAGAAAGAGCAACGTCAAAAACTGCACAAATAATTTATTGCTAAACAAATTAACAACCGCGACAAAATCGCCGATAAAATATAAAAAGGTAATAAATTCATTTGTCTCTAATGATCAAATATGGAACTAGATTTAGTGACTCAAACATACCTACATACAAATAGGCAATTAATGGTTTCCGTGCATGACAAAGTATCGCAATAATTTATTGCGTTAGTCAGGGAGCACAAGGCAAATTTAATATCGCACTTCCAAAAGAACTATAAAAATGCAAATTTTTCATATAATTATGACCATTAGCAGTGGCTTATTTTTTTCTGACGTTAACAGCTGGTTGCACAAAACTTTTAAGGTGGCATTTTCCAATCGCGTACACGGTGGCCAACTTAATTTCATTTTGGCATGGTTTTCTGGCTAACTACCAAGTAGTTAAACTACTTTTTTGATAAAGTACTTTAGTTATACTCCACTACTTTTTCAAGTAGTTTGCCCAACTCTGGCCCTAGCAATAGTGAATCTAGCCAGAAAAACTGCTCTTACGTAGTAAAATAGTGACTACAAAATCCGATGTATAGTGGTCAATGTGATCCTAGGTGATCATAGATACACGAGCGCCCCGATCACACCCGCGAAAACTGTTGATCGTTGCCGAGAGATCGACGGAGATCGCGTGTTGTGAGCGATGTCGCGGTGTCGCTCTCGCTTTATTGCGCCCGTGGACTTGAAACCGCGGCTCATCAGCATCACGAGGTGGTTCTTTAAATGCTTTCACTTTGGGTTATTCCACTATTTGTTTTGATGTAATAGGGGAAGATGCATGTAATCTTTTATTGCATAAATTGTGTAAGCAAGTCATTAAAAACCTATTGTATTTATTTTATTTATATCACCACAAACCCATAAATACATCGTTAACACCACTGGAATCACGTATTTGCACACCTCCAAGTCATTTCACTCCTTGGAAACCGTTTTGTGTCCAAAACAAAACACGTATCTCTTCAATCTAAAAATACCATAATATAAGCAAAAGAAAATCAGCGGGAGCTTTCTACGACTATTCATCTCAAATTTTGTCTCGAATTTGGGTAAAATTGACAACAGAAATCTAAATTTGTTATACTGAATATGTGGATATCTATATACAATCAATCAATCAATGAGAGAAAGCTAAATTAAGCTGAAGAAAAGTAATTTAACAATTTTCTTTTGCTGGAAAGTAGGAAATTCCTTCCGATGACGCACATCAGATAGACGCCCACGACGCCGATGATGACGTCAACGCGTCGCCGGAAAATAGCCCGACGAACAAAGAAGGATTACGGATAAAAGCATTTATGGATGGCGAAAGTAGGAACAAAAGTTTGTCGAAGCATAAAAACGCCCACTGGATGGTTAAAGAATTTTCCGAAAGCTGGATTACACATAGCGTATGAGAGGGATGTTTTTAGTATTAGGGAAAGTAAGAAGAAATTCGAGACTGCTAGACAATTAAGGACTATTGATGAATAAAGAGTGTTCCAATTTGGATACAGTATTTATTGACAATTTTGAAAATTTTTCCACCAACCCTATTTGTAAAACGTCTGGTTGAAATAGGTAAAAACATAAATTGCATTCACCCTAGTCCACGAATATATTACTTTATTGATGCAAGTGAAATTGTTTTACACTTTTCCAAGTCTAATAGTTTTTTCATAATTAAATACTAAAATCAGCATGTTACAACCGACCCTGGTCTACCCTACCTATTTTTAGCGTCTGTGACACGACACCTTTGGCATCCCACGCGTCCCCAATAACATTTCATCCACATGTCAATTGTCTCACATTCCACTTAAACTCTACATCCACCTATTTATCTCATTTCTGTTCAATAAAATAACAAGAGACAATGGGAGCACCTCATCCCTGCACAACCAGCTGGGGCTAATGTTTATAAATAGAAAACGGGGTTGCTGTGACGCAAAAAGATAACTGCAAAACGGGAACAACATTCAGTTACGGATCAAACTTGTACATTCCCCATTCCAGGCATTTCAGGGAGTTTCTAAAAATACAGGTTGTAGCTAAGTAACGGTTGATATGGACAAGTCTGATGCTATGAATGGGTGATGTGTTCGTTTCGGATGACGCAAGTCTCTTTTGCTTGCTCTATTTCAGGGTTTCCCAACCTTTTTTGCGTCAAGCCCCCCAGGATTATAAATAATATTTTCGTGCCCCCCTTTAACTTTTTTCGTGACTAAAAACAAATGCACATTATTTTAACAACATTTACTTGTCAATTATAACTTTTAATTTATACAAAGTAAACAGTTATACAAAGTAAACTTTAATCTAATTTAACGAAACGAAGAATAAACTTTTTTTATTACTAGTATTGTCAAACAAATGATTTATTTTATTAGTATTAGTGTTACTAGTGCATGAGATACTTGAGTTTGCATGTTCTGTACCAGCTGGTCGATTCTAGGTTCAGTTTTGACCAGAGCTATTGTCAGGTCACTATCGACGGCAAGACGATTCCGCTGCTTAGTTTTGATTAAAGCCAGAGCTGAGAAACCTGTCTCACACAAATATGTCGAGGAAAACGGAACAAGTGTTCGCAAAGCAAGAAAGGCAACTTTTGGATTATCATTAGCATGACTGACTGATGGATGTTACGGAAATAATTAGGTGGGACCGAGCGGGAAACGCGGGAGGAGCGCCCGAATTATGATTATTAAGTACTTGTCGAAACTTGTCCAGTAGCGACGACCGACGACTTCGCGTTGTGGAACAGAGACCGACTGTATCAATGAATGTGTTATTATATTAATCTATACGTTAAATTGACTTTTACTTCGAAAATGCAAAACATTCCGCGCCCCCCTCGCCATCTCTCTACGCCCCCCTAGGGAGGCGCGCCCCACTGGTTGGGAAATCCTGCTCTATTTGATAAGAGAGGGATTCGATGTTTGAAATGTACAATATGCCCCACTTCCGGGAATTTGCTTTTCCTGGAGTTTTTTCGACATTTTTTGGTAAAAACAATAAGATTATGTAAAATGCTATTCTTTAAAAATGTAGCCTGTTACGGTTTGTTTTGTCATACGAAATTAAAGTATTATTATTATAGCAGTTGCAACAATTAGTTGAGTTTTAAGACTTCGACCTACCTTTTTGAATATATATACAATATTCCTTGAACGTTTTATTTTGATTTGTTTTCCATTTAGTCAAAATCTTTCCTAACCTCGAATTTAATTTTTACAAATTTTCCGTCACTAGTCTGTCTTGGATCCAGCCTTGTTTTCCCTCTTTCTGTATAGTTAATCCCTAAGGAAATATGTCTGAATTTGGCCCTAAAAACTATAGTTGCCAATAAATATAAATTAGAGTTTGTTTACCCTGACAAACGTGAAACGTCATTTTTGACATTTGAATCGGCCGTAATTATTTTCTGTCGAGCCTGTTGCATACATCTTAGTTTTCTGTCCTGAGCCGCCCTCTGTGACTGTTGTTGGAAAACGTCGAAGCCAGGAACGATGGGATCTGCGTTCTGAGTTCTAGGTCCCTTGATTTTAAAGGTTTCTAATGTTCATTCATGCATTACGGTTCGAGGTTGACCAAAATCGTAGGTGGGATGCATTTGTACTGCCAATTGTACGAACTATTAATGAATGTCGGTTTATGGACACGGAAAAATGTATTTAATTGTTATAGTTTTGTTGGTATATTGCCGGTGTTCATTGGTTAAGTTAATTTTTACTGGCAGAACATCGTGCCAATGCATTGAGGGGAATACCATGGAACCAAAGCCTTCGAAATTGTACCTAATTGAGTACCAAAGTGTACTTACAAACAACCTCTTGTGACGTCGCTTTGCAAGGAAAAAAATCGATATTGGAATTTTTCGTCAAGGATTGGGTGTGGAGAGCTTTTTTTCACAAACTGATCGCGTCGTCGACTGTATCGTATTCTAAAGTCTTTAGAAAGACACCCAAAATTGGGATCTGTGAATGCGGTACAACTAATTTCTTTTACGTTGTTTTGTTGTTTGCCATTTTGGCGTTACGTTGTTGGTCCAGTGAGGCCGTTTTAGTTGTTTTTGTAGAAGAAATTCGACATCTCTTCGTCGGTTTTTACGACGACAGCGGACATGTGGACTTAGACCCGACCCGAGATCGACAGGGTCTTTCTTTCTGCTGGGAGACAGCACTTCTTTTTGCTGGGAGACAGCACCATCTCTTTTGCTGGGAGACAGCACAATCTTTCTTTTTACTGGGGAACACCGCTACCCCACAACTTCTTTTGGGCTGGGAGACATCTCCAGCCTTTGATCGTGCTGAGACAGTTAAGCTGCCTAGGCCACGTCAGCATTGACCTAGGAAACCATCATAAGGGGACGAACCCCTTCAGGCAACCTTTTATTTTTTTTTATTGTAATAACCAGGATCACCTTTTTCACGATAACAAATTTATTCAATTTCGGCTCTAACCATGGTTAGCAATATTTAATTTTAAAACCGATTAGTACTTTTTTTTTATTTCCCCCTCAGGGTTTACTACAAACTGTCACAGTAATAACATAATATTAATAATAATACCTAATAATTTTATTGTATCAAATTTCACAAAATGACACGTTACACTGATGCGTTATCAAAATTTTTGCCCTAACGAATCTGTAATATATTAGTAAATTTGTTTTTAATGGTAGTGTTTTATTTGCCTCACCAGACAGCGCAGTTTCTATTTTTAACTTTTATAATATGGTAACTTTATGTGAGTGAGTGAGCTGAAAGCGAGGTCCCAACATCATCTAGGAGGGTTTCTGTTTTTCACCCGGCTTCGAAAACAGTGGCGCCCTCAATCCACCCCTCTCTCCGGCATTGGAGCTAGGGCATTTTTTTTGACACGCATGCGCAAGCCTCTCGCATTCAACTCAACTCTTTACGTGAGTTAATTTTGTAAATTCTCAATATTTATTTTTTTTTAAATTTTTACCGAACTTTGAATTTTTATTTATGAAGGGTAAGTAGAAGTAAAATTCTTCTTCTGTGCGAAAAAGAGCGTGGCAAATTTTGGCGCCCAACGTGGGGCCTTCAAGCAAAAAGAAACTGCGTTTGGTGAGACCAGATAGAGCACTTTGGTACTAACATTATCAAATTTTTTTTTTAAATTTTTCATTTATCGATTTTTGCGCTTCTGATATGTTGTCTTACCTCTGATGAGATTTTTTTTGCTGATAATGCAATATTTTTTTTTTGCGGCCTACCTATTGTTTTGTAGTAGCCATCAGAACTTCGCTGTTCTGACGGGTTTTCGTTATTCTTTCTGTTAGGACATCGCTGTCCTAACCGGTTTATTTTTTTTTTTTTAAATCTTTTTGGTGAAGTTTAATTAGTGAAACTTATCTGAAAATTTTGTTGTGCAAATTATTTGCAGTTTACAGTGTCAAGTGCAATCAGTGTTAATATTTTATTGATTTTTCTTTAAATTTATTTTTGCTTGTGTATTATTTGACTCGTAATAATTTACGATGGATTACAGTATGAGAGTGCATTACCTTAGAAAGGATATGCTCATTTATGAGTTGCAAGTTCGTGGCATTCCAGCTGATGAAACGAAAACTGTCGAAAGCCTTCGTGCATCTTTACGCCCATTGTTGCAGATGGAGAGAGTTAGTAAGTCTATAAGTCACCCTCCCTATAATATGGATTTTGCTGAAGAAAGAGCTTATGTGGCGACTAACTTGAGGAAGACTAAATTGGCGATTAAGTCCGTTACTGGAGAAAAAGCCAAGACCAAATTTGAACGTCTACAGACACACTTGGTCCATCTTCTCAACCGAATTGATCGTGTACCAGTCAACCAACTGTCGTCAGAGGATGCTGACGCACGAGCAATATTAATTGCAGAAACCTTATCTGCTCTTGACGAGCTAGAGCAAGTATCCAGACGAGATCCCAACTTGAGCGTGTTATTGGATGCAGCACGTTCGGGAGGTTCTGATTCTGAGGATTCGTCAGAAGAGGAAGTGCCTCGACCAACTCAGCATGGTTCAACCCCGAATAGACAGCCAGTGTCAAACTTCAAGGCACTACGTATAGAAAAATGGGGCCTTAAATTTACAGGAGACCCCAAGAGTATGTCAGTCCATGGATTCTTGGAGAGAGTAAACGAGCTGAGATTGGCTCGTAATGTATCAGAAAGAGAACTGTTTGAGTCTGCCATAGATTTATTTGAAGGCAAGGCATTGAATTGGTTTAGAGCGAACCGTTCCCGGTTTAACAGTTGGAGAGAACTCGCTGAACTGCTTTGCAGACACTTTGAACCACCAGATTATCGTGCTAGACTCTTTAAAGAAATGCTCGAGAGGACTCAAGATCCATCAGAAAGCATAGTGGACTATCTTTCAAGCATGCAGGCTCTGTTTCGGCGTTATGGTTCCCTCAGTGAGGATGCAAAGTTGGACATGATAACTAGGAATTTAGCTCCATTTTACACCACTCAGTTACCCATAGTGAACTCATTGGAAGAATTAGAGGAGCAGTGCCTGGTTTTAGAAGCCAAGAAATACCGTGCAGAACATTATGTACCGCCATCTCGGAAGCGACAAGGATTTGTAGAACCTGATTTCGCCTTCGTCTCAGATATGCAAGAAGCCTTACCTCCAACTAAGGTCAATGAAGTGAGACATGTCAACCCTCCTACTACCAGTAGAGGTCCTAGGGAATTAGTCTGTTGGAATTGTCAACAAACGGGACATTTTAATCGAGATTGTCAAAGCCCTAGAAAAACACACTGTTATCGTTGTGGAACACCTAATGTCACCGTAAGATCTTGCCCTAAATGTGCTAATTCGGGAAACGCTTCCCGGGGGAATCAATAGGTCGTACGATTTCTCCCAATACCAAGCGTGTATCGACCAATGATTTTGACTTTTCATCCAAAATTCTTTTAGATTTCATCATTAGTCACGCACGAGGAGATCAACGTCCATATTTGGAAGTTTCTGTCATAGGCACACCTATACGAGGTTTGCTGGATTCTGGTGCCACTCGAACACTTGTTGGCCTTCCTGGATATGAGTTGCTACGGACTTTGGGACTACAACTTTTAGGTAAAGAAACAAGATGTACAGTTGCTAATGGAGAGAGCTGTTCTGCTATTGGTTACATGCAAGTACCGTTTAGTTTAATGGGAAAAACCCGCATGATAGATGTGTTAGTCCTGCCTGCACTGGCTCATACCTTAATTTTGGGAGTTGACTTCTGGAAGAGCATGGGAATCGTGCCGGATTTAAATCAAGATGTTTGGCATTTCGCAGATGAACTGAATTCTACTCAAGTACTTAGCATACGGGATGAGAGTACCCTTACTATTGCTCAGCGAATGACTCTTGATAACTTAGTCAAAGAAAAACTTGCTTTAATGGGTACAGGCCTGGGATGTTGTAAGGTGGCTGAACATGTTATTGAAGTGGAGCCAGGTACGAAACCTGTCAAACAAAGATATTACCCGGTGTCTCCATTTAAGCAGAAAATTATCGATGAAGAACTTAAACAAATGCTGGAGGATGGAGTCATCGAACCTTCGAAGAGTGCTTGGTCCAGTCCGATATGTTTAGTGCGCAAGAAGGATGATTCCTACAGATTTTGTGTAGATTACAGAATTTTGAACAGTTTGAGCAAGAAAGACGCATATCCCTTACCCTACATTTCTGCCATTTTGGACCGCCTGAGAGATGCAACTTACCTCAGTTCCATCGATATCAAATCCGCATTTTGGACAGTTCCCTTAAGTGAATCTTCGCGTGAATATACTGCATTTACCGTCCCTGGAAGAGGACTATTTCAGTTCCGTCGCATGCCTTTTGGTTTAACCAATTCACCAGCAACCTGGCAGCGCATAGTAGATACCGTCCTTGGAGCAGACCTTCAACCAGCGGTCATGGTATATCTGGATGATATAATTCTCATATCTCAGGACTTTGATGAACACCTACGTCTGTTGGGCTTAGTTTTCGACCGACTACATGAAGCGGGACTCATAGTTTCACTAGAAAAATGTCAGTTTTGCCTGCCAGAATTGAAGTACTTAGGATATGTTGTGGACCGTCAGGGACTCCGACCAGATCCATTAAAAGTGGAGGCAATTGTAAATATTATACCACCGAAGAATGTCACAGAAATTCGCCGATTTATTGGTACAGCATCTTGGTACCGTCGCTTTGTTCCGAATTTTTCATCCACCATAGCTCCGCTAACTAACTTGACTAAGAAAAATGTCAGATGGTCATGGACAACCGACTGTGATAGAGCCTTTAAAGCGATCAAGGAAGCTTTGGTTACAGCACCGATACTTACCTGTCCTGATTTTAACCGTCCTTTTGTCCTGCAAACCGATGCAAGCGCATATGGCCTTGGTGCAGTTTTAACACAGACTTTTGATGATGGTGAGAAAGTAATATGCTTCCTATCACGTTCACTGACTAAACAAGAAATGAAATATACAGTCACCGAAAAAGAATGTTTGGCAGTGATTTGGAGTGTGGAGAAATTAAGACATTATTTGGAAGGGGTACACTTCACGGTAGTAACTGACCACCATTCGTTACTATGGCTGCACAGACTAAAAGACCCTCAAGGTCGTTTAGCGCGATGGGCGCTTCGTCTGCAACCCTATGATTTTACCTTAATCCATCGCCCTGGTAAAGAGCACATTGTTGCCGATTTTCTGTCCAGATCCGTTCCTGTTTCCGCTGAAGCTATTGACACCGACGATAGTGATGTTCCGATGTCTTCCACCACTGATGGATGGTATAAAAATATGTTTGTAAGGCTTGAACAACGACCGGACAAATTTCCTGCTTGGCGTGTAGAAAACAACATGTTGTACAAATATGCTAGAACCAATCATCCGGACCTTGGTACTCCATCCAGTTCTTGGAAAATTGTCGTTCCTAAGGATAAAAGGCGCCAGATACTCGCCCGTTGCCATGATATACCTGCTTCAGGTCACGTGGGCGTATTCAAGACCTACTGGAAAGTATGCCAACGCTATTATTGGCCTAAGATGAGGAGTGACGTCACTAGTTATGTGAAAGCTTGTCGAGTTTGT
This sequence comes from Philopedon plagiatum, assembly GCA_963971165.1. NCBI lineage: Eukaryota > Metazoa > Arthropoda > Insecta > Coleoptera > Curculionidae > Philopedon > Philopedon plagiatum. Next base: position 2,671,921 of record OZ020195.1, read on the forward strand.
GCCCAGCACAAAGTAGAACAAAAACCTCCTGCAGGATTAATGGGTGATCGTCCTACAATAAATCAACCTTGGCAGTGTATCAGCCTGGATTATATTGGACCGTTTCCTCGTTCGAGGTCAGGTAACTCTTACGTTCTTGTGGTTACCGATTATTTCACCAAATTCTCCGTTTTATTTCCTTCTCGTTCAGCGACAGCTAAATCCCTCACCAAACAGGTTGAAGAAGGTATTTTCCTAATGTTTGGATCACCACAGTTCCTAATGTGTGATAATGGAGTACAAATGAAGTCCAAGGAATTTCAGAACCTTTGTCAACGGTATAAAACGAAATTATTCTACACAGCATCTTATCATCCACAAGCTGATCCGACCGAACGAGTCAACAGAGTCATAAAGACCATGATGCGATCTTACATCAAGAACAATAACCACCGTACCTGGGACGAGAACCTAGCTTCTATAGGCTGTGCTTTGCGAACATCAAGACACGAGACCACTGGATTTACTCCGCATTTTCTTAATTTTGGGAGAGAACATACATTGTACGGACAAGACTTTGCAGAAGAGACTGCTAACACCAATGCAGACCTTCAAGATTATGTCAGGAAAAGACAAGCCGCCTTTGTGAAATTATATCGCGAAGTTCAGGATAAAATTAAAACATCTCATGTTAGAAATCAACGTAGATACAACTTACGTAGACGACCCGTTGAGTATGCACCTGGACAAGAGGTTTGGCGTAAAAACAAAAGTCTTTCCGATGCCGCGAACTATTATAGTGCCAAACTGGCTCCGGCTTATGTGGGCCCGTTTATTATTAAGAAGAAAACAGGGTCCTGCACCTACGAACTTCAAGATCGAGCAGGACAAAGTAAAGGTGTTTGGCACGTAAAAGATCTCAAACTGTATAATCCATCGACCGCAAATGAGAGTTCAGATAATGATTAGTTTTACCTTTGAATATTTTTCTTTAAGGTTACCTTATTCCGTTTTCCTTTAATACCTTTTTTTTTTAATGCCCTGCAGTGACGGGCGCAGTGGCGTTTGGATCCATCTGGGCGCGAGACTTGATGGATTTGAACACTATCGCTTAGAATTGTGCTGCACTGGTGAACTAGTGGAGGTAGGAGTCCTCCGAAAGCCGTGGCAAGCTAGGCCTTCAGCCAACTTGCTGCTATTGCGCGTAGTAAGTCTGCCTTAAGCATTTTTACTACTTTTACTTGCTATCATCGCTCTACGTCTTTTCTTATGGTATCATCTATCTTTACCTTATATAAATTTCTATAACTTTTGTGGCTTTAGTAACATAGACTTAGAGTTTTTTTTTCCTTGGCGGTGTCTTGCAGACACCCATCTTGGCGCGAGACGTGATGGGAGTAAACACGACACATGGTCATTAGTTTGTTTTTCTCTTAAGGCGATGATTTATTTTACTTGTTAGCTCAACTACCTGAAATTTAGCATATTTTTATTTGAGTCATAAATTCATTAATCTTTTAGTAACTATAAATTTACCTTATCTGAACTTACCTTAAATTTACCTTATCTGAACTTACCTTAAATTACCTTATTTTAATTTACCTTAAACTTACCTATTTTGAATTTCGTAATACACTGATTGCTATGATACTTGACCATTTGTTTTGGATAATTTAATTTACCTTAACTTGATTTGACTTAGGACACTAATCCGTATCTTGCTGAGTGATTTCGTTATCCTAGCTTGATCTGATTTAGTGTCCTTATTGTGACTTTCTTATATTACCTTACGTTACCTTGATTATCTTACCTCACCTTGATTATCTTATCTTACCTTACATTTATTATTTTATTTTATTTTGGGTTTAATTATTCGGTTAATTTTACCTTCATATCTACCAAGTCTTATTTCAGTATTTGACTTGGTGTTTCTTACCTTACCTTGATTTACCTTATCTTTTCTTGTGTTTAATTATTAATTTAATTTTACCTTGATATTTCTTTATAGTCTTATTTGACTTGCTATTTTTGTTATCCTGGATTTGACTTGGGCCTAGGTCTTGGTACCTAGACCCCTATTTTGGCGTTCTATATTTGGGCTATAGTTTAACTAGCCAAAATAGAACCTTCCCGATTATGACTTATTTGTCCCTATCTCCTTGTTTAGGCTGCGCGGTGTTGGGTGCTACCGAATGTCGCTTCGACGTTCTTTGTTGGAACTATTGATCCTTCGGAGAGCAGACCGACTGGAAGGGCTGTTCAGGGGGGGCGGAAGTCTGACCCCTGGGGTAACATTTTGCCCATCGAACTTGTTCGGCGGGCCAGGGGAGGGCCAAGCTACTTTGTTCGGCCTGAGCTCAAGTCGGCCTATTAGGTTGCGACAGGCCGGTGGCAGTGCCACCTTTCAGAGTACCCTACCTAATTTATTTTGTTTTATACAGGGACTGATGTACTACCCATTCGGTGCATCTTTTAGTTTAGTGTCTACTATAATTCACTTCCTTATGCTCGGTGGAACATATGGGCTATCCCTTTCTCTTCTTAAATTACCTTGGTTGTATATTAGTTATCTTTTCTTTTTAGTTTTTCCACCCTTTGGTTGACTCGACGCGTGACAGTTGGTTATCTGTTTTGGGACGCTCTGGAGTGAGGCTAGTACACGAGGTACCTCACGCTTTCTTCGAGTGTTACGCAATGCTAGCCCCCTTACCATCTTTGGGTTAATGTTACCAGGCTGTGCTTCCTGCACCCTGACGTTTTATTCCACCCCGGATACTCCTGGAGGGGTCGCTGGTTGTCTAGCGGCAAGGGGACCAAAGTTAATTTTTATTTTTAATTATTTTGGTTATTGTAATATTTTGGGTTGTCGATTACCTGAGTTAGTGGGTTTAGTAATCCACTAAGCTGCGGGTATTATTTTTAGTAGGTGTCTTTATAGGCAGTTTGAGAAATTACCTCATTATGCCTTTGGTTTGTTTTCGTCCTTGTATTGGAACCACACTGGTTCATGAATTTTCATTTTATTTCTTTTCTTGGTTAATTTTGGTTGGCTAGGGTTGTCGGCCATGGTGATGCTTGGCCTAGCGGAAATTTCGGTTTCTCGGGTGTCAAATCCGGACCGATCTACGTGGCCCTACACTATAAAAAGCACATTTGGTTTTCTTGGTGCTGAAGTGTTTGGCTGCCGTCAAGCGTGCCACGATCTACGAACCCGGTTTGGCTTTTCTCTGTCTTACTTTTCTTTGAAAACTTAATCTTTTTAACTTAATATGTTTTTGCCAAACCCAGACCATACCTTTAGTAACTTATTTCTTTATTTTCTTTTATTGGAGGCTGATAGGATGAGTACGGGTGTCTTATGACCTTGGTGGAAATTCCGGAGCTGGGGACACATCTTCCCAGTGTTGGTCTATGTCGCCACTATACCATTGAGGCACAGTTGACTTTTCGGTGCGGAGATGGTGGCTGCCGTCAGAAACACTCGGACCAGTCATGTCATGTCAGAGTTTCTTTTTGGTTTAGTTATTCTTCTGGTGGTGTGAGTATATGTTTTGTTAGTAGCGATCCACTGGTATCTTTCACTCTCTTCCGTTGCTTCCTAGGGGAATACCCCCGGAGCTCCGGAGTTAATTTTTTTTTTTTGCCTTACCTTGTAAATACTGTAGATTTTTGAGTACTTATCGTCGGTCAATTTTCTCGAGAAAATTTCCCTCCTTTCGTAGGAGAGGGGGAGTTGTTACGGTTTGTTTTGTCATACGAAATTAAAGTATTATTATTATAGCAGTTGCAACAATTAGTTGAGTTTTAAGACTTCGACCTACCTTTTTGAATATATATACAATATTCCTTGAACGTTTTATTTTGATTTGTTTTCCATTTAGTCAAAATCTTTCCTAACCTCGAATTTAATTTTTACAAATTTTCCGTCACTAGTCTGTCTTGGATCCAGCCTTGTTTTCCCTCTTTCTGTATAGTTAATCCCTAAGGAAATATGTCTGAATTTGGCCCTAAAAACTATAGTTGCCAATAAATATAAATTAGAGTTTGTTTACCCTGACAAACGTGAAACGTCATTTTTGACATTTGAATCGGCCGTAATTATTTTCTGTCGAGCCTGTTGCATACATCTTAGTTTTCTGTCCTGAGCCGCCCTCTGTGACTGTTGTTGGAAAACGTCGAAGCCAGGAACGATGGGATCTGCGTTCTGAGTTCTAGGTCCCTTGATTTTAAAGGTTTCTAATGTTCATTCATGCATTACGGTTCGAGGTTGACCAAAATCGTAGGTGGGATGCATTTGTACTGCCAATTGTACGAACTATTAATGAATGTCGGTTTATGGACACGGAAAAATGTATTTAATTGTTATAGTTTTGTTGGTATATTGCCGGTGTTCATTGGTTAAGTTAATTTTTACTGGCAGAACATCGTGCCAATGCATTGAGGGGAATACCATGGAACCAAAGCCTTCGAAATTGTACCTAATTGAGTACCAAAGTGTACTTACAAACAACCTCTTGTGACGTCGCTTTGCAAGGAAAAAAATCGATATTGGAATTTTTCGTCAAGGATTGGGTGTGGAGAGCTTTTTTTCACAAACTGATCGCGTCGTCGACTGTATCGTATTCTAAAGTCTTTAGAAAGACACCCAAAATTGGGATCTGTGAATGCGGTACAACTAATTTCTTTTACGTTGTTTTGTTGTTTGCCATTTTGGCGTTACGTTGTTGGTCCAGTGAGGCCGTTTTAGTTGTTTTTGTAGAAGAAATTCGACATCTCTTCGTCGGTTTTTACGACGACAGCGGACATGTGGACTTAGACCCGACCCGAGATCGACAGGGTCTTTCTTTCTGCTGGGAGACAGCACTTCTTTTTGCTGGGAGACAGCACCATCTCTTTTGCTGGGAGACAGCACAATCTTTCTTTTTACTGGGGAACACCGCTACCCCACAACTTCTTTTGGGCTGGGAGACATCTCCAGCCTTTGATCGTGCTGAGACAGTTAAGCTGCCTAGGCCACGTCAGCATTGACCTAGGAAACCATCATAAGGGGACGAACCCCTTCAGGCAACCTTTTATTTTTTTTTATTGTAATAACCAGGATCACCTTTTTCACGATAACAAATTTATTCAATTTCGGCTCTAACCATGGTTAGCAATATTTAATTTTAAAACCGATTAGTACTTTTTTTTTATTTCCCCCTCAGGGTTTACTACAAACTGTCACAGTAATAACATAATATTAATAATAATACCTAATAATTTTATTGTATCAAATTTCACAAAATGACACGTTACACTGATGCGTTATCAAAATTTTTGCCCTAACGAATCTGTAATATATTAGTAAATTTGTTTTTAATGGTAGTGTTTTATTTGCCTCACCAGACAGCGCAGTTTCTATTTTTAACTTTTATAATATGGTAACTTTATGTGAGTGAGTGAGCTGAAAGCGAGGTCCCAACATCATCTAGGAGGGTTTCTGTTTTTCACCCGGCTTCGAAAACAGTGGCGCCCTCAATCCACCCCTCTCTCCGGCATTGGAGCTAGGGCATTTTTTTTGACACGCATGCGCAAGCCTCTCGCATTCAACTCAACTCTTTACGTGAGTTAATTTTGTAAATTCTCAATATTTATTTTTTTTTAAATTTTTACCGAACTTTGAATTTTTATTTATGAAGGGTAAGTAGAAGTAAAATTCTTCTTCTGTGCGAAAAAGAGCGTGGCAAGCCTTTATTTTGAAATAGCCAGCAGCACACCCTTCTGCCACTACAAAAAGACAAAATCAAAGCGATTTCTTAGTTATTTACTTATTTTTCTGAATACCCTTGACCAATGGCCTTTTCTTGGGAAAATATTATACGTCTCTCTACAATAAAATTAAACTACAAACTACTATCTTAAAAATCCCAACATTTTAAACTCTGAACAAGATGACCGATTGAAAACATCAAATATTTCCCTCCCCAGCCGAGATTGACACCTCTAGTACACACGTAAATCGGATTTTCGACAAAAAATTCTTTTCCATGTGACATTTCAAACATTTTTTTAATTTTAATATGTGCCCCCTGTCTCTTCATTACCTTACACAATTTTTATTAAAATATTCCAAACCGTTTTTGAGATATTGCATTGTAACACTTTAAAATCCTCACCCTGTATAAGAAAATGTAGACTCCGAAAATATATTCTGAACATATTAAATCTGGCCAGTATAACCGCAAGAATAACTATGTTATTCTATAGTGCATTTTCGAAATATTATATTTTCACAAAAACGTATTTTCAAAAAAGTTTTAAAAAATGGATTTTCAAAAAAGATATATTTCGAAAAACAGGTATTTTCTAAATAAATGCACCTCGAAAAAAATACGTTCATGACTCTCCATTGCTAATCTGCCAAGATAGAACGTGCTGCCGCACAATAGACTACAACGTCCGTCTTTTAGAGTTCAAGGCCGCCGCGATTATTCTTCGCTATTCATTCTCCAAACTTCATTATCTCTCCAATGGGCGAAGAGGGGAGGGTAAGTAGATTTTTGCGACCCGATACTCGCCGGTGTACGTGTTTCATAACGGTACTTACCACGAGTATGAAACGCCCCTGGACTAATAATAACCACAGGTCAACAAATTTCGACTTGCTTTCTCTCTCTCAAGAGATTTGGAGGTTGGTCCTGGTACATTTACGGTCGCTGATTACGAAGCTGGCAGTAAAATCTTCGCATTACGTCAAGTTTTTGACAAAAATGAAAAAGAATAGGCGAAAAATATCTATTTACTTTGTGATATATCGAAAATTTAAAAAAAAATTTTCGTATATCGATCAACATTTAGTAATACTCTGGTCAAGAAGTCTTGCATTTGTATTGGAAACTAGGAGTCTTTTGCCCTTCAATTTGAGCCGTCGCAGGCCTCTCTAACCACTAAAAAATGAAAATGATAATTCTTTAACTAGCCGTAGGAAGTTGCAACACCTTTAAAACGCTAGGACACTATTTCAATTAGTTTAACTTACAAATATAGCTATTCTGAGCATATGGCTTTTCTAAGCGACCATAAAACTAAGTATTTAACTTGATGGTGATGTAACCTTGGAACCGGAAGTATCAATTCTTAAACTGGCAAGTATTCTTCGTGGATCACACTACTCCACTAATCTTCCTCAAGGGGTTTAATTAAACAGGGTCACAGGTCTAAGATTTTCCCAAACTATCAAAAATCCAAGCACGGTCAAAAAAACTCAAAGGGACAGAAGACGAAGCATCGTAACTTGCTCTCAAAGGAAAGTGCAAATATGCATTGAAATAATTAATTATATAAATAGCTAATTAGGTAATTCGGTCGGTTAAATAATAATTAGGCTGGGTTTTCCCTAAAAAGAACGATGGCTAGATTCCAACACATGAAATTATAGGTTAGAATCCACGTCCATTCAAAATATATACCGGGTGTCAACGAGATCACTTTCCGGCTACCATTTCTTTAGTATTTAATCGAACAAGATGAAACTTGGCAGGAGTCATAGGCTAATAAAAAGTCACTTTTCTAGGTACTTGTCAAATTTCGACGACTTCCGGTTTAGCCGAAAGCGACACCAACTATAGATTTTCAAATGAGACACCCTGTATATTTCTGGATTTTTGGAATCTAGAGATCATTTTACGTACAACTGTATTATTTTTATTACTTTTTGTGTCAAGTTACCATTTTTAAAACAAATTTTTTGTTTTAATTTAGAGTGCCATGACCCACCTTAAATCATTCTAATAGACGTGTACATCTGCACAAAAATACCCACACAATTTTATCACCTTTCATTTGTCTTACCAGAGCGTTCAAAGTTGACTAAATCACTTTTTTGATAATAACTTAAAAAAATTAAATACAACTATAACACTTTCATAGTATAATTAGATGTAGTTTTTTATTACGAATTCAACGGTGCATCACAACATCAAAATTCTCTTGAATTTTCTAAAGAAAACTACATTTTATTGCAGTAGCCATTTTATATGATTTGATCACACATGCAACTGGACGACGCGACGATCAAATATTATATCCACTTAGCCATGGACAAAACTGAATAATAATAATGGGTGGCTGTAAACAATTCGCCACAAACCAGAAACATAATATTCAACACTAGAAAAAATAATTGTTTACAAATTTGTAAAATTCTATCATTTATCCTGAATTTTTCCATGGAAAACTTAACAATATTTTGAGGCCTCATTCCGTTATTTTTTAAACAGCTATAATTTAATTGTTTGTCATGGCTAACAGGATATAATATCTGATCGTAGCGACGATGTAGTTTTGGCGTTTTCGCGAAATGTAGTTTTCTTTAGAAAATCCAAGAGAATCTTGATGTTGTGACGCACCGTTGGATTGGTAATAAAAAACTACATCTAATTATACTATGAAAGTGTTATAGTTGTATTTAATTTTTTTAAGTTATTATCAAAAAAATGATTTAGTCAAATTTGAACGCTCTGGTAAGACAAATGAAAGGTGATAAAATTGTGTGGGTATTTTTGTGCAGATGTACACGTCTATTAGTACGATTTAAGGTGGGTCATGGCACTCTAGCTTAAAACAAAAAATTTGTTTTAAAAATGTTAAATTGCCACAAAAAGTAATAACTATAATACAGTTGTACGTAAAATGATCTCTACATTCCAAAAATCAAGAAATATACAGGGTGTCTCGTTTGAAAATTCAAAGTTGGGGTCACTTCCGGCTAAACCGGAAGTCGTCGAAATTTGACAAGTACCTCGAAAAGTGACTTTCTATTAGCCTATGACTCCTGCCAAGTTTCATCTTGTTCGATTGAAAACTAAATAAATGGCAACCGGAAAGTGATCTCGTTGACACCCGGTATATAATAAAAATGAGAAAAATCTTCCCTGCTCACCCTTTGGAGTCCCTAACAAAGATTAATCTGTTAAAACAGGAGGGATGAAACCAGATCTTTAATTTCCTGCAAAAAAGATTTTTTCTTACCCCAACCCTCAGAATGACAACAAGAAAACGACAGCTCAAAATGTCAAACGTCAACGTCAATGACCGACATTTCTACTTTGAGTTCATGTTCTCGCGAATTCACGCGATTCACTTGGACTACTTGAAAATATAACAGTAATGAAAGTTACAAAGTTTAAGGGGCTTATTTTTGCGAAGAGCCATTCATGAATATTTTTCTTCAATCGGAATTCATACCAGGATCTACCGGGTTTCAATATATTCAGTGAATACACCCAGTATCTAAGTTTTAACCAGTACTCAAACTACCACCTTTTACTTCACGTACTCCGGGGCTATAATTTCGAATGAAATAAGTAGTGAAACGTGTACTGTGTTGTTAAGCTATGGTGGGTACCATAACTAGAGTAATATTTTTCCAAGTATCTCATGTTGTTATTAACCTTCACAATTAATCTAATAATAGCGAACAATAACAAATAGTACCGAAATATTTTTCAGCGCACAGCTCGGCCGGGTTCAAACCAAAACCCGGTGGCCTTGGTAGACGTTAACTAAAATTAAGTAACAAAGCGCTCCTTCGACAAACAAAAAGTCACGGTAACTGCGATCGAGAAGAGGCACGCAGTTATCGATATGTCTATCGACGATAATATCGATAATAGAGAACATGCATGTACTTCTTATTGCACAAACTGTTCAAGCGAGTCAGTGACTCGTTAACGAAGATTTTTTTTTTACTTTTCGATAAAAATTTTCTATATATTTAAAATGCAAAGATCATATTTTGTCTCCCTTATTTTGAAGCGTCTACAAATCACAGCTTGATGAGTCTTGTTTGAAAGAAAGGACTTTTCTTCCCATTGAGCTGTAACGCGCGTTACCGCTATATACACTCTCTATGTTTCCCAAATAACACCTAACTTAGAGTACTGCTCCCACGTCTGGGGAGCGGCATCACCTTCGACACTTAACATCCTTGATTCTATCCAAAAGAGAGACATTCGACTTATCAATGACCCAGCCCTCACGAGAAAACTCCCTTCTCTCGCTCATCGCCGCGCTGTTGGGGATTTATCCCTTTTCTACCGCTACTTCCACGGATTTTGCTCTGAAGAACTAGCCGGTATTATTTCCCCCTTGACTGTTCCTAACAGAACAACAAGAGACGCGTTACGTATGCATCCCTTTACTGTCCAGCTACAAAAGCCTAGAACAGACCACTTCTCTCGCTCATTCATACCTAGGGTCTCCAGATTATGGAACAAATTGCCTGCAGATGTTTTCCCTTCCCGTCCCAACCTCCAATCCTTCAAATTCCGTGTCAATAGACTACATTTCCCTTCTCTTCAGCCGCCCACGGTACCTTAATACTTAGTACTACTTAGGCTTGAAGTCTACGTGGGATGTCTTAGATAAAAAAAAATCATGAACTCTACTTAGTTACATAGTTACTTGTTTGGGTCGGTCGAATGGATTCGCGAGAGCTTGATCCCAAGGTTGTAATAGAACACAAGGTTATTGCCTGACGTTTATGACTGGAACTCCGTCACTTATCAGTTGCCACTCTGCAGGTTGTGGTGCTCTATAACCTTTCTTTGAGAAAAACTAAGAAATCTAGTTTCATCCCTTCTGATTGAACAGATGATCCTTTGTTAGGGACTCTCAAGGGTGAGTAGTGATGCTTTCTCTGATTGTTTGATATTTGCTATTCGTTTATTTTTATGGTATAATAAATCCTAACGAAAGTTTAAAGACAAATAATGTTGAGGTTATGATTCACCACTGTCAAAGTATATAGCGAGATTAATAAAAAGAAAATATTTATTTGGAGCACATAACCTTGTTCCTCAAACAAATACCTTAAGGCTTGTGTCATTTTAAATAACTATCGAGTGCCGATACTAACAATCGACAACGACGGCACTATCGATAGTTTCGCACATCTAACGGTACCCTGAGGAACTCTTCTTATTGCGGCCGAACTCCTGCTGCACGGCCGTTGTTACGTAATTAGCGACCAGGATGACGGACGCGCATACCGTAGGCAGAATTTTGTTGTCGGGGGCCCAGTTGCCGATTTGGGTTTTGTTTTTCTATTCTGTATATTTATAGGAGGACCAATGAGGTGTGAAGCGACACGGACGGGTCTACGCCTTTTTCGTACGGTATGTTGGGCCGAGGTGGGTTTGATTTGATTATTACAATATTACTTAGTGGCGGGGCGTACTAAAACGTACAATTTGGCACCAAATCTCGCGCCTATAATTGTAAATCACCTGGACGTACAGTTAAGAGGGTACCCCGGGGTTTCCCGGGATTTTTTCTTTTAACAGGGGGGCCATCAGAAAATGCTATTCAAATTCCATGACTTTTCCAGGTTTTCCATGACCATATACCCAAAAATTAACAGCATGTAAAAATTCATTTTTCTTAGTTTTTTCCGGGTTTTGAAAAAGTAATTTTCCTACGACCACCTATGAAAGTGAGAAAAAAAGCACGGTTAACTTGGCGAGAAAGTGCCTTATATCACACGCGTGTTGAAAAGTACTTTACAACACACGTGTTGAAAAGTACTTGTCAACATGACATTGAAATAGATGGTGCCAATTTCATGTTTTATTTTCAGCACACTTGATAAAAATGTTAGTGTTGAAAGTGAGGGTTTTAAAAGACAGAAATTGAGGATTTTTTGTAAATATTTTTGTGGTCGTAGGAAAAATATTGTACATTACTCGTGTGAAAGTAATCTTCGCACACTCGTGGGATTATCGCACTCGGCTGTCGCCTCGTGCGACAACATTCCCACTCGTGTGAAAAATGTCACTTTCAACACTTGTTATGTAATATACTATTATCTACCAACGTCCAAAGAGAACCTGCACGTAAACCGTTTTACAGTCGAGCACAAAGCACAAGTCGAGTGTTACAGTATATTACACAGGGTGTTAATAAAGTATGGGTACAAACTTTGGAGCATTATTCCCAACTCAATTTTAAGACAAGTTCATATAAACATAGGTCCTAAACGATGGTTTTTAATACACAGGGTGCTGAATTTTTTTTAAAAGGTTTTTCCTAAATAACTGCAAGACACAAATTAGTACAATAGACTCCCGATTATCCGAAATCGGGATATCCGAAACCCCGGTATAGCCTAAATCAAATGTAAAATTTTAACCACCGCTTTATCCGAAATACCGATCTGGAACGCTCCCGATTACCCGATTATCCGAAATGGCGCTGGCGCGCTTCTTCCAAAGACCGACCTTGCAAGACTGTTTGTACTTAACTACTTTTTAAAGTTCTAAAAAAATTGTGTAATAGAAAGTACCGAAATATTTAAATGAACATACATACATATAAAATAATGTAAAATTATTTTCACCTCCGTATTATCCGAAATTTCGATTATCCGAAATGGGTTCGGTCCCGCACATTTCGGATAATCAGGAGTATGTATTATAGTTAAAACTTGGTGCCAATTTTTAATGCATAAAGACGCGTCTTGCTATACCGTATCCATTTAATTTTGAGAATGATGACAGAAACCCATTTTACAACGGAGAGATCAATTATTATGCCTCTCTCTCATGTTCTTTCTCTCTCGTCTTCTTTCTCTCTCATACTTGTAAAATTTTTACAGCTGGTAGAAAGTTTTTTTGCAGTGTAAAAATATACTTAAAAAGATTATATAAAGTATTAGCAGCTTAAATTCCCGTGTTCTATGAATCTGGCACTGACTAACAACTATTGAAATATTACGTAAGGTACATATTTGTTCTCCTTTACATTACTTGGACCGGGCGTTATGGGAATGAGTAACAGGAACGCCGACCCGATATAAAGTTGAGAATAGTGGGCATTACAAAAGATTTCTTTAGTTATTGAGAAAGTAGTGAAAATTGTGCCCTAGAAACGTTTGGTTTCAGTTTAAAGCTGAAGTCACAGTGCCATTACAAAGTGTATCTATCCTTCTGGAACTAAGACTCAACATTTAGAGTTAAAGATTGTGAAACTACTTGGTTATTCGATTAAACAATTTTGATCGCGTCTTTAACTTACACAAACGTCACTGTTCGCAGGTAGGCTGTATTATATATCCATTTTCATTATATATCGGAGAATAGGGAATATTTTTTAACCTTATTATAAATTGTTTATCTTAATAAAAATATTTACTCATTTTTGTTATTTTTTATTTATTTAAAAACTTTTCCTCCGATCCTTTTATTGCAAATTATTGGTTAGAGGGAGTATTGTTACTCGGGTAGGATACAATTTTAAGTAGTAGTAGTATAAAATAAGAAGGTTAATGTTGCTATGCTGACACTTTTTGCTTAATAAAAACGAGATTTTTGCAAATGCTGTTTGTGTTCAGTAAAAACAAAGGTCTTTTGCTATAAAATCATAAAACTTACGGAAGTATTTTGTCAGGTTAGAAATTTATTTTTTATGACAGTTCCGATTAAACTTTCACGGTAGACAACCAGAAATACTTGCACAAACAAAGCCGACTGTGATAAAATGTTTGATTATTCTTTTTTATTGGCAACAACATCGTTTTTATTTGTCTTTTTTACTAATGCCCCTTTTGCTAACAAGGATAGAAAGAAATCGGATTCCGTAGGGAATTTTATCAGGAAAAAAAATTTGGAAAGGCTAATCTTTCAAAGTATATAACCAGCAATACTTCCACAAGCAAAGAAGGTAGGATACAAATTTGAACAAATTCATTTTTTATTTGTCTTTTTCTAATGCACTTTCGCCAACACGGATTTCGAAGCAGCTTTTTAACGCTGATACACGACTTTGAAGATGTTGCATCCGGCAACCCTATTTAGAAGTCATTAGAACCCATGTTTATAAGAATTGTTCGTCTTAGAATTAGGCCGGGTTTATCCAACTTCTTAATTCTTAATTCCTAACTCATAAGCAAGTTCACAATGTACTATTAAGTGACACTGATTACCCAGTTTCTTAATTCTTTATTCTTTATCCTTAATTTTTAAGAACGACCTTGAAAGTTGCCAATTTTTAACTTTTACGAATTACGAATAAAGAATTAAGGAAATATTAAATGCGCATGCGGCTTGTTCAGTTGTTTTAGACAGATCTTGACAAATGACATTGTTATCCGGGTTAATTTGACGTTTGGTGATGGACGACAGTCTGTGAACGTAAAAAATTGTTTTAAATATTGATGCGGTTATTTTGTGACAAAAATGAATTTGGAAGATCAGTCTTCTATAATAGATATTATTCAGGGATTTCCAAATCTATGGAACAAGAAACATTCCCAGTATATATAGACGAGATAAAAATTAAGAATAAAGAAACTGGATAAACCTGATCTAATAACTCACTCAAATTTTACGAAATGCTTAAGAATTAAGAATTAAGGACTAAAAATTACGAAGTTGGGTAACCCAGGCCTTAGTCAAGAAATCGCTATTGTCAACACACCCTGTATATTATCGGAAACTGCGACTTTCCTGGAAAACTAGGGCATGTGATAAATCTACGAAGGTCGAAGCTTAACCGGTATTGCTATCTTTATCTACCCCCGGCCATGCCATAATGATTTTTAATTATTTCATATTTTTTACTTGCTTTCATATGAAGTTGCTTATTATAGGTATACCTAGATTATAAAATAATATTATTTCTCGGAAAAAATGAAAGTATTATTATTTCTCGGAAAAAATGAAAGTTTTATTTTAGACCCGTTCTAAATTTTTAATATTCGCCTATGTAAAATCCTATTACCACAGATCCTACATACGAATAAAAGTTGTTTTCTGTCCGCGTCATTTTTCTCGGAATCGTGAGCGGCCATTTTTATTTTTAATGCTATATTTGGATCGCGCGCGCCGTTATAAACAAAACTTACCTACTTACATTGTATTTATGCAGAGATGATTTGTATCTAAAAATATTTCCGTTGCGGAAATTTTTCGTTAACGTTCTGGAATCGTCCGTAGGCCCTAAGACGCAATAGACTTTGTTGTGGTGACGTAATCGGAACGCAACCCCTACCAACTGCCCTTACGACGTCACGATGTGCCTATCGATATTTTAGGGAGCCTTAAACGTTAACTACGCATTATTTGGCTCCCCAATGCTACCCTTTTGGCGAAATTAAACAAACCTAATAGTAGTATTTATTAATTATTGTTTTTGTATTTATAAATAAATAATCGGGGCCTAGGCCTACCTCAATCCGTCACACATCAAGTCGGCTAGCAACGAGAAACAAAATACCGGCAGGGGCCCCGTGATCCGCCGCGTGTAAACAAATGATACAGCACTCACCTTGACAAGATCAAGTTCGCAAACGACGCAGCAAGCCGCGACCAGCTGATTTTCATCATTTTTTGGGCTAAAAACGCGGCGATTTTTCGCGAAAATCAGTCACACGGCAGGAAAAACACTATACTTTGCACTTTTTTCAACTTATTATCAGACATAGCTGTAATTATGGAAAAACACGAATCGCAGATCATCATAGAAACAAAACACGGTCGAACTTGGACCCAAAACAAATGAAATGACGGCGGCGGCGTCGATTGGCGTTGGGCAGGTTGCTTTGGGGGGACAAGAGGGGGGAGGCGGGTCGAAGGGGGAAATCCGAATGCGCAATTTCCCCACCATGGGCGCGCCACCGGCGAAATCCATATATTTAGGCGTTTTGGTCGGAGATTGGTGTTGCGCAATATTTTGGAGGAATGGTTGGAGATTTCGAAGGGGGCGCTTTGGGGAACAAAGAAACAGATATTTTCATATGTGTGTATAAATAAGTA
Source organism: Philopedon plagiatum (assembly GCA_963971165.1). Lineage (NCBI taxonomy): Eukaryota > Metazoa > Arthropoda > Insecta > Coleoptera > Curculionidae > Philopedon > Philopedon plagiatum. The sequence continues at coordinate 2,687,691 of OZ020195.1, forward strand.
CGGTTGTTTTCATGTTTTCGGAAAACCCTTTTGTGTAATATTAGGACATATGGTTAAAATCAGTATACACGCAAAATGAAGCGAATAATAAAAAAAAATTTGGTATCTATAAGAAGCTGGATTGTGACAAAGCCTGGTGGTTTATTGTTAATGTCCAGAAGTCCAATTTTTTGTAATATATTATACGTATGTTAAACAACTAAACTTGTGAACGGATGGTGTTTTTCCACTTAACTTCCAATCGCATTTCACAACCGGGATCGAAAGTCCCGATCGACGCAATCAGGGTTTTTAAAATTAAATTTTAAAAGGCACACGCACCAACAAACGTGATTTTGAAAGGTTTCTAAAAAGAAAGTTTTTGCATCGGCATGCACTATGAAAGAGTTTTTCAAAATTCAACCCCTAAGGGGGTGAAACAGGGGTCAAACTTTGTATGGAGAAAAAATATTAGATGGTCCTATTAACTCGAAACTTCACAGAAGTACTCTAAAAAATAACAGTCAGATTCTCCAACGCTAGTCCGGTCTAATTTGACAACCAAAAGTTTTAAACTGACAAGTGTTAGAATAAGACCACTAAATTTTATATTATGAATTTATTTCTGAGCTTTTTCGCAAATTTATAAAGAAAAGAGCAATTTTAGTACGTACTTTCGACAATAATAATAGAACTTATTACAGCAACTAGTTCCAAAATGAAAATCGTTTGAAAATCAAGCAAATCGCTGAAATATCAAAATAATTCATAAGTTGTTAATGACGACACACGTCAATGCCAAAACACGTCAATTTTATTTTTTTAAATACGTCTACTTTTTTTCATATTGGAATTTTACGCCTAAGGGGTAAAAACCACGGATTTATGAAGGCTCAGCCCTAACTACCAAAGATAGAAAGCTGAAATTTTGCATACAGCTTTAGTTTAGGGCCCCAGACGCCCACTAAGAAAGTATATTGCTTGGGTTTGCTTGGAAAAAAACCATAACACTGAGAATTACGTGAAGATTGAGTCAAAATTATCAGGGTTTAAAAATTCTAGCGCGATCAATTGTTATTAAACAATTTAATTGTTTATAACCTTATAACTGCAGGACCATCGCACAGTGGTTCCATGGAGAGTGCGGTCATAATTATCGCATTTACTATTCTTGGTAAATTAATAACTGAAATTGCATATTGTAAACAAACCATACAAAATAAAAGGCGAAGTGTGAGTCCAGTTAGCGTGATAAGTGTTTAGTAAAACAAATTCTTATTATTATAATTTTTTTCTTCTGTGTGCATTATACAAACCCTTGATATTTGATTTGTTAACTACAAACATAAAAGGCCACACCATACAGGTTGTTGATTTAGTGAATATATCATAAACTCCACAGCTGTTGTTCAAAACAATTACGATACTTCTTGTTGCAGGGCTTAAAACAAAGAAAAAGTTTAATTGTCCCGAGATATTAATCCAAGCTTCCACATAATGTAAAGATAAAATTTGAGAAAAAATATTTCGAGGAATGCCACGCGGTTACAGCTTTTACTTTTTTCCACCTTGTATAACAAAATGTGGTTCTTATTAGGTTAAAACGATCCTTGTAGCTACCTTTCAATAAAAGTGTTCAAAAACCAAAAAATTGTTTAAATCATTCGAGCCGTTTTCGATTCACAGAGCTGTAAAAATGACCGAAAAACTTTTTAACGAAGATTGACAAGCTGGACAGATCTGCATACAAATTATATGTCCTCATAAAAAGAAGACTATGTAAAAGTAGGTTATATAAATTTTTCCGGACAACAAGAAAAGGAAAAATGGTTCAAAGTTAAGATAAAATGCTAACAGTGCGGTCAATAAAAAAAAACATCCTGTCCAGCAACATATGCTAATACAACCTTTCAAAAAATATCTTACTAAAAGAAGAACCACGATTTTTTTAACCCAAAGCAATGCCTGCCTAATAGATCTCTAACAAAAAATATTTTGAATTATGACCTATTGCCGGAACCACTGTGCATTGGTTTTCATAGAGAAAAAGTTTTCGACAAAAAATATTTCTCATGATATAAGGAACAACTTTTGTCCTCAAACGTTTTTCAAAATTTTTAATTTGGCTCAGTCGAAACGCTCTCCGCTTAGATCCGCGCATACGCGATATGATACGGCGCTGGTGCTGTTGGCGGCGAGTAGCGCGACAGATGAGCGGAGATCGGGCGGCAAAAATAAATGGACTGGTCGCAACAGTCCTTTTGTAGCATGGCCTCCTAGGGCTCCAGACTTGACCCCGCTGTATTTTTATCTGTGTGGAACTCTTAAAAATAAAGTGTATAAAACTCGTCCAGCGACATTAGATGCTTTGAAAGATTTTTTTACAATGGAGGGACCATCCAGAGCAGACTGGTTTGTGCCATATATAGGTTATTAAAAAAGATTTCCTAGGCCATAGAATGTTGTTTAAATTCAAAAATATGGAACCAGGATAATAACAGTGCACCAATTCGATACGATATACGAGTATTATGTGGTAATCTCGTTTGGGTGCAAATTTTGAAGGTATAATTAGACAAACGAACAAACGAGTATTAGGTGATGTAATACACACTTTGACCTTCGTGCAAGCAGTGGGAATATGGGTGATTGAACCAATGCAAAAAGGTAAAAATTAAAAGGTGTTTTTCAAATCCTTCTTGACTGTACGAGGAGCGTCCGAAAAATGTCAATTCCTCAAGAGTATAAATACTTCGTGCAGTGAAAATTGCATACTAATTGAAATAATCTTTTCTTTCAAAAAAGTGCAAGCTCACTCCCCAAGAAAGAATCAAGCCATACAACGGTGATCAAGCCAAGCTTGCTCCGGACTCGCCGTATTTTAAATTGACCTCATAGGTGTATATGGACTACATAAAATGCATTAAAGCTAACAGAGAAACAAACATACGAGCTTGAGGGAGTTAAAACGAGACAAAATTTGTCGACGGCCCACCAATAATATCGTTTTCGCGGCGCGCGTGGCCGTCAACGCCGCAGCGCCGTATGTCGGGTTGTCGCAAATTCTGGCTTACTAATTTAAATCTGACCAATTTATTATCAGAACAATATTCGCGATACATTTATACATTTAATTAATATAAGCTTGCCTAATTTTATTTTAAGATATTTAGGTAATTACTAATAATAATAATAATAATTGCAACTGCGCCTATAAAACATTAAAACATACAGTAATTATGACTTTGACAGTAATTTGGCAACACAGCATTCGACCCTTTGATGTCAGAATTGCATTTGTGATGCCGCCACAGCGTCTAGCTCTTGTTCATCGTTCAACATTATTAGTCCGATGGTTTGCTAAGTTGAAGAGTTTCGGTTCGACCTAATTTTACTGTGTTTTGTTTGGATATTATTTGATATTTGTGTTGTGTCCTTTGTGTAGTATTAGTACTTGAGTACTTATGTCAACAATGGCTTTAAACAGTGTAGGAAATACTGCAGTGTAAAATAAGTAGTTCCTTATCATTTGAAAAACGTTTAGAAATTAAATGAAAAGGATATAATTTTGTCAGAAATCCGCTGTCGTTTTATTTTTACAGAACATTTAATTGTCACATTTTTGTTTAATACAAATAATTTTGCTGATTATAAAAAATACTTTCCTGAAGACATTTTGAAATATGTTAAAAATAATTATGAGATGATAAACGTTTCCAAGCTTAAACCAGAATTGCATGTTTTATTTAGTCGTGAAGAGTTTTATAATAGTGCGGGTGCTGTTGCTATTTTACAGCTCTTGTTAGAAATGAACCGTAGTGAAACGTTTTCGGAAAGCTAAAATTGTTAGAGATTTTATACTATTCCAATGACGACAGTGAAAAGTGAGAGGTGCTTTTCGACACTAAAAAGGATTTAAACTCTCTTAAGAAATACAATGGCGGAGTTAAGGTTAAGCGCTTTAGCTATGTTAAGCATTGAAAAACCTTTTATTAGAAGTATTTATAATTTTAATGAGCTAGTGATTGAACATTTCTCCCAACATAAGGATAGAAGCATCGATTGTAATGGTACATAGTAGTGGGATTTTGGGGATAGCTTTTCAATAACGCAGTACTTTCGCATTATGAAATTAAAAAAAAAATAATGCTGGATAAGATCATCAGAGTAGTTTTCTAGATGCACCGCTACTAAAATTTCTTGTTGTTACCAAATATTGTTGTTTTGTCCGCCTCTTATAAACATTTATATTTTAGATTAGTCACTGTTTAGTCGATTAATTGTTTATCTTATTGCCGGAAGATTCCATCTCAAAATAAAACCAGGCAGAAGTCAATAAAAATGCCAAAAATATTTCGCACATAACGTGGTTCAGCATTCAGATAACTCTACTGTAAAAAACAAGATGCTAAGGATTATAAATTTGTATGTACAGGGTTATTGCAAAAAAAAAATGCAAAACTCTATCGACACGAAGGTGATTTTTTGGTCAAAAATAAGAAAAGAAATCCAATTAGCATTGGCTCGGAAACGCATCGTTTCCTTGATACAGGGTGATCAAGAAAGAAAATCTAATATTACATGGGCATTACTATTTTAAAGATGGGGCGATAAGATGAAGGGGGAGGGAGAACAGGTGCACTAAGAAGAAAGAAAACATAAAAAATGAACAACTTTACAAAAAGAAAAGCATTTAAAAGTCTGAAATAATATTTTTACGTATTTATACCCGAGATTATTGGCAAATTTAATTTTGTTCACATTTAGGTAACTTGTACACCGAAGTTATAAACTCTGAAGTCGGCGCAATTACACAGTACAAGGATCCGCAATGATAATTTATAAACAATTAACATGCCCTCAAATTTCCGTCTACTATCTATACAGAGCCATAGAAATTTGTTTTCAGTCAAATTATTTACAATATGATTCCCTTAAAATACGCCATTCAAGTTGCACGTAACACTGGTCTTAGTAATATTAAAGTTAAGTTGGTTAGCATCACACCATTGTTTGATATTGATAACTGTGCCTATCAAACATTAAAACCTACTAATTACGACTTTGACAACAAGTTGTCCACGCAGCTGCAGCATCCAACCCGTCTGTCGATTTAAAACTGCGGGCATGCGCTCTAGGTTGTGTTTCCTTGAGTGTATTTTCGCGAGATTGAATGAAATATAGAAGAAAATATTATTTCGTCTTTTCGGTGCTTTTCTGAAGTCGGTTCTTTTTTTCTAAAAAAAAAAAACGAACGGGAAATGAAGTTTTATTTTCGCCACGACTGCACATCCAATTGCTAGACAAGTCAAGACGGTTACTTAATAACCTGGTTAACATGTTGTCTTTTGTTTCCAGTGTTCCGAAATGTCTACAATCTCATATACATATCTCGGCGAGGAAGCACAATACCGAGAAATCGAGGTCAATACAAGGGTAAATATTTATAAATTATAAACGCGTATATCTCAAAACAAACCTCCACACCCCATCGTCAAAAACTTTTCCAGAACTGGCCAGATGATTCACCTCACACTCCTATACAGTGGAAAACCCCGTTTTGAGGGGTAGTTCTGCGAAACCGTACAATTTTATGTCCGGACAAAGACAGGGTGGTTGATATGTTGCAAATTCAGACAGGATATATGGATACTTCCACTTAAAATTTGGTCTCCCAACCACCAAACAAAAATCTAGTCTTTTCGCTCCATCTCCGGCCTAAATAGACCGAGGCTTAACAGACTGAAGAACTAAAACTGTACCAGCATCGTTTTGGTCATATTTCTTCTTCTTCTTGAGATTCAAAACCGAACCAGTTCTTTGGAACTTTTTTTATTGTGCTGTAGACTGTCATTTCAGTTATTGGAAATCCTACAAATTTCTCGCTAAATTGTTCTATGATGTAGCGGTATGATACTTGGCTATCCCCATAACACTGGACTATAAAACTCCTTTGTTCAGTAGATGGCATTTTGATGGGAAGTATTTTAAATTAAATAATTGTTTCATTTAATAAAAACATTGACAAACATGTGCATAGGCATCATTATTAATTAATATGTAGAAACTAGTACTCTGGTTAAAGGTGTGAGAGAGAATAGCTGAGACTTCTTTTAATAATTACATTTTTTAATGAAATTTTGTACTTCGGCCTCCGGTTTAATTTAAAACATATTTCATATTTATTCTTTTGGTATAAAATGATAAACAAAGTACACTACAGCTCAAAAGTATTTAGACACCCTTGTGTTATTGCTCTGATTATATAAAAGACTGGTTGGAAAATCCCCTCTGGACACATTTAATTACTTTTCTGAAATGCAAGTGTCTCACACAGAAAGTCAGTAAATAGGGTTAGTCTAAGGGCCTTATTACCTGTAAAATGAAAATTCCTATAATAGAGATATTGTTATTGAACATGCACGAAAATTCAGGTATAAAATCCACTTGTTAGCATTCTGGGGAGGGGTTATTCCTTTGTGTTATTGTAGGTAGTACTGATTACAGTGTCGTGTTAACGATTTGGTATAGCATATTCAAGTTAATGTCAGTTCTATTTTCGATTTTGCAGCGATAGGGTGGTGGGCGAAATACAGCGTGAACAAGTTCTTAAAAATGCCTAAAAAAGGAAAATTAGACAGCGAAACACGTGCGCTTGTAGTGGCTTACCATAGAAGTGGCAAAGGCAAACGACAAATCGCTCGAGAATTTAGTCCGCTCGACCGTAGACTATACTTTAAAAAAATTCCAAGAAAATGGCAGTTTCTGAAATCAACGACAAAGTAGGAGACCAATTGGACCAAAAGCGACCACATCGGCAGACTATCGTGCAATAGTGATGGTTAGCAAGAGAAACAGCCGTAAAACGGCTCCAGAAATCGCCGCAGAAATAAATGTTGGCCGGCAAAAGCCGACTAGCGTTTCTACGGTAAAACGTCATCCACAGAAAGCTGGGCTCCATGGACGAATAGCAATGAAGAAGCCGTTGTTAGGTTGGGTTGGGGGTTGGGGTAAACAAAATAAACAAAAGCGACTCCAGTGGGTCCAGAAACACCAACATTGGACGGTGGAAGACTGGAACAAAGTGTTGTGGACGGACGAGTCGAAATCTGAAGTATTCGGTTCACGAAGAGGTGTATTTATTCGAAGAGCGGTAGGCGAACGCGCGAGAGAGGAGTGTCTTTTGCCGACCGTTAAACACGCGGGTGGTTCCGAGATGATTTGGGGCTGTTTTACTGGCACAGGTGTGGGTGGCATCGTGACAATAGAAGGAATCTTTAGAAACACATGCTATTCCTTCGGGACTAATACTAAAACTATGTAAAGATTACTTACGTGACTTAGAAACGGAAGGTGTTGTGAAAGTGATGGAATGGCCACCTCAGAGCCCGGATTTAAATCCCATCGAATTATTATGGGACGGGCTGGACAGGAAGATGCGGCAATTTGCCTCAATGTCGGCCGATGCCACCATTTAAATTTATAAAATACTTTGTGTAGATGTGTGTATATAGGAAACTGACAAATTTTTTTGGCATTTTTTTTATTAATTTTTGTATTAATTCTACTTTAACTGGAGGAGTGCCCAGGTCCTGAGACGACTTCCACTTTTCATATATAAAAATTCACCATTCAACCCAAATTCAAAACCCTTAAAATTTTCCGGAATCTAATCGTAGAAGTACCCTTAATCTCGCAAGTTACGCCCTTATTCCCCCCGGTTCGCCCCGGCCCGGCGCGGCCTTTCCCAACAAAAGGGCGGCCGCCCAGTGGCAGATCGATAGAGCTGAGCCCGCGCCTGACGACGCCGGTGTCGCCATCACGCGGCCAAGGTCATCGGGTCTAGGTCAGAAGAGCGATTCCCGTTGCTGTCAGCTTGCCGACGATGGGCCCGAAACTGAGTGTGGGAGGCAGCTGAGCTGCGGGACCGATAAGTTCTGCTCAAAATAGAACATGGCAGGAAAAAATAATTAACTTTCGATCGTCGCTAAGAACATTTAAAGGTTAAAGGCTCAAGAACAGCGATCTCTGCACCAATAACGTGAAATGGTTTTTAGTATAGGACTGAATTTAAAGGGATTGATATGAATAATATTTAACAAGTGAAATTATTAAAATTTTACTTAGGTCACCGTGTAGACCTTTCAGATATACAACTAGGTTTTATTAGAATAGATCACAGGCAGCCAAAAGCCAAGACGATATACTTACTTTACCTACTTTAATAGATAAGACAAAAAACAACATTATTCTGTTAAATACAAAATCTATCAAGGAATGCCCAAAACCGACACATGAAGCTTGTGTTCGAGTAATTTAGCGTTTCCTTTTAATAATATAAATAACTAAAGAGCGTTGTTATTACTCAATATCGATTTAATTAAATATGATACACGCGTGTTTATGTTTGTTGTTAAAACCATACTAATAATTTTATCTTGTTTCTTGACAAAATGGCGAAGAAAGGGTAATTGTAAACTAAACGAACAATAAAAAAAATGGCAAACCCAAAGCAATGCCTACCTGACAGATCCCTGACCAAAAATATTTTGACTTATGACCTATTGCCGGAACCACTGTGCATTGGTGGAATTCTGTGGCTTGTCTGCACTCTAACTGTTTTCTTACCTCAGTGAATATCATTTAAAAAACGACGCCATTTCGTACGAAAAACGACATTTACGAAAATATAGGAATTTACGCAGTAAATATATACGTGGCCGCGTTTAGTCGGAATTTAATGGTCCATTCCCCCCCTCCCGGGCCATTACTGATGTTTACCCTTCTTGTCGCCGCTTGCTCGCTCGCCCCGCGTGGGCGGATATATGGGGAAGTAGATGTAAGGCGGAAAAACGGGAATAATTCGATATTAGCGAGAGACGGGATGGAAAGTTGAATGATGGAAATTTCCTTGAGGAAGTATCAGGTGATTTTTTTTTAATAAAATAGGGCAAGTTTTTTAATTCGTCGAAGTCTGAAGCGCATTAATCATGCTTCCATTAAACCGTTCTTAAATTGCCGATATAGAGGAGGCAAGTTATATCTGGAGAGTCGAAATAAGCAAAAAAATTATGCAATGGATGAAACCAATTGGAATGGGTCCCTAAAACATATTGCCGATATATTTACGGATTTTTCGGGGTGTATTTCTGTTGTTTTTATGCAATGGAGGGACCATCTTCTGTAAGTGTAATAATTTATACTGTTTGTGTCGTAAGTAGTTTATTAAAAAAGGGATTTTCTAGTCGATACAATGTTTTTTTTAAATTATTTTTATCAGATCGGTTTCCCCCGTCACCGTACGCTACTGATTTACAGAGTAAGATATACTGTGACAGATGGACACACAAAGCGCCCAGAAAACATCAATTTTAGATGGATTTATATCATGTTGGCAATGGGGTAAAGGGCCCATTTCGCCACAAATAGCAATCATTTATTTAAATAGACGGGTCGTAAACAAACCTATTGAAATTAAACCTAAATATTCAACGGCTCACACCCCAACGCAAATACTCCCAGTCCGCACAGGGTGCGTGCAGAGGTCGGGCCACGCGTATTTAATGTACGCGCGTCTTAGGGGCCTCCATTGGGTCCAGGACCATAATTTACCGATTTCCTTTGGGCATGTAAAGGTGTTGCGGGCAGGGCCAACGTTATCAGGGTCTAAAAATATTTCATACTGAAAATCACGATTAAAATGTACTTTGTGGAGAAAATGTACTAATTTTTATTTAACTTAGAAAATGTGGTCAAAATTATGTACAAAAAACGTTTTTTTTTTAATATATTAAATCGTATATAATAGCAGTATTTCGACATCCTTTTGAGTATCGAAATGAATCGCTTTTTCGCACTAGTGCGATAATGTATATTAGGCAACGGTTATGTAATGATGGCTATTAATACACGAGCATAAAGTGCACTGATGCATTTATTGATCACTGTATACCTTGAAACGGATAACGGATGCTAGCAGGCGCGGCCCTAAGTTTTTTTACAGGTGGGACAAATTTTGTGAGCAACTACTTCGTAGGCCTTAACTTACCACGTAAATATTAATCTGTTTATATGTCTAGTTTTCGAGAAATTGTAAAAATTTAAGTTAGCAGCCAAATTTGTAAAAAACTGAAACGGCTTGCAAGTGGACTACTCTGGATACACACTATAGTGCTAGCAGGCTTGCAAGTGGACTACTCTGGATACACACTCTATTGCTGGTAGGCCTTAACTTACCTTGTAAATATTAATCTGTTTATATGTCTAGTTTTCCAGAAACTGTAAAAATTTAAGTTAGCAGCCAAATTTGTAAAAAACTGAAACGGCTTGCAAGTGGATTACTCTGAATACAAACTATACTACTAGTAGGCCTTAACTTACCATGTAAATATTAATCTGTTTATATGTCTAGTTTTCGGGATTTGTAAAAATTTAAGTTAGAAGCCAAATTTGTAAAAAACTGAAACGGCTTGCAAGTGGACTACTCTGGATACACACTATAGTGCTAGTAGGCCTTAACTTACCTTGTAAATATTAATCTGTTTATATGTCTAGTTTTCGGGATTTGTAAAAATTTAAGTTAGAAGCCAAATTTGTAAAAAACTGAAACGGCTTGCAAGTGGACTACTCTGGATACACACTATAGTGCTAGTAGGCCTTAACTTACCTTGTAAATATTAATCTGTTTATATGTCTAGTTTTCGAGAAACTGTAAAAATTTAAGTTAGCAGCCAAATTTGTAAAAAAACTGAAACGGCTTGCAAGTGGACTACTCTGGATACACACTATAGTGCTAGTGCTAGTAGGCATTAACTTACCTTGTAAATATTAATCTGTTTATATGTCTAGTTTTCGAGAAATTGTAAAAATTTAAGTTAGCAGCCAAATTTGTAAAAAACTGAAACGGCTTGCAAGTGGACTACTCTGGATACACACTATAGTGCTAGTGCTAGTAGGCCTTAACTTACCTTGTAAATATTAATCTGTTTATATGTCTAGTTTTCGAGAAATTGTAAAAATTTAAGTTAGCAGCCAAATTTGTAAAAAACTGAAACGGCTTGCAAGTGGACTACTCTGGATACAAACTATAGTACTAGTAGGCCTTAACTTACCATGAAAATATTAATCTGTTTATATGTCTAGTTTTCGAGAAATTGTAAAAATTTAAGTTAGCAGCCAAATTTGTAAAAAACTGAAACGGCTTGCAAGTGGATTACTCTGGATACAAACTATAGTACTAGTAGGCCTTAACTTACCATGTAAATATTAATCTGTTTATATGTCTGGTTTTCGAGAAATTGTAAAAATTTAAGTTAGCAGCTAAATTTGTAAAAAACTGAAACGGCTTGCAAGTGGACTACCCTGGATACAAATTATAGTGCTAGTAGGCCTTAACTTACCATGTAAATATTAATCTGTTTATATGTCTAGTTTTCGAGAAATTGTAAAAATTTAAGTTAGCAGCCAAATTTGTAAAAAACTGAAACGGCTTGCAAGTGGATTACTCTGGATACAAACTATAGTACTAGTAGGCCTTAACTTACCATGTAAATATTAATCTGTTTATATGTCTGGTTTTCGAGAAATTGTAAAAATTTAAGTTAGCAGCCAAATTTGTAAAAAACTGAAACGGCTTGCAAGTGGACTACCCTGGATACAAATTATAGTGCTAGTAGGCCTTAACTTACCATGTAAATATTAATCTGTTTATATGTCTAGTTTTCGAGAAATTGTAAAAATTTAAGTTAGCAGCCAAATTTGTAAAAAACTGAAACGGCTTGCAAGTGGATTACTCTGGATACAAACTATAGTACTAGTAGGCCTTAACTTACCATGTAAATATTAATCTGTTTATATGTCTGGTTTTCGAGAAATTGTAAAAATTTAAGTTAGCAGCCAAATTTGTAAAAAACTGAAACGGCTTGCAAGTGGACTACCCTGGATACAAATTATAGTGCTAGTAGGCCTTAACTTACCATGTAAATATTAATCTGTTTATATGTCTAGTTTTCGAGAAATTGTAAAAATTTAAGTTAGCAGCCAAATTTGTAAAAAACTGAAACGGCTTGCAAGTGGATTACTCTGGATACAAACTATAGTACTAGTAGGCCTTAACTTACCATGTAAATATTAATCTGTTTATATGTCTGGTTTTCGAGAAATTGTAAAAATTTAAGTTACTCTGGATACAAACTATAGTACTAGTAGGCCTTAACTTACCATGTAAATATTAATCTGTTTATATGTCTGGTTTTCGAGAAATTGTAAAAATTTAAGTTAGCAGCCAAATTTGTAAAAAACTGAAACGGCTTGCAAGTGGACTACCCTGGATACAAATTATAGTGCTAGTAGGCCTTAACTTACCATGTAAATATTAATCTGTTTATATGTCTAGTTTTCGAGAAATTGTAAAAATTTAAGTTAGCAGCCAAATTTGTAAAAAACTGAAACGGCTTGCAAGTGGATTACTCTGGATACAAACTATAGTACTAGTAGGCCTTAACTTACCATGTAAATATTAATCTGTTTATATGTCTGGTTTTCGAGAAATTGTAAAAATTTAAGTTAGCAGCCAAATTTGTAAAAAACTGAAACGGCTTGCAAGTGGATTACTCTGGATACAAACTATAGTACTAGTAGGCCTTAACTTACCATGTAAATATTAATCTGTTTATATGTCTGGTTTTCGAGAAATTGTAAAAATTTAAGTTAGCAGCCAAATTTGTAAAAAACTGAAACGGCTTGCAAGTGGACTACTCTGGATACACACTATAGTGCTAGTAGGCCTTAACTTACCTTGTAAATATTAATCTGTTTATATGTCTAGTTTTCGAGAAATTGTAAAAATTTAAGTTAGCAGCCAAATTTGTAAAAAACTGAAACGGCTTGCAAGTGGACTACTCTGGATACACACTATAGTGCTAGTAGGCCTTAACTTACCTTGTAAATATTAATCTGTTTATATGTCTAGTTTTCGAGAAACTGTAAAAATTTAAGTTAGCAGCCAAATTTGTAAAAAAACTGAAACGGCTTGCAAGTGGACTACTCTGGATACACACTATAGTGCTAGTGCTAGTAGGCCTTAACTTACCTTGTAAATATTAATCTGTTTATATGTCTAGTTTTCGAGAAATTGTAAAAATTTAAGTTAGCAGCCAAATTTGTAAAAAACTGAAACGGCTTGCAAGTGGACTACTCTGGATACACACTATAGTGCTAGTGCTAGTAGGCCTTAACTTACCTTGTAAATATTAATCTGTTTATATGTCTAGTTTTCGAGAAATTGTAAAAATTTAAGTTAGCAGCCAAATTTGTAAAAAACTGAACGGCTTGCAAGTGGACTACTCTGGATACAAACTATAGTACTAGTAGGCCTTAACTTACCATGTAAATATTAATCTGTTTATATGTCTAGTTTTCGAGAAATTGTAAAAATTTAAGTTAGCAGCCAAATTTGTAAAAAACTGAAACGGCTTGCAAGTGGACTACTCTGGATACAAACTATAGTACTAGTAGGCCTTAACTTACCATGTAAATATTAATCTGTTTATATGTCTAGTTTTCGAGAAATTGTAAAAATTTAAGTTAGCAGCCAAATTTGTAAAAAACTGAAACGGCTTGCAAGTGGATTACTCTGGATACAAACTATAGTACTAGTAGGCCTTAACTTACCATGTAAATATTAATCTGTTTATATGTCTAGTTTTCGAGAAACTGTAAAAATTTAAGTTAGCATCCAAATTTGTAAAAAAACTGAAACGGCTTGCAAGTGGACTACTCTGGATACACACTATAGTGCTAGTGCTAGTAGGTATTAACTTACCTTGTAAATATTAATCTGTTTATATGTCTAGTTTTCGAGAAACTGTAAAAATTCAAGTTAGCAGCCAAATTTGTAAAAAACTGAAACGGCTTGTAAGTGGATTACTCTGGATACAAACTATAGTGCTAGTAGGCCTTAACTTACCTTGTAAATATTAATCTGTTTATATGTCTAGTTTTCGAGAAACTGTAAAAATTTAAGTTAGCAGCCAAATTTGTAAAAAACTGAAACGGCTTGCAAGTGGATTACTCTGGATACTAACTATAGTGCTAGTAGGCCTTAACTTACCTTGTAAATATTAATGGTCATATGTCTAGTTTTCGAGAAATTGTAAAAATTTAAGTTAGCAGCCAAATTTGTAAAAAACTGAAACGGCTTGCAAGTGGACTACTCTGGATTCTGGATACAGACTATAGTGCTAGTAGGCCTTAACTCACCTTGTACTCTGGATACAAACTATAGTGCTAGTAGGCCTTAACTTACCTTGTAAATATTAATCTGTTTATATGTCTAGTTTTCGAGAAACTGTAAAAATTCAAGTTAGCAGCCAAATTTGTAAAAAACTGAAACGGCTTGCAAGTGGATTACTCTGGATACTAACTATTATAGTGCTAGTAGGCCTTAACTTACCTTGTAAATATTAATGGTCATATGTCTAGTTTTCGAGAAATTGTAAAAATTTAAGTTAGCAGCCAAATTTGTAAAAAACTGAAACGGCTTGCAAGTGGATTACTCTGGATACAAACTATAGTGCTAGTAGGCCTTAACTTACCTTGTAAATATTAATCTGTTTATATGTCTAGTTTTCGAGAAACTGTAAAAATTCAAGTTAGCAGCCAAATTTGTAAAAAACTGAAACGGCTTGCAAGTGGATTACTCTGGATACTAACTATAGTGCTAGTAGGCCTTAACTTACCTTGTAAATATTAATGGTCATATGTCTAGTTTTCGAGAAATTGTAAAAATTTAAGTTAGCAGCCAAATTTGTAAAAAACTGAAACGGCTTGCAAGTGGATTACTCTGGATACAAACTATAGTGCTAGTAGGCCTTAACTTACCTTGTAAATATTAATCTGTTTATATGTCTAGTTTTCGAGAAACTGTAAAAATTCAAGTTAGCAGCCAAATTTGTAAAAAACTGAAACGGCTTGCAAGTGGATTACTCTGGATACAAACTATAGTGCTAGTAGGCCTTAACTTACCTTGTAAATATTAATCTGTTTATATGTCTAGTTTTCGAGAAACTGTAAAAATTCAAGTTAGCAGCCAAATTTGTAAAAAACTGAAACGGCTTGCAAGTGGATTACTCTGGATACAAACTATAGTGCTAGTAGGCCTTAACTTACCATGTAAATATTAATCTGTTTATATGTCTAGTTTTCGAGAAATTGTAAAAATTTAAATTAGCAGCCAAATTTGTAAAAAACTGAAACGGCTTGCAAGTGGACTACTCTGGATTCTGGATACAGACTATAGTGCTAGTAGGCCTTAACTCACCTTGTACTCTGGATACAAACTATAGTGCTAGTAGGCCTTAACTTACCTTGTAAATATTAATGTTTATATGTCTAGTTTTCGAGAAATTGTAAAAATTTAAGTTAGCAGCCAAATCTGTAAAAAACTGAAATGGCTTGCAAGTGGATTACTCCGGATACAAACTATACTAGTAGTGATATCAACGTAACAAGCAAAATGCACTTTTTTAGGTAATTAAGAAAGGCCTTTTAATAATGTGCCTATTTCCGCCAAGAAATTACTTACCTACAAATCAACACCACAGATTTATCTGTGTCAACACTGCAAAAAAAATATTGCATTTTTGCTGCGACTTTTTTAAAATTACAATGAAACAGTTTCTTGCACTGTTAAAGCCATTCAGTGGCGCACCAAAGGGGGGGGGCTGCCGGGCTGCAGCCCTCCCCCGAGCGTATACGGCAAAACAAGATTTCACTAAATATTTTATTCCTTAACTAAAAAAATATTTTTCAGTAATTTTTATGATATTAATAATATGTTTTATTTTAATTCGCACTTTTTCGTTTTTCTAAAATTAATAATTATTATTTTAGAACAGAGTGACTTTTGTTCGCGAAAAAATACGGAGTTCAGTTCTGCTCCCGAGCGCTTAACCCGAAAGGCCATCACACACGGTTTGCATAACGTATAAGTGCATAGGCATAAGATGTTTCGGAGTTTTCGAGTTTTATTTCTAAAAAATCACTGATCGAATTTCACGTATATGATTTCGAATACGAGCCTATAAATCTTCAATAACAATAATTTTTGTAAACCTAATTCTTTAAATCACCCCACAAATAAAAGTCCAAAGGGATAAGGTCTGGGGATCTGGCAGGCCACTCAATTTCGCCTCTCCTTCCTATCCACTGATTTGGAAACATTGGGTGTAAAAACTGACCCATTCTAAACCAAAATGGGTGGGTCTTGTAAGAGCGAATCTTTTCCCTTTCAGATAAATTTTCAACTGACTGGTGACACACATTGTGGTCAAAGCCAAACTGTCGAAGTTTGGATTATCCTGTAGGTCAATGAAAATATCCAGAGCCTTATTGCATAATTAAATTTTTTTACATAAATTAATCATTTTATTGGTAAATTGGAAAAATAAATTTGAATGCATTACAAAGGAAGAGAAACCAAAATATTTATTTCGACAGCAATTTTTGTATAATTTTGGAACTCATGGGGGGGGGGGGGTATTACCCACCCGTAAATCCGCCCTTGGGTCGAGCCCGGAGCCCGGAGCAAGCAACATAGGAATTGGTGCTTGGCTTCACAGATTCTTTATTGGGGAATTTTCGCATGAAACTTGCACTTTTTTTGAAAGAAAAGATAATTATTTTTGGGTTTCAAAAAATAAATTATTAGGTCGGTTATTGAGCAAATGACCTTATGGACGAGCCGCGCCTGAATGCTAGTAACATGGATGAATTTAAAATTTTAAAATGCAATTATCCACACAACTAGCCGAAGCTCTATACGACGCAAAATGTTACGTACCAAATCTAGTACAACTGTACTTTCCATGGCAACCCTGCCGATTTCCTCTGGGCACAAAAGGGCGTTACGGGCAGGACTACCGCGGATCGTTTTCAGGTTCAAGGTCGCTCGGCCACGCCTTCCTTCACCCTCTCAGCCAGCGACGTCCGTCCGCGTTATTTCCTTCTTCACGAATAAAAATGTCGGGAGACCATTATTGTGTCCCCCGGGATGGACAGGTATCAGTTTAGTGTTGTTTTACTGCCGTAAAATTATGTACCGTAACTGTAACTTCATACCTACCTATTTCATTGGGAAATATGTCAATTTTCAGCTATATACAGGGTGGTCCAAAAGGAATAGTACACAGAGCAACAGCAGATTCCTTATGTCGAAATAATGCGATTTATTAAATCTTGCCTAATTCCAAAGTTGATAATAACCAAAACACAGGGTAAACATAGTTTTGAAAATGGCTTCTGCCTGGTTTTCAGTAATGAGTAAGAAAATTACAAATCTAACAGAACTGTCTAAAATATTAACAAAAAAGCTGTTCAATTCCTCTGGTATGATGACGACTTCTGAATTTTTTCTTGTTTTATTTTTGATGTCATTAATAATACTCAATACTGCCTTATGTTTATTTACACTACCCGTTATCCTGTCCGAATAAGAAAAAATTTGCTTTATGTATTTAGTTTTTATAGTCTTTTTTAGTGTATTTATTGTCAATATCAATGGTTTTACTCCTGTTAGGAGTAGTTACATAATTTTGGTTATCTCTACAAATTTTTAATTCATTATTAAACCATTTGTTGTTTTTATTTCTATTATGTACAGTTTTAGTTTTTCTTGGAAAACATTCATCCAATGATAAGATGTTAGGGGAGAGATTCCTGCAATGACGCAGAATAAAACCCAGCCTTGAAATGCTCTAGTGACTATCATATTTATGTGATTACTGAAACTTCACTCTGTATCAAAATAGACTCCCAGATTCTTTACTTGAGTTGATCATGTTAAATAAGCAGCTCTAATATTATAAATAAATTGATGGAAATTCTTGTTTTAAGAAAAAGTTATCACAGAGCATGTAGAAGTATTCAAGTAAAGTCTATTATTATTTGGCCACTCATGCAAAACCCTCATGTCACGCTGACGAGCAACAAAAAAAAAACAAAGACCTGATTATCATGATCATGACCTGATATCAACTAAATTTCAAAATTTAAATTTTAACTCTTACATTCTCGAGTGTGATATCACAGATCACTATCCTATTTTTTTAAACGTAGACTTAAACTTCAAAAACAATTCTATCCCAAATAACTCTATGAAAGAAACAATAAAAATAGATTATAAAAAATTGAAGACATTTTTAAGTAATGAAGATTGGCATGACGTATTAAACATTCATGATCCACAGTTAGCTACTGATAAGTTTCTTGACATTTTTGATAATTGTATAAATAGGGCAAAAATCATAAAAACATTTGTAAAAAGAAAAACAAGGATAAAGCCATGGATAAGCGAGGGCCTGATCACATCCATTATAAATAGAGACAAAATGAAAAAAAGGTTAAATCGGCATTATTCCCCTGAACTGGAGCGGGAATTTAAATCCTACAGAAATGAGTTAAATAAGCTCTTAAAAAAAGCTAAGAATGACTTTTACTCGAAACAAATTGAAAATAGTGAAGGTAGTCTTAAAAAAATTTACCGGATAATTTCTGAAGCTACAAATGAAAAAACTAGCTCCGACAATTCTTTTCAGTTTTTTGATGATGAAGGTCTCCTGCTAACTGATAGTAAGCAGGTTGCAAATCACTGTAATAACTACTTTAGTAACGTCGGCTTAAATCTGTTAAAAAAAATTGAACCTCCAGCGAATTTCATTGAAAATTCCACTATAAATCCTAACTCCATGTTTTTGAATCCGGTAAGAGAGCATGAAATAATTGGACAATTATCGACATTAAAAAATTCCTGTGCTCCGGGTATTGATGGAATAACTGCCGAAACAATAAAGAATAATCACCAGTATATCTCAGGTCCACTCACACATATATTTAATTTAATATTTCTTAAGGCTTCTTTCACATGGACGGTTTTCTGCCGTGGTCGTGTACGGCAACGATATCGTATAGCATTGTTTTAAATGAAAGCTTTCACACCACACGATTTTAATCGGAACCGTACACGTGTAAATACCAGCACAGTTTTTTTTTCCACGACACGATCGCTGCACGACCACGGCAGAAATCCGTCCGTGTGAAAGAAGCCTAAAGGACTGGTTCCGACACAGTTTAAAACTTCCGTTGTTACGTCGGTTTTAAAGGCTGGAGATAAAAAAGGATTTGTAATTATAGGCCAATAAGTGTAATTAATAACTTTGGAAAAATATTTGAGAAATGCCTGAAGACGCGTCTGGTGTCTTTTCTGGATAGGTATAATATTTTACACAAGAACCAGTTCGGCTTTCGCGAAGGCAGATCAACAAGTGATGCCATGTGTTCTGTTGTATTGGAAGTTCTTGAGTGTCTGGACGCAAATAAAAAATGCATATCTGTTTTTCTTGATTTGGCGAAGGCGTTCGACACTGTTAACCATGGAAGGCTGTTGAGCGTTCTAGAGCAATCTGGAGTCCGTGGTTCGGTGTTGGGCGTTTTTCGGGACTATTTAATGGTCAGAATGCAGTATGTGAAGATTGGTGATAGTCTTAGTAATCCGGAAACTATTAGGATTGGTGTTCCTCAGGGAACCGTCCTTGGGCCAATCCTTTTTTTGCCCTACATTAACTCATTATTGTCTCTTAATCCTGACATAAAAACAGTGTCGTATGCCGACGATACAGTAGTGATATTTAAAGGCAAAACATGGGAAGAGGCCAGAGTGGCTGTCCAGATGGGCATGGAAAAAATTAAAAATTGGCTAGACTTTAATTATCTATCGCTAAATGAGAGTAAAACACACTATCTGGCTTATGCTTTGTCTGACACCAACAAACCAGAATACGATGATATCAGGGTTCTGGGTATGAATGAGAATATCAGGGAGGCAAATGGGGTTAGGTACTTGGGTGTGGTACTGGATAGGAATTTGAAATGGACAGGCCATGTAGATTACCTTGTGAAAAGAGTGAGGAAGCTTATTTACAAGTTTTATCAACTACGTGATTTTCTTTCTAAAAAACTGTTGCTGTTAATATATGTCTTTAGCTGAATCACTTTTTCGCTATGGTATCTTGGTTTGGGGAGGAATGTATAGTAACTCACTCCAAAAACTTAATGTAATACAGAACTATATATTAAAAATTATCTATAGAAAACAAAAAAGGTATAGTACTAATTTACTCTACACTGAGGATATATGTAATTTACGCACCTTGTATTTTCATGCTTTGTGTATTTATGCCTTTAAAAGGGTACCAACCCAGAATCAAAATAGCCCTGTGTATCGAACTCGTAGTGTATCACACGAGTTGCTGTCGACTCCCAAGTTTAACAAAAATATTTCCCATAGATTTTTTACTTACACTATCCCTAAGGCTTATAATCTATTGCCACAGGAAATCCGAAAAATAACAAAATTTAAAAGCTTTAAACATGAGTCAAAAAAATTTATTTTCAACAATTTATCACTGTTTAATAAAATTTTGAATACCTAGGTGCATTTTTACTGGTATTATTGGTATGTTTTAAATTTGATTTTAGTTTAGTGTTTAGATACAGCACACACAAGTGTTGAATCACTTAGGTGCTGTTCTACCTTTTAATATATTGTTTATTGGAAGAATATGATTGAGAATGGTTGTAAAGTAAACTGAATTGAATAAATTTATCATGTACTTATAACTCGATAGATCTTGAGATCATTTGCAAATAAATAAATAAATAATAATCTTTATTATTAGCTCTTGGCTAGCATAAATACCTACATAAAACAAAAAACGGTAATTATTGATATTACTGGAAACAGCGAATTTTTTCATGAAATTTTGCACATACCCTAATTTTGGGTCGTAGAACACGAATCCGAAGTCAGCTTTTGGCGGTCTCGTATGGTTTTTCCAAAAAAAAATTGTTTTTGGAAAACTTTTAGGTTACCTTTTTGTTATAGATTCCTTTAAGTTTCGACACTTTCACTTCAACATATCTGTAAACTTATAATTTTTATTAGTTTTCGTCACACAAAACACCACATTTAGGCAAAAATAGCTAAGAAAATTGCTTTTTTCTATAGAAAATTCCATTTTATCGCTACTAGATGTCATTATTTTTCCAGCTGTCAATTTTCCGGCGTTGCCACGTTTACAAAGCATTTTTCTCGCAAATTTTAACAATTTCCGGCCATAAATAAATCCAAAAAAAGAGATGGCAATATGAGAGTAAAATAAGACAGATAGCATTTTATTTTCCCTAAAAGGGCAAAAAGATTACCCCAACCAACACCCTGGGGCACCGATCCCTCTTCGCCTGCGAGGAAAGAGACTGGTCAGGGCCCCTAACCAGGTGCTAACCCTGCTCCGACCTTAGGGTGCCCTCCGATCCACCGTTATCCCACCGTTATATCGAAAATATTAGATCTGTCACCTAATTCACCGACTTAGAAAAGTTTTTGATACGAACGGTGGATCGGAGGGCACCCTAAGGTCGGAACAGGGTTAGCACCTGGTTAGGGGCCCTGACCAGTCTCTTTCCTCGCAGGCGAAGAGGGATCGGTGCCCCAGGGTGTTGGTTGGGGTCATCTTTTTGCCCTTTTGGTTAAATTTGGTTCATTTTCGCATTTTCCCGCCAACTTTTTATTATTCCTAATTTACAACTTTGTCTTGAAAAATAAGTAAACCTGGCAACGCCGGACATTTGACAGCTGGGAACGTAATGGCGTCTACTACCAAATACAATGGAATTTTATATAGGAAAAAGCAATTTTCTTAGCTATTTTTGGCTAAATGTGGTGTTTTGTGTGACGAAATAAAATAAAAATTATAAGTTTACAGATATGTTTAAGTGAAAGTGTCGAAACTTAAAGGAATCTATAAAAAAAGGTAACCTAAAAGTTAAAAAAATTTTCTGCGGAAAAACCATTCGAGACCGCCAAAAACTGACTTCGGATTCGTGTTCTACGACCCAAAATTAGGGTCTGTGCAAAATTTCATGAAAAAATTCGCTGTTTCCAGTAATATCAATAATTACCCAAAAAACTTCAAATACATTCATACACTTTCAACTAAGAAAATATAACAGCTTTAAACTCTATTATCTAAATACTAACATTTTGTTTAATATATATTTTGCACGACCTTTTGAATTGTAAGAGATGAATCAAGGTGGGCACTGGTATCATTAGTGAATAGCAAAAAGAGCTGAAGTCCGCAGTGGCAACCCTGAGGTACCCCTGGTGGTACTTCTAACTGATTTAAATTACCTATATAGTTAAAATAAATATAATTGACCTCTACCTGTCTAAAATACAAGTGTTTTGATAAGCTTTACTATAATGTATCATCCCCTACAACCCCCTACGTGACAATATAAATAATAAATTAAAATATAACACGCAAAATGACACTGAAATAAGGTTTCATTATGTTACACATGAACGAAGACTAATAATATACAATCTGAATATAATCGAGTGCAACATTAAGCAACAATTAGTAATTGGAACAAAAGATAAAACATATTAACAGAAAGAATAATTTCAATAAATAAAATCCTTCTTCCTAAGGGAAATTATTATTAAAATGGTAAAAACGTTTTCAAAACAAGGTAACATAACCTTAACAAATAAACTACGCAGATGTAACTCAAAAAATCGATAAATAAATAACTTACCACGATCAAACTTCTTTCCCTCGGGATCTATGTCTTTAACATTGAAGATATCTTCAAACAAAACGCCTGCCATTACGGAAAACACGCAAAAAACTACAAATTAAGGAAAAAGTAAACCGGCACGAAAACTTGCAATTTGCGACGTTCTGGAAAAATCTCAAAAAACAGGTCTTCGTTCACACGCAAGTTATGACCTTCTGAACGTAGCAACAGAAGTGCCAGAGATGTGTAGCAACACTTCTTCTGCATATTTGTCCACCTAACCTAACTCTAATGAACAATCTAGGGAATATTTTCCCTCTTCCAGGGAAACACCAAAATAATCGTAGAATTCCCTATGTCTGTTTACATCTGATTGTTGTCATTCAAATGTCAGTGTTCAAATTATGAAAGTGTAAATAATTAGAATATTTTATATTTTAATTTAAGCTATGGCTGCTCTGCCTCCCAGAAGGAATCCAACACCTACAAAAATCTCAAAACAGAATCTCACTCCTTTACAAATTTTGTTACAGATGGGTTTTCCCAAACATAGAGTGTAGGTATTTAGAGCACTATTTTATTTATTAGTGATAATTAGTCTTTAATTCTTTCATATCATCATCAATAAGAATAGTATAAGGTAGACCCCCTTTATAGCAAAAAACTATGTGTACACCTTGTCCTGTCCTCTATTTAAGTTATTCAGTTCATAACTGAGCTGTGGAATTTTTCCTGTAAAGTAGAAGTATAGTTACATTCAACCGATTTACAAATTGGGTGATAAAAAATTGATTATAATAAAGTGAAGAATCTGTTTAATACTAAGTATAAATTTCTTGTTAGTGAAAAGGCCCTTGCAGCGACAGGCAACCGGGGTGTTCAGCTAGCATCGGACTGGCTTTTAGCACATGTCAACGATCCTTTATTGGACGACAACTCGCCGAGAGAATATATTTTGTATGCATGTCCTACAGGGCCGTTCTTGGAGCAGCTGCAGTCTTTCTGGTCAAAGTCCTTTAACTTGTGTGGATGGAATGGAGCACATAATTTCACACCACATATAACACTAGTCTCATTTTTCAAGGTGAGACTCTTTTTATAATTGGACACTAAAAACGACCTTATCTTACTTAAAACTTTTTGCTAGGCTCCTGATGAAAATGCTCCACACTTGGCGCAGAGCCTTAAAACAGTCATGGATAGACAAGGGGCTGTCCTGAATGAATCTCTTAAACTAGAAAGTTACGCATCACCAAATTTTATGGGTTTCTTTGTAGCAGAGGAACATGCAGACTATTTAAAAAGGATTGCCATGCAATATGTTAAGGAAGTTTCCAATGCAAGTGAGTTTAATTATTCATGGTAATGGTCTTTAAGTTTTGAGCCTTAAAATATTGCAGATTTAATTAGATAAGAATAAATAAACCTATATTAAATTAATATACAGGGTGCTAAAAGTTCTACAAATATATATGGGTAATTATTTTCATATAAAAATTTTCTAATAAAAATAAAACTAATGGCGGACATTGAATTTATAACACCCTGTATAATTTTTAGCACCTTATAAAAAAAAGAAACAAGTATAGTGCGTTGAACCCTGCTCTTCATAATTTAGGGGCAATTTCTTCATCGTTCTATCGTTCTTTTCAGTCATTAGTGACACCTACGAACAGTTTGACGCTCTTACAGCGTGTTTTCCTTGGTGTACCACGACCACGGCACGATGCATTCCACGTGGAAGCCGATGTAAGAGACAGCATGTTGCTATATGGCTTGTTTATTCAGTGTTGATATTGAGAGTTTCCCTAATAAGTAAAACTGTGCACGATCCAGTAACGTTACCGTTTTATTTATTGGTTGATACTTTATAAATAAAATACATATTAGTTCCTATCCTTTAAAGTTTAAATATCTTTGTACCGTCATACTTTAAATCTAGGAATCGGATAATAATCGTTCTAACGCAAGTACCAAACAGTAGGCCCCAGTCACGGTACCGATTTATCACTAGTACGAGGCAAAGTAGGTATAGAGTCACCCTAGACCGCCGGTCTCTTTCTTGACCTTGACGGTGATGTAGTGAAAAAACCAGCTAAAAACAGCTAATTTTAAAAACCAGCTAAAAACCAGCTACCAGCTAAAAACAGCTAAAAACCAGCTAAAAACAGCTAAAAACCAGCTACCAGCTAAAAACAGCTAAAAACCAGCTAAAACAGCTAAAAACCAGCTAAAAACAGCTAATTTAACCTGACATACAAAATATTAAGACATGCATTGCATTTTCTAACATGTTTTTAGCTGTTTTTAGCTGATTGTTAGCTGTTTTCAGCTGGTTTTTTCACTACATCACCGTCAAGGTCAAGAAAGAGACCGGCGGTCTAGGGTGACTCTATACCTACTAGGCAATACTAAACGTGAACTGCTCAACGACAAGGGAAAGCTACTAGCGGTGTTGCCCAGGTTCGCCTCTGCTGAACTGACTCCCCGTTATCCAGCTTTACAACAGGTAACCCTGTATTATATTTATTTCATTTATATCACCGCAAATTAGTAAATAAAGCGGTAGCGCCACTGGAATCACTTACATTTGCACAGCTCTACAGCTTACGTGCGTAGCACGGGGATCTCATAAACTAGTTAACTGGAAAACATTTTTTTGATATGGTTTTGAGTTCCCCCTTCTTTCTGCTGGAAATTTTTGGCAGGTACGTAATCACAGTCTACAACAATATGTCATGTGTCTGTCAAAAATTGGGAGCAAGAAGATTGCGCTTACGAAACTTAGCTTATTTGTGATATTACAAGACTCTTCACAGAGTATTTGGCTTTTGTGTATGTGTTGTACTTTTTTTTTAAGCTTGAGGTTGCTTCTCGCCTGAATTGAGTAATTTGCTGCAATGTGTCATTGTCTTTTTTACTTTTTGTTCTATGAAAATAGTTATTTGTGTTACTAGAGCACGAAATAGTACTTTGATGTTCGAGAATGACAATTTTTTGACGAGGCGCTAGCCGAGTCAAAAAATTATTCCACCAAAGGTTGACGAAAACTGACGTTGGCACCTCTTGCACCAAGCCACAGAATTATATTTATGCCTGATGTGAGAAGTGCACGAAATGTTTTTCATCCAAAGCGCACGAAATATTTCGTGCACTACGAAACAAAAATGAACTGCTTTCAAAAAATGTCAAACTTCGTACACTGACATTAACGAAAATATAAGTCGACTTTTTTTGATGGTTATAGAAAATATTTTTTAATACCTTAAGTATTTGTCATGGAATTTTTGGGTACTTCATGGAAACCTGAAAAGCTCACGGAATTTGAATTGGATGCTTTGGTGACCACCCTCAGTAGTGTGCATTTTCAAATTTTATTATACCTAACTTCTTTTCGCGAGGGAAGTTCCGCGCATAGACCTGCAGATTATATATCACGCTATACTATTTCCTTTTTCAGCCATAAGCTTAGAACCTCATGTCAAATCGCTCCATTTGACCTTGGCTTATCAGTTTCCCAATTCCCAATATCAAAATTTGAAAGTATTAGTAGACGAATTAGATGCCAGCGTGTCGAGTAACTGGGAACTGAGGTTATATTCCAGAGATCCCAGAATAAATGGAAAGCAAATACACAAGGTAGTTGTTGTATTCGTAGGTTTGTAAGTAAACTTTTTGCAAAAAAAATGTGTTTTTTCAAAAATATTAAAAAAAAATTGTTTTTCAAAAAACTATTTTGGGCATATTTTTGTAGTTCCGAATATAATATAGTGTGTGTGACTAATTGTTATTTATTTGTAGGTCGTGCATCCGTATACTCCAACAGAATGTGATGAGCTAGAGTTAAGAACTGGGGATTATGTGTACGTAAGCAGTGAGGCCTTGGCTAACTCACCGGACGCATGGGTGGAGGGGACGTCGTGGTTGACTGGACTATCTGGACTGTTGCCGGAAAGGTAAGGGCAAAAAATTTTCCATAATGACCATGTCCATGGGCGCCCATAGGGGGGGGGGGGGGGCGTTGCCCCCCTGGGGTCGGGTTTTACAAAAAATTCATGAAAATAATGTTGTCCTAAAATGTTTATTATAACAGAAAATTTTCAGAAAATTATTGGCCGGCTAGGTCGCCGGATTTGAACCCACTCGATTACTTTTTTTGGGGATATTTAAAGGAAAAAGTATATCATCACCGACCACTGGGGATCACCAAGAACTGGGACACCCTGTATGTCATATGTCATTTACAGTATCATTATCGTGTTTATTTTTTAAATCATGAAAGGGAATTGGTATTAAAAATAGCTTATCATCATGATATCGCAACAACTTAAATGTTTTTTTGTGACATTGACCTTCACCATGGGCGTCTCTAGATACATTTATAATATGCATATTATTTTTACCACTTCATGCTTCTTTATCATAATTCAATTTCCGAAGCTCATTGCTGTACTCCAAAGGGATTTTTAATTATCAAATAAAATCCATTTCTTGGACATCATCTTCAACGCCCTTTAGCACCTTTAGGAAGCATTTTTCCGGAAACGGTCGGAGACAGAACGTTTACATTTTCTGGATTAATAGAGAGAGAGAGAGAGAGAGTGGGACTAGCTTTGGTAAAAAATAAACAGTTATACAGGGTGTAGGGTTTCGGAGCTATTAAACGTCAAAGTCGAAATTACGCGATTTCCGTTGGATCTGGGACATTTGGTACGCCACTGACTGAATTAATAATAATAAATTAATTAATTCCATAGATTTTTTTATCTGAAATCTTATTTGTTTATCTATAGAAATACCGACTCGTTCACGAATGCGACTATTTACAGAAGATTTTTTTATATCGTATTTTTATATCAAGACGCAAAGAGTTGTGACGGAACGTGTGAGCGAACCTAAAAGTGGTTTTCGTCGACAACTTTTGACTTTTTGAATATCTTGGTAAACAGGTAAATCAATTATTATTGTTTAATTTAAAAATAAATATGTAAAAATACCTTGGATATGTTTTACTATTTATACCAGTGGTCCCCAAAGTGCGCTCCGCGACTTCTTCACAGAGGAGCCGCACAGGGCAGCGATCTTATGGGAAATAGGGACAAAAATCAGAACTCGAAAATAAATTAATATTATCATATAATTTATTTACCTCAAATTTGTCGGCTATTAGACTATGTTTTTAAAAAAACATATTTATTTTCTACTGTAAGGTTAAAAAAAATGGATTTGAACTTATGCGTCCAGAATAACATATAGTAGATAGATAGATAGATAGATAGATAGATATGCTTTATTGTCTAAAAATACATTCACATATATTTTCATTGACAAAGCAGACTTATGACTAGTGAAACTATACTAACTTATCTGATATTAAATAATGAATAATAAAAATACATAATTTATAATTATTTTAAATTATCTCTAAAATATTCTTCAAGACAGTAATATGCTTTTTTTACCAAAATCTTTTTAACTTCATTTTTAAATTTTCTTTTATCATTTATATTTTTTATATTGTTTGGTAAGTGATTAAATACTTTTTTGCCTTCGAAAAAAATAGATGATTTAGTTAAAGATGATTTAGGTATTGGTAAAGGAATGTTATATTGAGTTCTTGTCTTACTTTTACTCGAAGATAAATTGCGACCATTTTTATGCAATAATGTTACAGTTTCTATAATAAATAATGAAATGATACTTAAAATAAATAGTATTATCAACTATAATAGTTAACAAAAAGAATATAATAGGAACCTAATTCAAGGAAAAGCGTATATGTAGTTATAATATGTATCTTATTCTGCTCCTGCTTCGCTATCTTCAAGAGTAGTCGTGATGTTATGTGCCGACAAAGGATTAGTGTCGTCTGTAAACGCAGTGTATTCTTTAATGGTACTGTCATTAGCTAAACGTTTTTCTTTTTTTACAAGCTTTTAACTTCGCCTGTTAGTATGTTTAGGTCAAATATTGCAATCAAAATTTCGACTAGATCTTTAAAATTTTGCACACGTGTATAAGTCCGGTGACAATGCAATATAGTATATCTAATATTGTTGTAAATTCAATATGGCGGACGGCACAAGATGGCGGATTGCCTTTTTTTCTCAATCCCCTTGATGGGTATCAAATGAAAGGGTTTGACGAGTAGAATACGATAAGCCATGTGACGTCATTCTAAACCCAATATGGCGGACGGCACAAGATGGTGGATTATATATTTTTTTCACAACCCCCTTGACACGGGGATTAAATCAAAGGGTTTGACGAGTAGAATACGACAAGCTATTGGGACGTCATTCTAAACCCAATATGACGGACGCCACAAGATGGTGGATTATATTTTTCTTCACAACTCCCTTGGCATGGGTATTTTCTATGTAACGGCCTAGAAAAATATTTGATTCATTAAGGGCACCGGAAACCGAAAAGTTTGGGAACCACTGTCTTAGTCTATTAAGTTTTTCCTTTATATTGATTTTTAGATAATTATGTTAATTTTTTTTAGCTATACGGAGAGGACTGCAGAATCAGACGCTTGGACTTTGCACAAAAAAGTGTCGATAAATAGCGTTACGCCGAATCCGGAAAGTAAAAATTCGGAAATGAAATCAGGTAAGTTATTTTTTATTAGTGAAGATCGTGCATTTATTTAATTTAAACTGTTTTTATTCCCAATCAACTATGTATAGTTTATTACATGGAATATGACAAAATAAAGGATCGGCATTTTTAATTTACAACTTGTCAAACCTTTTGACAATGCCATTTACCAGTAAGTGTCATGTTTAATAGCGCCTTGTATGGACATATTTTCAGCAGCTTCGACGACTTCCTCCTGGCTGGAACACTCGGTGTTAGATAACAAAGAGGTGGTAGTGCCTCCTCCTCCAGATGTTCCCGACGTCGAGATGGACGGCGATAAAAAAAGAGAGAATTTTTACGAAAATTTGATCGACATTCAGAAGCATGACGGGCATGAGGTGAGGAAAATATTTAATTTTTAACACTTTTTTAGAATATACGTCGGAAGTGCATGTGGTGTGCCTTTTTAGGAAATCCTCGCCGAATTAACCTATCGACTTTTATTTTTGTGAACAATGGAAAAAATAAATTTTTCCAGGTTGAAATTTCACAAAATGTGTTTTCGAGAGAATGACGTTTTCGAAGAGAAACAGAAAATATCGTTTAACAATTTTATTATCGAAAATATGGATTTTGAAAAATTCATTTTTTGGTTAAATTTTATATATTTCAATTTACTCTCTTGTTGTACATATAGTTATTTTTAGACTCCCACGGACGCATCTTCGACGAGAAGTGTTTTTATCATGAGGCACGGCGAGCGGATAGACTTTACCTTCGGCAGCTGGGTTCCTTTTTGTTTCGACGAATCGGGACAATATATTCGAAAGGATTTGAACATGCCGAAGTGTTTGCCGGAAAGGAAAGGTAAGTGGTAAGAGCCTATTCCTGAATTCTAACATAATGTGACCTAAACAAGTCCGTACGAATGTGGGTAATTGTCCCAAAAGTAAGTCGGTGAGTCGTCTTGTTTTGTTACTCAGAAAAAGTTACTGGATGTATACAATAACTCAACAATTTAGTTTTATTATAAATATATTTACGTTCACAGGCGGCGCCACTTCCTATCTCAAAGACTCGCCTTTAACTAACATCGGCCTGTTCGAAGCAAAATTGGTCGGGGAAGCACTTAGAGACAAAAATATCAGTATTGATCAAGTGTATTGTTCGCCTTCCTTTAGGTGCATTCAGACTTGCGATTCAGTATTAAGAGGACTAAACAAGTAAGATATTTTTTGTCGATATTGCGCTAAGAAACAGACTATTTTTTATTTTACATTTGTCAATTTAAGCCCTGGACTGTCAGATTAGACCGATCCACGGTGCAGCGATCTTATGGGGAATTGAGACAAAAATCAGAACGAATAATAAAACCTAAATTAAAATTTTATTTATCTACCTAGATTGTTGTATTTTATGACACCTTGGTGAACTTTTAGTTTAAGGTTTAGTCTGTAACAAACATCCGATGAAGCTATAGTGTAGTGAAACGCGCCATGTTATAAAATATTAAATAAAAGTGGAAATTGGGCTAAAATTGTCTATCATGTGCCTGATAATTCTAATTAGGATTTCTTGAAACCCCTTAACTGGAATGCTTATTACCCTACTGGCTCGTAATTACATCTATTTAATAAAGTATCAATATTTATATTTTTGTCCACGGATCGCTGCACCGTGCGATCTATGCAATATAGTTAATCTAATCGTAAGATTATTGTATTTTTTAGACAAGAAGAATTACCAATTAAGGTGGAACCGGGTCTTTTTGAATGGATGTCGTGGTATCCTCCGGAACACGTGCCCGAGTGGATGACGCCCGGCGAACTGACGAAAGCCGGTTTTAATATTGACGAAACTCACGTCCCGCTGGTCTCGGAGAAGGAGTTGAAGGAGAACCGAGAGACCTGCGATCAGTTTTATTCGAGAAGTGCCTTTGTAACGAGAAGTGAGTTAATTAGATATAATTTTGTAGTTCTAACCTTATTATATATATACGTATTTAAATATAACCAGAGGATAAACTTAAATGAGTCGGATTCGAAGCAAATCGTTTATATTATTTATATTTCTATATGTGGGTGTTTGTATGTATGTATACAGGGTGTCCGAAAAGTCTTAGTATGGGCAAATATTTCTATTAGTACTAAAATAAACTTAATTAAGTCGGATTTCAAGAAAATCGTCATACCCTAGTTATATTTAGAATTGTATTTATTTACAGGTGCCCTATCAGCTAGTCCTGCAGGCAACGTGTTACTCGTGGGGCACACCGCTACATTGGACACGTGTTCCCGGGATTTGATAGGGAAGGAATCCCGTTCGGGCAGCGAAATGACAAAAATTATTCAGAAAATTCCGTACTGCAGTCTGATACAGGTCACTAGTTCCGAGAGGAGCTGGGAGATAGTCGAGCCCCCTTGCTTACCTTTGACTCACTCGACAAATCAAAGGTTTGATTGGAAGGTGCTACTTTAGGAATATATAGGATACGTTCTTTTAGTATTGCAATTTTTTTGACAAGCAACATAAGGTGACATATGTGTAAATGTTATGTATTTTTTTTATTTTCGGCTTATTTGTTTATACAGTTTACATTATTAAAAAAGACATAGTGTTAAGGTTTACAGATGAAATAGGTTGGCTTACTCGTTTGATCTTGTCACTTAAAACCTGGACTGCAAAGAGGGTGGGGACGTATTACTTACTTGTTCAGCCGACAGCGTGTGGACAAGTGGCAGGTTGGGGACATGCAGGCAGAGACGTGAAGAAATCGGATGAGTGAGCCAACTTGTTTGTCTGTAGGCTATGATACACACAAGACTAATATAAATGAAAATATATCAACAGTAAAATTGTATTTATTATGAGTCCCCTCACTTTCTCGCTTTTGAAGTTATTTTCTATACAGTTTCATACGTACCAAGATGTCTTTGTACCGTCATACTTCGATGACCTAGTGTAATGAAACTCGCTGTTAAACGCCGTAGCGCTGTCGCCATTGATACAGCCTTGTGGATAAGTAAGGAAGAGATTTAAATAATAAACGCAGAAAAAAGCGTAATATGCTACATCTTTTATTTTTAACAATAAAATGTAACAAATTAAACAGCCTCGATATAAATTTTACTTTGTACAAGAAATATTTAATATTGATTTACTTAACCTAAACATCAGGCAGTTCGACAATATTTCTGAATGCAGAATGACAAAAAAATTAGTAAACTATAAAAATGTCAATAGAATTATAATGTCTGAAATCAGCATATTTTTTATGGACAAGAAAATAAATATATTAAAATATAAAGATAAAAAGTTGGGAAAAATATTTTTTTTTGTAAATTAATAATAGTAGATGAATTCTGAAAAAGTAAACACACTGTACACTGTACGACACAATGACAACATCTTTTCTAACTTCATCCTTTTTAAGAATGGAGTCTTGTGAAAAGAGCAGGCGCGGTCCATAAGGTCATTTGGACAATGACCCACCTAAAATTTTCAATGACGTACCTAATAATTTATTTTTTAATATAAGCTTTCCTTATTTTATTTTAAGATATTTAGGTAATTACTAATAATAATATTAATAATTGTAACTGTGCCTATCAAACATTAAAACCTACTAATTACGACTTCGACAACAAGTTGGCAACGCAGCTACAGCATCCAACCCGTCTATCGATTTAAAACTGCGGGCATGCGCTCTAGGTTGTGTTTTCCTTGAGTGTATTTTCGTGTATGTCACGTGTATGTGTACTCCGCTTCGCGTCGTCCAGTCAACTGCAGTCCGCACTTGTTAGGTAAATAGCTATTTTTATCTCCAAAAATTCACCACTTCCATGGATCGCACGCCCCTGTCTTTTTCCACAAAAAATGTGATACAACAAAAGTAAAAACTTGAGCAAACCTCAACTTGACCATAAGAAATATTCAATAGTTTTAGACTTAATGATAATTAATTAACAATTTAGCCTCGGCGACAAAAGGCATAAGGCATGGTAGCATTAACCTTTAAAGCAGTCTCACAGACGCTAAAAACTATTTAAAACATCTCGACTTAGATTATAAGCTGCCTACCAGTGATTTCCTTTGAAAGAACTAGCGCGGTGTGAATGTATCTGCATCTTATTTTATTTCACACTGTTAACGAAGGATAAAAATACATTCAGTGCGCACTAACTTGATAGATAGACAATAGAGAACCCTATTCTTGCATGTGCAAGATAGTTCTTGTGACACATTTTATAGTATACCTTCTTATGTCTGTATGTCTTAACACTGGTGACATTGAATACTAGCAGTGGCCTCCTTCCTTAAGTTTAGCTATGAGAGTGTCTACATCGGGTATAATTTGTCCAGCCTGCCTGGTTGGTGGGTCTTCAACGCTGAGGATTTTGATTCTGGGTGTGGTGTCCACACCCAAGTCTTTTGGCGTAAGTTTCTGGATGGGTTTCTTTTTCGCTTTCTGAAAAATAACACATTGGATTCAAAATAATAACAACTCAAATGTGGATAGTATTAAAATAGACGATGATATTCACTGTTTAAAAGCTAACAATGTTAAATACTTGGGAATAATTTTTGACAGTAAATTAAATTGGGATTTACATGTAGATTACTTAATTAAAAAATTAAGATTTTTGCTACCAATATTCAAAAATGTTAAAACATTTTTGGATATAAAATACTTAGAAACATTGTATTATGCATTAGTTAAAACTCATTTGAATTACGGGATTTTAGGTTGGGGAGGAATGAGTAGAATTTTAGTGAAAAAAATAGAAGTATTACAAAAAAGATTTCTAAAAATTATATTTAATAAAAACTATTCTTATCCTTCAAAGGAATTATATTCAGACTCGCCGATTCGTCTTCGCATATTTCTCCTAACTCTTTGAAATACTTGAGTTGTAAAAATATTAAACACCCTGTATCTCGAAAAAGAAGCGTTTCAGGATCCATGTTTATATAAACTTATTTTCATATTTTTAGATGTAGAATCTGCCCTTAAAATTTCTTAACATCCTTTTGTAACACCCTGTATATGATCATATTTAAATTGTAAATGATTTAAATAAACTTTTATTATTATTAAGTTCTTCCTTAGTGTAGCTACTTACCATAATGTTTGGCAACGTGGCGTATCTAGGCTCATTCAGTCTCAAATCGGCACTTATCACAGCCGGCAACTTACATTTAATCACTTCCAGACCACCGTCGACCTCTCGAGTCACTGTGATGTCCTTATCTCCCTTTTCAACCTAAAAAAAGGACATTAATTAAAATACATTCAATCACGTCCGTTAATTCGGTAATCGTCTATGTTTGCAAAGGATTGCCAGGGCGTTTTTTGTCTCCTGTCTCTTTGACTTAAACCATGGCTATTCGAAATTACTTATAAAACTGCATTTTATGTCCTGAGGAGGGTTAAAAAACCCTAATGCAAAAAAAAGGTGAAACTTACTTTTGAAGCAAACGTGCCCTGAGGCCAATCTAAGATTCCTGCTGTCATTTGTGCTGTTTGATTGCAGTCATCGTCAATAGCCTGAAAGGTGAAAAACGACCATATGATTTTAATGATACGGGACAATGCATTATTTTTAATAAAATGTGAAGTAATTAAAAGGAATAAAAATAATATTTTAGCACAGCTTCGATGCTTACCTGTTTTCCAACAATAACTATGTCGGCCTTTTCATTTTGAGCTATTTTGGCCAAGATCTTCGATACGTGTATGGGCTGCAGTGTCTCGTATTCAGGGCCGGATACTTCCACGTGGATGCCCTTGTCTACACCCATTGCAAGAGCAGTTCTAAAATAGTTGTAAGAATATTGTGAGCAGCAAAAAATGGACACCGCAGACTCAGTGTCCTTAACTACTTTGCAAACTATAATTTAATAATTACTAAGTAACAATAAATTATACCTTAATACTTCCTGAGACTGAGCAGGTCCGCAAGAGACAGCAATAACCTCAGAAGCTATTTTTTTCTCTTTCATGCGAATGGCCTCTTCCACTGCTATTTCATCGAAAGGGTTCATTGAATGTTTCACACCATCAGTGACTACACCAGTTTTGTCTGGTTTTACTCTAATCTGCAAGAAAATATGAAGATGATAAACTGACAAACCAAATCTCCACTAATTATACAGGGTGTTTCTAACTGCCTGGTAAATAATTCAGGAAGCAATTCCTGTATGTATGAACAAAAATGCTTCATTTTCAAACTGCAGGGATTTATTTTTTTATGGTTTGTTCTATTGTACATTAGTGCAGGACGTGGTATGTCTTATCTAGGGGGCGGCGATTTGGTCTACACCCTAGTTTCTCATTTTATCTTTATAAAACTAATGTTGGCCAGGGCATCCGTGGCACTATTGGTTTTGCTTCCTAATCAATTTCTGTGATAAAACTACCTAATCCAAATAGCTGAAACTGGGCAGCATTAGCAGTGCCCCAGAGCCCCGTCAAAGTTAAGCCCGGCCCTGTTTATGGGGGGCAAAGCACTACCTAAAAAAGTGTACATTTCTTACCTTAACAGCGTAATCGATTACCCTTTTAACTCCAACCAAGACACGAGCCATTTTGATTTAAATATATAGGAAGAAATATCCAAACTATTACTTAAATTGTAGGATTAGTTAATCAACTGATCTTTGTACTTATTATTATGTGGAACTTTGACCCTGAATATGTAGAGAACGATTGCGAAAAAGTAAAAACAAACTCTGGCTGGCTTAAACCGAGTTGTCCGAAAATTTTTATTTTATTTGGATACAGATAGCAACAATGATTATTTCAATCGGGCGTCAACTACCTAGCAACAGCTATTTAATTTTACAAAAACTATAGGCGTTATGGCCAAGTTGCTACGGCCGCGGGACCGTAAATAACCTATGTTTGAGATTTTACTTTACGTAATATAAAAAAATTGAATATTAAAGATTATTAAATAACTAAAAACAATGCATAGTAGAAACGCAGCTTCAGTATTAAGCTTTTAAATTCCTTGTGTATTCAAGACGCGTGTGCTTCATCACAGTTGTTGTTGTTACATTCGATGACACAGTGACAAAAGTATTGTCCTTTGAAGTTCTTGTTTGGTAAAATGATGTTAAAATTTCTTGGAAAATTTCTTGGTAGCCGCTTTACATGGAAATTTTTAAATACATCCCGACCGAAATATTACCCCCCATCAAGCCACATTACTTACTCGCCTAGAGGTTTGACCATCGGAGTTCGTGAATACAGCAATAAGGGAATATGTCCACCTAATCAAAAACCAAAGGCTCAAAGGGAGGGAGGCGGAAGTGGAAGCAAATTTGTGTTAACCTTAGGAGGTATAGCATTGGCTGGTGGGGCCACTTTGGGCTATGCGAAATATGACCCTGAATTTAGGAAAGTTTTAACGTCATATGTACCATTCACTGAATCAGTCTTAGAAGTATTAGAAGAAAATTCATTGTCGGATATATACAATGGGGCTAAAAAGTCAATCTTAGGACCTTTTATAAAAGAGTATAAACAACAGGGGAAAAAAGACGTGCTTCCAGAACTTAAAGAATATAAAGCTCCTCCTCCCATTGTACCTGCTTTAGAAAAAGACGTCATAAAGCCTAGTAAAAATTATAATGAAATACGTGTGGAGAAGAAAGATAAAGATTCCGAGGATACTGAAGTTGATATTGTTGGACCAAAAGTTCCTAGTCAAAATGATGCAAAGGCATTAGCTGCTCTGGAACAAAATATTTGTCAAGCTGCAACAGAAGCGGTAAATGCTTACAATAAGGCTATTCATGTTTTGTTAAGTTACAATCAAGATATCGAATACATATTAGATGAAGCAGTTAACGAAGTAAAACCAGAAGTGTGGGAAAATATAAGAGAAAAAACGAGATCCAAAACCGAATGTATTAAACGAGCTCAAGAAAAAGCTGAAGGTGCTCTTAAAGATATTAAGAGACTTAAAGAATTAGTAACAAGTCCCGATTTTAGTGCCCCTGAAGACACTAAAGTTATTATTTTGAACAATGTTTCCAAGGTCCAAGATGACATTGAAAAGGCTAAACAAGATTTTCAGTTAGAACTTCAGCATGGTAATGTTACTGAAAAATATTGGGATAAAGTAGTAAGAGCCAGAAAGAATTTTTCAGAAGAACTTGAAATTCTTTTCCCGAATATAGATATATCAAAGAAGAAACTTTCCATCAGTGCAGAAGAACTGGATTTATTTATTTTACATGTTTATGCAAATGTCCTATTTTACCAAAAAGAGCTGGCTAAAATGGAGACTCTTTTGCAAAGTAGAGTGGACCAAGCTGTCGAAGCATCAAAAAGGGGTGGTTTGGAGCCATTAACTGTGGCCCAGATTTGCGAAGCCGTAGAGCAGGAAAAACGCAGACTAACTGCTTGCTTTCAACAACAGGTTCTTAAATTAAGAAAACAATCAGAAGCAGAATTACGGGAACAATTGAAAAGACAATCACAAGCATTTAACGACCATCTTAATGAAGCTATTAGGCTGAGAGAAATTGAAATAGAAAGATTATTATCAAGAAAATTTGACGAACAACTGGAAGAAGAAAGATGTAGGTTTAAAATTCAACTTTCTGCAATGGTAGGAAGACTTCGTGCTTTAGATGAAGGAATAAAAGCTAGAAACGATGCTGATGCATCATCTAAGCAAGCGCAGGTATTATGGAGCGCTTGTCAATCTCTTTTACGTGCTATTAGAGCAGGCTGTCCGGGAATAGCATGGAAGGATCAAATAAGGCCATTAGAACCGGAAATGAATGCTATAGTGAGAGCTGCTGCTCCCAACGATGAATTAGTTTCAGTAGTAATTGGTGCCATTCCAAAGGATGCGAAGGAAAGAGGTGTTTATCCTGAAGATGCACTAAGAGAAAGATTTTTAAAAGTGGAACAAGTAGCTAGAACGATAGATTTGGTACCGGCTGAAGGTGCATCCCTACCAGTTCATGTGTTATCATATATTCAGTCATTATTATTGATAGAATCTGCCAGTCCGATTCCACAAGCCGAGTTAAATGATGAGAAAATTGATTTTAAGACATTAAACACCAATGAAATTTTACAAAGAGCACGATACTGGCTGGATAGAGGTGATTTTACTCAAGCACTAAAATATATGAATTTATTGAAAGGAGCTCCAAGATGCGTGGCAAAACAATGGATGAATGAGGCGAGGATACTCCTAGAGACTCAGCAAGCAGCAAATACTTTAATGGCGCATGCTGCATCTAGTGGTTTGATGTATCTATAACTTAGAGTGCAGTTTTGTTTTAAAGTTGGAATTGAATATGTTCGACCTGAAATGTAATGTTGTAAAAATATAATGTTATTTTACCTTTACCTGTTTTTAATAATATATTCTAGTCCAAACAAAAAACACTTACCCAGTAAATTTGTGTAGGGTGGTTACTAGCCATCACTGGTGGTTGGTGAAATTTTTAAGTTGTATATCTCTGTTGCTACTTACAGGACCCATGCCAAGTTCACTACAATACAGGGTGGCTCAAAAAACTGAGTCAATTTAAATTTACATTTTTTAGCTAACCTGTATGCCACAGATAAAATTTTTGAATAACCATGCTCTTTATGTACAATGTAGAACTTTTTATGAAGATATACTTTTTTGTAAAGGCGATAATAAAAAAATAATTTTATTTTTGGGACCTCCTGTATGTTCCAAACCCAATTCACCAACATAAAAAATTAACTCTAGTACATTTGCGGTGGCAGTTTACCTTTAAATAATGATTTTTATGTATTTTTACCTTCACGTGGATTAGGACTCTTACATTCTTGAGCCACCCTGTATGTACTAGATCAAATTTTTGAATGGCAATGCTATTTATTCACGATGCAGAACATTATGAAAATACAGATTTTTCGTAAAATCAATAATACAAATTTCTCCATATTTTATATAAATAATACTAATAATAAATATCGGGAATAAACCAGGTGTGATTTACCAGGTGAGATTGGGTACAAATCAGGTACATATCCAATATTCCTCAATGGGTATATACCTCCCGTCGGTATATATCCGACCCTGTTGGTATATATCTACCCGGTATATTTTATTTACCTACCCGTCAGGTGTTTACCCACCGCCCATCACTGGAGATATACAACTTTAATAAAATTTCATCAACCGCCACAGCTAATCATTTTTTTATGGATTCACCAGTACAGCTTTGAAGGGCTTTTACTGGCTATTAAATAGTGAGATGACGTTCCCCGTCCGGAGCGTACTCATGGGGTGGGGAGCGCCCCCCCCCCCAAATCTAGTATAAATTTGACGTAGGGTTTTTGGCCCCTTTTTACATTTATGATTTGCACCAGACATTTTGATTTATTATCGCTGTTAATAATGCGATTACTATACTGTAAAGATCCTGCCTGAGCCAGAAGCTTGTTGTATTTTCGCTTTTTTGCATTTGCTCGTAGCCACCAGTTATGACAAAAAAAAAAAACAATCAACTCTTTACATTTTTAATATATTTATTCAATAAATGTGCACCAATAAACAAATTAAAATACTAATGTGGATTAAAACTACCAACCTGAAACAAACAAAAAAGACAATTGGTCCTTTGACTAAAATACCACAACTATTAAACTTAAAAAAATATATATCCAAGCAAAAGAATAATAAATTATATAAAAGGGACAATAATTACAATTTCGTAAAAAAAATGAATGCTTTAAAATAATAAACGTAAATTTTCTGACCTACTGTGGAAGATTAAACACACAATAATTTACCTACTATATTTTAAAAGTTTTCAACAAAAGAGTAATATGTGTTTTATTGTTCCACAATAAAGTTCTTTTTGGTCTAGCATTCAAAAGTTGTCTACAATTATTGTCCAAATGGACGTACTGTAGATATAGAGTTACTAAACTGGATTATGTTGTTTAAGAATGGTTTCAATTCTAACAAGGAAGTACTTTATTAAATAAAGCAATAATATACCTTACCTACATATGCAGATTTATTACTTAACCAGTTGATGCCTCAAGATAAGGAAAGGTGCACCAAAACCGGAACCGAAGAACACGACAAAAAGAGCAGTCAACTTGAATCGGTTGGTGATATCAAAAGGCAAATTCTGGAATTAGAAAGAGTAGAAAAATATAGTATTTCTCTCTTTTAGCAAGTGATAATACCAAAAACAGTTCAAAATCTTACACACACAAACTCTTATTAAAATAAGCTACAAAATATCAGTCCTACTGATTCCCACTCGACAGTGGATTTATTCAATAAAAACTGCATCGTGAGCTAAAAATGTTATTTAAAATTATGAATTAAGTTCCCCAAAATACGTTTACACAACAATAAAAAGAAATCTTAGCGGGATATTCTAAAAAACTAGATTTTTTGAAAATAGTTATGTAACAAGCCCTTCCTTACCTCTCCGGGCACACCGCCGTGAGAATGACTTTGTCTGACAATATTTCTGATGGCATTCCTGGCAAAAAGACTAGTTCTCCCAATCATTGTAACTCTACTGTGAATTTTGAATTAAAAAAAAAACCTTTTTCTGTAGTTTTACAGAAAAACGTGTGACAAAAATGGCCAAAAAGGTTATGACATAAAAGTCAATGTCAAGAAATTGACATTTCAATTATTTTACTACCAACATGCGCGAGTTAAATGTTACTAAACGGAAACTTGCAAAATTTAAATTTGAACTTACCATACAGGACTATTTGTTCATTAAATAAATAAAAGCGATACATGGGACCCACGTTCCAGTTCCAAAGAATATTATAAAGAAAAACGTAAGTCTTCCTGGATGTCCAATGCATTTACGGAACGGTAGGTTCTGAAACAAATAAAATATTTGCAATTTTAATACAGAAAATAGCTAGCCTACATACTTCTCCCGGGACTCCCCCATGCAGTTCACTCATTCGCCTTTTAAAAACTGGGTTTATAGGCTTTATTACGGGATATTTTGCAAATTTTTGCAGTGAAAGTAGTCTTCGTGCAAACATTTTTGACTTGAATAAAAATGACGCACCATTCTTTTATTTGCTTTCCGTTTCCGGCAAGGGTTAGCCGCCCTTGATTTATAATTTTAAAACAGCTGTTGGTTGCTAATACGTTGCTAGTGTTGCTACTTTGATCGGTCCAGCAGAAAGTCAGCTGGCTCAGCTCTACGTGTATTATATGTTGCCTACATACAATGCAATCAGCTGTTATTTGTTTATTTAAATTTTAATTCGTTATAAAAAAAATTTAAAAAATCTATTCAATTTGATTTTTATTTTTGCCTTGCCAGTGCCAGTACCGCCAGTACTATATCAGCGCTTATACTGGAGACACAAAATATCCTTTTTTTTTAGTATGAATTTTTATATTTATTAAATAGGAACATAGGACAAATTTGTATCATTTAATTTGATGATTATATTGTAATTAGTGATAAGGATCTGTTGTGTACAAGTATTTCGTCACAAATATGATAATAAGAGAATTCATAAACAGCATATAACAGTGAAATAATTTTAACAAAATGTTGGTTAAGAGACAAGTAGTTTTGAAACATGTAACATTCTTGCAATTGTTACGAAGGTATTCAGCCAGTGTAATCAAAACAAGGGTGGATTTCCAATCAACACAATTCGCGGTACCGTATGTTATTTATTTATTGACAATTATTACTAAGAATTTTACACTGACTTCTAAGGGATGAAAAAGATTTTTATAATCATGTAGAGAATTTGAGATTTTAAATGTTTTATTTTTAAATTTTTTCAATTTATTTTTAAATGAATACATATACTTTACATTTATAGGAAAATCATGGTTATCTATCGAGCCTTGTCCAAACACTCCAGCAGAAAACAAGCTCCGTTTTACAAGGTGGAGGAGAAAAAGCAGTTGCAAGGCACACTAGCAAAGGAAAGCTTTTGGTTAGAGACCGTGTCAATTTGCTCTTGGACAAAAATACAGCTTTTTTGGAATTGTCAACCCTATCTGCAAATGAATTGTACGATGACACTATTAATTCTGCTGGAATTATTACAGGAATTGGAAAAGTACAAGGGTAAAAATAAATTTAGGATTTTGTCGTAGTTAAAGTGGTCCTATTTGTCATCTAATCAGTACTTACCAGTATGATTGACAGAAGAATCCTTTTTTCAGGAACCAGTCTATCTCTGGTCACATACGAGACACAAAATCACCAAGATGCTTACTTTCGAAACGTACCCTTAGACACACTGTATATTTTTTTAAACATTATTATTTTTTAGGCAAGAATGTATGATAATAGCCAACGACGCCACTGTAAAAGGAGGTACCTACTACCCAATGACAGTAAAGAAGCATGTAAGAGCCCTTGAAATAGCACAAGAAAATAACTTACCCTGTATATCATTGGTTGAGAGCGGCGGTGCAAACCTACCTCACCAGTCGGAAGTGTTTCCCGATCGGGATCATTTTGGTAGAATTTTTTATAATCAGGCTGTGATGTCCTCTAAAGGAATTACACAGGTTTGTTTCTATGTCATTTACTGTCATACAGACACAGTAAGTTGATTGTTCTGAACGACTATTATATTTCCCCCACCCTGTATAGTTTATGTATAGTTTGAGTGACGAATAAAGACCACTATGTTGTTTGTTAGGTTGCTGTGGTTATGGGTCTTTGCACAGCTGGGGGAGCCTATGTACCAGCAATGGCGGACGAATCTATTATAGTAAGGAAACAGGGAACCATATACTTGGCTGGTCCACCTCTGGTAAAGGCCGCCACTGGAGAACAGGTATGGGCAGAGTAGAGAAATGGGGTTTGATTGTACCGTGGTATGGGTATTTCTTATTATGCATCGCATACCAGCTGATCAGTGTCAAGTGCCCAAAAAGTTGTGTAGGTCAAAAATAAATATTTTTCCCAAAAAAATTTTTGTGTGCCAAGTGCCCGAAAAGGTCAAAAATTAATATTTTTTCCCAAAAAAATTTTTTTGTGTGTCAAGTGCCCGAAAAGGTCAAAAATAAATATTTTTTCCCAAAATTTTTTTTGGGTCAAGTGCCCAAAAAGTTGTGTGGGTGAAAAATAAATATTTTTTCCCAAAAAAAATTTTTTTGGGTCAAGTGCCCAAAAAGTTGTGTGGGTCAAAAATAAATATTTTTTCCCAAAAAAATTTTTTTGGGTCAAGTGCCCAAAAAGT
Organism: Philopedon plagiatum; assembly: GCA_963971165.1. Lineage (NCBI taxonomy): Eukaryota > Metazoa > Arthropoda > Insecta > Coleoptera > Curculionidae > Philopedon > Philopedon plagiatum. The sequence goes on from OZ020195.1 coordinate 2,731,111, forward strand.
TGTGTGGGTCAAAAATAAATATTTTTTCCCAAAAAAAATTTTTTTGGGTCAAGTGCCCAAAAAGTTGTGTGGGTCAAAAATAAATATTTTTTCCCAAAAATGTTTTTTTTGTGTCAAGTGCCCGAAAAGGTCAAAAATAAATATTTTTCCCAAAAATAATTTTTTTTGTGTCAAGTGCCCAAAAAGTCGTGTAGGTCAAAAGTAAAAATTTGTCTGTCGAATTTATATTTTATTCTTTTACAGTGGAAAATTTTAAATTCCGAGCTCTAGTTACCATACAGGTTTTAAGCAAAAATATTAAGACCATTTTTTATAGATTTCCGCAGAAGATTTAGGTGGGGCCGACCTGCACTGTTCCAAGTCTGGCGTAACGGATCACTACGCTCTAAATGACGAACATGCAATCCAAATCGCCAGGAACATCGTGAATAATCTAAATAGAAAACCTAACAATACTTTCTCTGAACGTTTTGAATCTCCCCTGTACGATGCCGAAGAGCTGTATGGAATCATCAATAGGGATATAATGAAACCCTACGATATTAGAGAAGTTATTGCAAGGTAGTATAATGAATGTCCCCATTTTTATTATCATTTTATTGAAATATAAGGCCATTTTATGTTTAATAGAGATTTCTTATTCCTCTACCTATTTTCCGTAAGAAAAATGTTGCACAGAATAAATAAGATTTTTTTTTGTATTTACCTGTGGTTTACACCCTGTATATTTCTGGGACATATATATAAGATAAAAATAAAAACATATTGAAAATAAACCGTGTTTTAAGGATTGTTGACGCGTCTAAGTTTGACGAATTCAAGAAGAAATATGGAGAAACTCTAGTGTGTGGATTTTCCAAACTTTATGGTAAAACTGTTGGTATAATAGGGAATAACGGCGTTCTGTTCTCGGAAAGCGCCCTAAAGGGTGCCCATTTTATCGAATTATGTTGTCAGAGGAAAATTCCGATAATATTTTTGCAAAATATAACGGGTAAGTTAGCTTCTGTTCTCTGTTCGTTTATAAATCTTGTAAAGGCAAATTTACTGACAATCACTAATTTTTGTGATTATTTTTACACTATGCGTCCCAAAATCCGCCCAAGAAAAAACAAAAGCGCTTATATGGGCAAAAGTGTAATAAAATTTAAAATAAGTTTTAAAAAACTTTTTGAGACACCCTGTACATGAAATTGTTTCAAAATTTGATAACAACCTAAACTTTTATTTTAAAAAGAAGCTCTCTTTTGCCGAGGGTTTTGCCCAGCTTTGCTAAAGTACCGTGGGTTAATCGTTCCTCCTCGGTCGAGGAAGAATTCCTCTGCCACCTTTCTTCATTTAGCACGCATACACCATACACAGTGTCAATCAGAATTTTCGAGAAATTCTGTATTCATTTTTAGGGTTTATGGTTGGCCGTCAGGCCGAGACGGGCGGAATAGCGAAAAACGGAGCCAAATTAGTAACGGCCGTATCATGTGCCAAAGTTCCTAAAATAACGGTCATTATAGGCGGTTCCTATGGTGCTGGAAACTATGGTAAGAAAACGTATAAATCTATTTTTTGTTTCTTGTAAATCGTCCGAATTTCAAAGGTCGTTTAGAGATATTAATTAATTTTCATTATTTATATGAAATATTTTCTTCATCATAAAAATAATTGGTAATATAGAGGTTATTTAACATTTGTTGTGCACTGTCACCAACAACAATAAACAAAAATTTGATAGCGAATTTAGAAAAAAATGGACTATGTCCAAATCTTAATTGGGTTTCAAGGTATGTGTGGAAGAGCATACTCTCCCCGCTTTCTCTTTATGTGGCCCAATGCAAGGATTTCTGTAATGGGTGGTCTTCAAGCGGCAGGAGTACTGTCACAGGTGGCCAATAAGGAATGGACCACAGGCGAAAAAGAACAGTTTGAAAAACAAATTATTGATAAATTTGAGAGGGAAGGGTCGCCCTACTTTAGTACTGCAAGGTATTTGTTAAACATAATTTATAATTAGCGACTTTAGAGACATTCTTACCTGTGTATTACATATTATATAAAGTATTATTATCATTTATCACTTATACATAGTTGTTTATATACGGCGCCGTCACTGGTGTGACACTCCAGTGGGCAACTTTATATAATGTTTCATTTACCCCTATACGGAGTGTTCCTAAACCTATGGGCTAAATAAGGTTTAGAAACACCTTGTACAGAGAGTCCCAAAAAGTTCTCCCTATTGTTGATTTTTAGATTATGGGATGATGGTGTAATTGATCCTAAAGACACACGAAAAGTTCTAGGCCTAAGTATATCTGCTGCCCTTAATAGTGAAATTCCCAAAACAGATTTTGGTATATTCAGAATGTAATTAAAATTAAGTTTTAGATTATTATATTTCGCCAGATAAACTCAATTTGAATAAAATTGCTTTATATTAGCACGTTTTTTTGTTATTTACATGTTTCTCTGTTTTCAAACATAAAAAAATATCACAAATAAATCATATCTTACTTATAGAAATATTTATTTTGCTACTGTTGTCGTATCCCTCTTTTCAATATATCTTAACTGTTTTTTCTTCATTTTCTTCAGCTTCTTTGTATTAGTAATAACCTGTACAATCTCAGATTTTTTCCTATTTTCCTCCTGTCGTTTCAAATTCTCTCTCCTTCTTTGTTTTCTCAACTCCTCCTGTTCTTTTTTCTTGGCTTTCAATTCTCTGGATGCTTCTTTCATTCTCTGTAATTTTTCTCGTAATGCTTGTTTCTTCTCGAAAGAACTTTTAATTCCTCTCGTTTTAATAACTGATGAAAATTTCTTTTTCTCTGACTTCCAGAATCTCCCTGACTTTGGTTGGCCTCTAATAACAGTGCCTCGATTTGTTCCTTTTCTTCTAGAAATACATTAAAAAACATAATCGGTCAGATTCTAAAACGCTAGTCTGGTCTAATTTGACAACCAAAGGTTTTAAACTGACACGTGTAAGAATAAGACAACTTAATATGAATTTGAGAAAAAAATATATGGTTCTATTAACTCGAAACTTCATAGAAGTGCTCTAAAAAATAAATGTTTTACAGTTTTTAATAAATCAACCATTAAGCGGGTGTAATGGGGGTTCAAAGTTTGTAATAACTGTTATAGCGCGGACAAAATCGAGGCCGAAAGCTAGTTTGTTATAAATAGGAACATCTTGGAGGATATTACTTACCTTTTATCAGAGGATGGTTTTAAACTTTCTTTATTTTTGGAATCATTCGACTTATTAGTTTTGTTCAAAATATCCTCCATAGTAAGGACTTTCTGGGTTTGTATTTCTTCAGTCATTTTAAAAGTTATCAAAACAAATCCTCGTGCAGTAAATGTCAAATAAAAGCTAACCTCAAATTCCCAGAGACATGTTTGCCAATGTCGCCAATGATATAAAGTAAATAACTTTTATTTTCTTTGTTTTATATAAAGGCGAATCACGAAATGCGATATTGTCCTCATTGGTCAGTTGCACATTAAAATTTGAATCTGACCAATTAGAATGATAGTCGCGATTGGTGTTTATATGAGACAAGACAAATCCATAGGAAACTAGGAATATTGGCACCCCTGACCACAGAAACTTAACCTCAAAATACTGACAGGAAATACAAATGTAAACAAATTTAATGAAATAAATAAATATTTTAATTATAAATTCGTCATAAAAATGTGATGTTGTTTTGCAATTATCTGTCCAATAAGTTTATCATTTAGTACTAAAAATAACATGAGTTTCTTAACTATCTCGGCGACCGCTGCAAGACATGCGTCCAACAGAAGTGTTGTAGTTGAGAAGAAATTGGATCACTTTCACAAGAATTTTTTAACAAATATTCGCTGCATAGCCTTGAGCGAAGGACAGTTGTCTGCTGGAAAACCCAAGAGCAAGATGGTAAGTTGCTATTAAAGTTTTAATAGTTAATTTTATGTTATATAGACAGGGAGGGATTTTTTTGCACAACATCCAACTTTTATTGATTTTTAAGAAAGTCAAGCTTTGCAATAAGTTAATATAATTAAAATATATAGTTAACTTGTTAAAGCAGTGAATCAGAACCATTTTTCTAGAATATTACAAATTTTCTTAAAATGGTTGACTCATAAATTTCTAATAATGTGGTTTCAAACCGTGACGCCTGTTCATATTGTGAAACATATAATCATAACTATTACAGGAATCACTAAGCAACGGTGAAACATAAATGGAATCCATAGAAACGAAATTCCACATTATTTACTTTTACCAATAAGTTTTCTTTGATACAATTTTATATATGTATAACCATTATTTTTTTCTGACAAGAAGATTAGGGAATATAAACAATCCATTTTTGCTTTTGGGATATTTTTCTCAGCAAAATCACAATATCCATAACTTATTTCGATCAGTTTATTTGAGTTTTTCAATCAGTTTCGCGGAAAACGCAACTAAAAATAATTCTCAGATCGCTATTAATAAATATGGTAATTTTTTTTTAATATATTTTTTTAGTCTGACAAACTTACTGCTGAAGAAAGGAGCACCAAACTTAATGATTTACTGACCAAAGGATGGACTGTACAAAAAGATAGAGATGCTCTTTACAAGGAGTTCTTGTTCAAGGACTTTAACCAGGTAATTCTAAAATTTTTCATAAATTATGTACAGGGTGTACTTAATTGTAATTGAAATGGAGCTTCATTTAGGCCATGACTGTATATTTTCTCTTTGGGCGCTTCTTTTAAGAATTCAGAAGAAGAAAAACTAAATTATTAATGTTTAGAAAGTAAACAATTTTTTATTGTTGGTCTAAATAACCTCTTCAAAAAGATAAATATATCAATACTGTATCAATTTATTTCTAACTAGCTTGCGCCCGCGGTATATCAATTTTACTCCATTACAAACTTTAAACCCCCGTTTTACCCCCTTAGGGGCTGCTTGGGTTAATTGGTGGCCATTAATTTTTGTATTATTTCATTTAAGTGAATATACTTTTCCATAGCTTATCTTGCTTTTACTTCTTACCCGTTTTATTTTCAGGCCTTTGGCTTTATGACCAGGATCGCTCTTCTCTCGGACAAAATGGATCACCATCCAGAATGGTTTAACGTATACAACAAGGTTAACGTAACCTTAAGTTCCCATGACATCAGCGGATTGAGTCGTCGTGATATCAAACTTGCCAACTTCATGGAAGAAGTTGCTGGTAACATCAAACAATAAGAATTTGATAAAAAAACAACCCTCTCCAGAAATTACAAATTTTTAAGCGCTCCAGATTCAGTGATTGGTCATTCCGCGTTATTATGTTTTTTTGTCTATAACACTGTATGGTAGACTTAAAAATATATATATTTGGGAAGTTTTTAGTAACTTTCTATAAGAAATGCTAAAAAATAGCCCTGTATAAATTTTCAGACAATTATTTCAAAAAACGTTGAAGACAAAATAAAAAAACTAATGAAAATAGTACAATTTTTCATTTCTATTGTTCTAGCGGTGCGGAAATGAACCAAAGCAAAACTTCAATGAGCTCATTTCGATACTACTTAGAAAAATATAGCAAGCCGAGACGAAACGAAATCGCCGTTGCCCTTGGCAACCGCGGGCACATCTGTCAACGTCTGGCGGATTCTGTGTTTTGAAGCGTTGTTGTCAAGTCTTCAATCGTGAGTTTTTGCCTTATAAAAAAAGAATAATTTGCGGTACGAGCCGTAGGTGAGTGCTGAGAGTTATACGAGTGGGAAATGCGCATTCCGTGCGAGTGGTTCACTATACTTTTTCTACGACTACCAGTTTTTCAAAGCAGAAATTAGATTAAACGATTTTTTATGTTTTGAGATTAGAATTTAAAAATGCTTAAATTAGATCAAAATAAGTAAATTCATTGAGCCTCCATTAGCAGATTCCCTGATTTTAGGTGATGTCGCTTACGTTCGTATTTTCGATGATCGCTTACGTTCGTATTTTCTTTATTTAAAAGGCAAAAGTTCATTCAAAACCGACAACAGCGCTTCAAACACAGAATCCGCCAAACGTTGACATGTGACAGACGTGTCCGCGGTTGCCAGGGGCAACGGCGATTTTGTTTTGTCTCGGCTTACTATTTTAAGTAGTATCGAAATGAGCTCATTGAAGTATTGCTTTTATTTCCGCATTGCTATGCCAATGGAAATGGAAAATCGTAGTAAATGGGTTTGATAAGTTAGCAAGGTGGCTATTAATATGTAGTCATAGAAAAAAAAAACATCAGTTTAGGATGTATGTTAATATTAATTTTTTTACCAAAAATCAGCCCAGGAATCACATCCTGTAGTTTAATTTGAACTAAGGCTGATGTGAGAAAAATTGTAATTTTTTGGGTAGTGAAGATATCTCAGATAGTGTCGTAAATACGTACATTTTAAAGTGACACACACGATGATGCTTTGCAGCATCGTTCTCTGCGCTATTTTGGTATGTACCCTTATTATTGTTATATTGCATATTATGCATTTGCATTATGCTACTTATTAAAACTTTTAGTCATGACAGGGTCCAAGATGATGATAATAATCATGTTGTAAAATTTTATTATATCCTTTGTAGGCTTTTTGAATAATTATTGTTGAAATTATTTTTGCGCAATAAATATAAGTTTAAAAGCAATTATTTTGTTTTTAACACCCCCCCCCCCCCAAGCAATATTACCATCATTTTATGAAAACAACATTTATTTATAAATATAAATTGTAAAAATATATAAAATTTACTTTTTCTACATCAAATATAAAAATATGCACGTATTTTTCCTTAACTTACAATCTAAGATGGCAAATCCTCGAGTAAATTTCATATACAGTACGTCCACGGATTAAAAGCAATTTTTCTGTTTTTTGAGCATCTAGTACACAAAAATTAATTTTTCGGACCGAATCGCATTTTGTGGCAAGCAAAATTTTTAAGAACGATTCTCCAAAAATAATTTTTTTGTCCCTTAGTACTCTAGTCAACGCCATCCGTGAACACACTGTTTACACATAAAAAAATATATTCTAAAAATAAACTCTAAAATTAGTCAATATATATCACAATTGTTCGTCATTTTCACGTTTACTTATACATAAAAGTAGATTTATCACTGTTTAAAATTAAGGACCAATGAATTAGATAAAAAAGGTGATTTGTGCTGACTGCTTCTTAGGAAGCAAGCGGAAATCTTAGGACGGCCCGACTATATCCTATAATAAGAGGGCTAAAAAAAAGTTCAGTCTCCGTTCTCACAAAAACGATCTCTGCTCGGGAAATTTTCCAGCTCGAATTTCTTGTACTTTGTAGACAACAGATCTCGCAGTTCCATGCTGTGTGCATAATCTCTTGTCTCACACACAACTAAAACCTGAAACAAAATACAAATATGTTGAAACGACTTTTTA